>JAOCZM010000060.1:0-600000 GCA_026122235.1 Vinca minor | reverse complement strand
ATTTTAATTGAGGAATATGTTGTATTTCTATATTTGGGGTTAATATGAATGTATTTCTATATTTGAATATAAGATTGTGAATAGGTATATGTTGTGTATTTTAGACTTGCTCGATAAAAGCATTGTCACTTTAATTGGAATTCTTGCTTGAATGTAAGTGTAGGCGTTCTTTGTTTTTGTGAATTTAGTCTATGGAAGGGATTCTAAGAAGGTTCGAGTAAAAGATTTACAAGACACTTTAAGCATAAGGAAGAGTTAGCTCGTGACATTGATAGTACCAAGAATGTTAAGGCTAAAGTGATAATCTCTCTACTACTTGTAAACTAATACTTAAAGGACTCTAATTATTATTATTTAGTCTCCAATAACTCTCGGAAAAAGGACGTTGATTATGTAGTCTGGTTCTCGTAAAGAGGTGAAATCTTATAGCTAAAGGTTGATTTGATTCCCTAATTGTATGAGTACATAAGTAGGATTGCGTGTAAGATAGAATGTTAGTCAAGTGTTTGACATGTTCGTTGGTCGACATCTAAGTAATTTTGGTTGGTGCATCTTATTATGTGATAGGAGACGAACTGGAACATCCCGGGACTTCGTAAGACGTTAAGAGTTTAAATCTCTTATAAGGTGAGTTCCTCTTTTCTTAAACTTTTCTAAATTGGAATCTAGGAGCCTGTGCGTTCCAAGCTTTCTTAAACTGTTTAGATTGGAAATTGGGAACCCTGTGAGTTCCAAATATATTTACGTATGGAATTTAGAAATGCTTTCGTATAATCTTATACGGACATTGATCATTCTTGCATGTTTTATAAAGTCGCATACATTCTCGTATAGGCCAGGGCCGGTGTCGATTTAATACGAGAATTATCATTACAAACATAACACCCCGAGCCGCCGAGTTTGTAACTAATGAATTAACGGATCTTATTGCTTTTTCCAAGCACGCTAATGAATTAACGGATCTTATTGCTTCTCCGAAGCACGCATGATAATACTTTTTCTTGTGGGCCCCAAGGTCGTAGATGTCTTGCGCCATGGTCGGGAAAGCAAGTGGTCGACGACTTCGGCGTATAGCTCGCGCAGTACATGAAGAGGTTGGCCAATTCCGGGTTAGGAGTTTTAACTCGGGATGGTCAGATCTAGGTGAATACAGGGCTAGTAGGTACCCTACCCTGTGATTTACCCGCATGATTTCGGGTGGATAAGGTAGCAAATCGCGCGCGTATCTAGTGTTCGGTTGGTATCTGGATTTCTTGTACCTGGATTTCTTAATATCTGGATTTCTTGTACCTGGACTTCTTAACATCTGGTTCTCTGTTAAATGAATTCATTACTGTTATGTTGTATACATAACTGAAACAAAACGGCATGATTTACAAAACTGCATGAGCATATTTTTATCTTAGAATTTTACATTAAATGTACACTGTTGCACACACACAGGAACTCACTAAGCATTAGCTTACACGTTTTCTTTCAAACTGCATATCAAAATGCAGGTATGAAGTGTACTAGCGAGCTCCATTGAGATTGTTTTGTCAACCCTGGAATGCACGTTCAGATTACTAGTTGTTCTAGATTATCTGTTTATTTTGAATTAATGTACCTTGATGTAACCATATGTATTTCGATAATTCCGCTGTGTTGTATTAACTATAAAGGTTAAACAGCTTGTTAACTACATTTTGAGGATGTCTAGTTTATGAATGTAAATATTCTGTTTATAAACGGTTAGTCTTCTTTTAAGCGTGTTATACAGGAACGTTATTTGATGTTTACTGCCGAGAGGTAGGTAGATGCCCTATTCGGCCCCAGTTGTACCTAGGGGTGGAATTGGGGGCGTCATTAGTCTTGTATTTTTATTGAATTTTAATGTAACCGTGTGGATATTATTTGTTTTGGGTAATAGAATGTTTGTTTAGAGCCTTGCCGGTTTGGCGGTTTGTAAATTTAGAACACAGTGCCGAGAGGCACGCGACTTTCCCATCCCGAGAGGGTCGGGGCGTCACATTTAGTATCAGAGCAGGTTTCGATCCTGGGACCTGTGGGTTATGGGCCCACCACGCTTCCGCTGCGCCACTCTGATACCAAATTATTGCACAATCTTCTGATACCTGTAGAGGGGGAAAACATTTGGAAAACGTGAGCCGAAACTCAGTGAGGGCCGTGCCAGTGGTGCGTATGTCTTTTAAAACCATTTTCCTTCCAAAGTACTTTATTTTCATAAAATAGTTCGCACAATGAGAAAACCACATATATATTGATTATAATAAGGGGCCTGATTTTCTAAACACTTTTTCCGGGACTGTCGAGGTGAAATTGACATAGGCATGATAATAACAACATATCACATTTCATACGGGCCCCCAAATACAGATGTTCAGAATCAGGACTCTAGAGGTGGCTCACACCTTTGGTGTAGCACTTAGCTCCTTCAAATCAAATAATTGGACCCGTTTCAATAGACTCATTGTCTTATCATGCCATGCCAATATTTACAGGACAAATCTGTATAAGATTCAGTAAATTTATCATTTCCAATGCAATAAAACAGTATTTCAAAACAAAGCCCCAATTCAGAAAGATATTTCATAGTGACAAATAAATGTAACAATGCATGTCATGAGTGGATCCAGATCATGAGTGCAATGAATAAATGAATACACAATACTTATATATAATTTTACAAAATGGTTAGGACCACTCACCTGTCAAGCTTAGAACTCCTAAGTAATCAAATATCATGTTCATTTGCTTGGTATCTCAAATGGACCAAATCCTATATCCAAATAATCATCCATAGCTAATTAATTAAAACATCCAATAATAGAAATAAGAAGTAAAACATAAAGATTAAAGAGCAGCCCGGATTCCTATTGATTTCCAAGAAACAGCAAGCAAATTCACGGCTATCCAATGATCATATAAGAAACAAAGAGGGACAACCGCCCTTAAGAACTTCCAAACCATTCAACCTTCAATGCTAACCAAGAAATCAGAAATGATCATTCCCAACTTCTCTAATATCCAATACATACTAGTAATTAAATTTGAAATGAAAAGAAAACCTTTAGGCCTGCCCAAACTACCATTCCCTTTCAAAAACAAAATTACATTCTTCTCTCCAACATGCTAAATAAAACAAAAGAACAGCAACCAAAAGGGATAGAAAACCGACAGCAGTGAAGAAATAGGAACCAGAAAAAGAAAAAGAAAACAGCACCACGCAGCAACAGGGGAAGCTGAACAGAAAACAGAAAATAGAATCAGGAGAAACAGAGGAACCGAAATCATCAGAAAACAGAAATCAGAAATAAATCAAAACAGAAAACAGCACACGGAAACATCCAGAAAATAGAAAATTCCGAAAACAAAGATGAAGCTACCTTTTCAATTTCTTATCATAATTCAATCCTTTAACCATAATTTTACCAAATCCAATAGAAACCCACAATTTAAACATGAATTGCAAATAATATTAGAAACTCAATTAAAATGAATAACTCTTACCAAAATTGAAGCTTAGACCCTTGAAGATTATGAGACGATGGAGTATTTGATTTTGCCAATAATATTGAGTGATGGATTGAGAGGAAAAGAGTGAAGGATTGAAGAACTTCCGAGGGAGAAAAAAAAGAAGGCAGAAATCGCAGCAAGAAGAAGAAAAATCGCTGAAGAGGGTGACGGGTTGCAGGGGTTGGAAAAGCAGGAGGTGTACTACACACCCCTAAATTTCTACAAGTGTAATAATGACTCACCCAAAGTTGTCCTATTTACAATTTCCGTCCCTCAACTATTAACATTTGCAATTTCGGTCCCTAAAAATATTAAGATTTAAAACTTTGCTTCACATATAATTCTAAAAGATAAATTAGTATATTGCGAAAATAAAATATCAAAGATAATTCAGACTAGTAACTCTATAAGGCCTCAATTAAAATAGGTCGAAAATTAGGGTCGTTACAGTGCACAAGCATGATCATGGAGCTGCTGCACTCGAATGGGATTGACATGTGGTGCGAGCTCGAACATGAAATTGCTGCACTGGATTAGGCAATTTTGAATATAATTTTTGCACAATGTGGGATTCGAACCCGTGTTGACCGGTTGGAGAGCATGTGCTCTTCCGCTGGACCAAGTGTATTATTGTGTAGTATTTCTTGTTACAATAAATTTATAGTATTGTACATATAATATGAATGTCTTATTTATTTACTAAATATTTGAGATTAAAAGGTAAAAAATATATATTTGAAACAAATGTCTATCTAACTTTAAAAATAAAATTTTGTGTAGACATTTAGTGCATTTTTTCATTTATTTGAATTAATTATTGCAAATAACTTCATAATATTAGAGATAGATTTAGGACGGATTTTAATGACTCTTTTAGAAATCTGTCCCAAATGAAGTTATTAATAAGTACTTCTCCTTCGTCTTATTAGTTTGTAATTTATTTAAAATAGATTTCAAAGATAAAAGGTAACTATTTTATTTTATACATATTTGTTTGTTAATCTTATTTAGTTAGAACATATTTGGAAAGAATTTGTGATTATATTGTTCAAGCTTTTTATATTTATTTTCAAAAATGATAATGAGATGGATTAATTATTTCAAACCACTTTTTAATATTAGCAATGGATTTGAGACTGAAATTAGTGACTCGGTTACAAATTTGTTCCAAACTGCAAACTACTTTTAGGAAACTTCTATTTTATTATAGTAATTTCAATCCACTTGCGATATAAATAATAACAAAATAAAATATGCGACAAATTATTTATAATCCATTAAAGGATGATTAATTATTTAAAATTATTTTTCAATATTAGAGATGGATTTGGAACAAAAGTTAACGACTCCGTTACATATTCGTCCCAAATTTAATTTTAAACTATCATTTATTTCGAATTTAGCTTAGATATATTTCAACGGGATGAATTAGATAATATTATTTGTATCATCTTTATTTAGATATAATTTGGAATAAATTTGTGGGGGAACTTTATGTTGTATAATTTTATTTTAGTTTTATTTCTCTAAAATGACAATATGAAAAAAAACATGTATTACACAAAAGTATATAATAAAACTAATACAAATTCTATAAGAAATATTTTGGCATATAATCATTGTAACGAAATAATATAATAAAAATAAATTAATTATAAATTACCTATCCCAAATTCGTCTTCATACTTCGTATAGATTTGTGATAGATACGACGTTCGTCCTAAATATGTACTAGATTATTTCCGTTATTTGTCATCCTATTTTGAGATGCAATAGGGACAAAAAAAAACTTATACTTTTTCTTAAGCACATGCATTACAAATCGGTCCCTAATTTATCTTTAAATAGAGGCAGAAATGTTCCGTCCCAAAAATTTTGTCCTAAAATCGATGTTTTTTTGTAGTGTGTCAGTATACGAATAGATTTTATTTTCAAATTGCTTTTTGTTGTTCATGGAAACGAAAGAGGCCCTTGAAATATTTTTTCGATGATGAGGTTTAGAAAGTAAGTGTGTCTATGAGCAAAGAGCATGACTCAACGTAGCAATTATCATCCCATTCACAACCTGCAAAATAGCGATTGTGCTACCCGTAAATCTAAAACATTGCCTCATGCATTATGTGTGCCTGATAGTCTATATGAATTTTCAAGATGGTGCAAATTTTTAATAGAGGAACAAATGTCTTGATTGGAATTACTAGTAAATATTTTTTTTTCTTCAAATGAGAATTCCGGACATTCTTAATCTCATTGTCCTGCTCTTTCCCGGCAACTTTGATGCAATCATTACCACCGATCATTCATCAAAACATTATAAAAAAAGACCTTATGATGAAATTAAAACTTATCAAATTAAAACAAAATTAATTTTCACACTTGTTTCCCTTGGATTTTTTGCAGACTGGTGATGGTTTCCTCATCTTCCTTTGAGAAATTGCCTCGCTTTAACGTCGGGTTTTAGGTAATTCATCCATCTCAATCGACAACTTTTTCTACATCTCGATAGTCCTTCAATTAAAATAGGAAAAAAAAGTGAGAGGATTATACATAGTAAATGACTTAGTGGTACATCAAAGCAAAGATATTGATGAACTATCACAATGCACGCACGCTAGAATAATTGTTTTGCACGTGTAATTATAATAATGCACGAGTATCCTTTCGAATACGTTTTTATCCTTTATTGTCGATGATACTGAATAGATTTTATTTTCAAATTGCTTTTTGTTGTTCATGGAAACGAAAGAGGCCCTTGAAATATTTTTTTTCGATGATGAGGTTTAGAAAGTAAGTGTGTCTACGAGCAAAGAGCATGACTCAACGTAGCAATTATCATCCCATTCACAACCCTGCAAAATAGCGATTGTGCTACCCAGTAAATCTAAAAACATTGCCTCATGCATTATGTGTGCACTGATAGTCTATATGAATTTTCAAGATGGTGCAAATTTTTTAATAGAGGAACAAATGTCTTGATTGGAATTACTAGTAAATATTTTTTTTTCTTCAAATGAGAATTCCAGACATTCTTAATCTCATTGTCTGTTCTTCCAGGCAACTTTGATGCAATCATTACCACCTGATCATTCATCAAAACATTATAAAAAAAGACCTTATGATGAAATTAAAACTTATCAAATTAAAACAAAATTAATTTTCACACTTGTTTCCCTTGGATTTTTGCAGCCTAGTGATGGTTTCCTCATCTTCCTTTGAGAAATTGCCTCGTTTAACGTCAGGTTTTAGGTAATTCATCCATCTCAGTCGACAACTTTTTCTACATCTCGATAGTCCTTCAATTAAAATAAGAAAAAAAGTGAGAGGATTATACATAGTAAATGACTTAGTTGTACATCAAAAAAGATATTGATGAACTATCACAATGCACGCACAGTTAGAATAATTGTTTTGCACGTGTAATTATAATAATGCACGAGTATCCTTTCGAATACGTTTTTATCCTTTATTGTCAGTATACGAATAGATTTTATTTTCAAATTGCTTTTTGTTGTTCATGGAAACGAAAGAGGCCCTTGAAATATTTTTTCGATGATGAGGTTTAGAAAGTAAGTGTGTCTACGAGCAAAGAGCATGACTCAACGTAGCAATTATCATCCCATTCACAACCTGCAAAATAGCGATTGTGCTACCCGTAAATCTAAAACATTGCCTCATGCATTATGTGTGCCTGATAGTCTATATGAATTTTCAAGATGGTGCAAATTTTTAATAGAGGAACAAATGTCTTGATTGGAATTACTAGTAAATATTTTTTTTTCTTCAAATGAGAATTCCAGACATTCTTAATCTCATTGTCTGTTCTTCCTGGCAACTTTGATGCAATCATTACCACCTGATCATTCATCAAAACATTATAAAAAAAGACCTTATGATGAAATTAAAACTTATCAAATTAAAACAAAATTAATTTTCACACTTGTTTCCCATGGATTTTTGCAGCCTAGTGATGGTTTCCTCATCTTCCTTTGAGAAATTGCCTCGTTTAACGTCTGGTTTTAGGTAATTCATCCATCTCAGTCGACAACTTTTTCTACATCTCGATAGTCCTTCAATTAACATAGGAAAAAAAGTGAGAGGATTATACATAGTAAATGACTTAGTGGTACATCAGCAAAGATATTGATGAACTATCACAATGCACGCACAGTTAGAATAATTGTTTTGCACGTGTAATTATAATAATGCACG
This sequence comes from Vinca minor, assembly GCA_026122235.1. Taxonomy (NCBI): domain Eukaryota; kingdom Viridiplantae; phylum Streptophyta; class Magnoliopsida; order Gentianales; family Apocynaceae; genus Vinca; species Vinca minor. The sequence goes on along the minus strand of JAOCZM010000060.1, from coordinate 592,275 downwards.
AGCATCCTTTCGAATACGTTTTTATCCTTTATTGTCAGTATACGAATAGATTTTATTTTCAAATTGCTTTTTGTTGTTCATGGAAACGAAAGAGGCCCTTGAAATATTTTTTCGATGATGAGGTTTAGAAAGTAAGTGTGTCTACGAGCAAAGAGCATGACTCAACGTAGCAATTATCATCCCATTCACAACCTGCAAAATAGCGATTGTGCTACCCGTAAATCTAAAACATTGCCTCATGCATTATGTGTGCCTGATAGTCTATATGAATTTTCAAGATGGTGCAAATTTTAATAGAGGAACAAATGTCTTGATTGGAATTACTAGTAAATATTTTTTTTTCTTCAAATGAGAATTCCAGACATTCTTAATCTCATTGTCTGTTCTTCCTGGCAACTTTGATGCAATCATTACCACCTGATCATTCATCAAAACATTATAAAAAAAGACCTTATGATGAAATTAAAACTTATCAAATTAAAACAAAATTAATTTTCACACTTGTTTCCCTTGGATTTTTTGCAGACTGGGTGATGGTTTCCTCATCTTCCTTTGAGAAATTGCCTCGTTTAACGTCAGGGTTTTAGGTAATTCATCCATCTCAATCGACAACTTTTTCTACATCTCGATAGTCCTTCAATTAAAATAGGAAAAAAAAGTGAGAGGATTATACATAGTAAATGACTTAGTGGTACATCAGCAAAGATATTGATGAACTATCACAATGCACGTACGCTAGAATAATTGTTTTGCACGTGTAATTATAATAATGCACGAGTATCCTTTCGAATACGTTTTTATCCTTTATTGTCGATGATACTGAATAGATTTTATTTTCAAATTGCTTTTTGTTGTTCATGGAAACGAAAGAGGCCCTTGAAATATTTTTTTTCGATGATGAGGTTTAGAAAGTAAGTGTGTCTACGAGCAAAGAGCATGACTCAACGTAGCAATTATCATCCCATTCACAACCTCGCAAAATAGCGATTGTGCTACCCGTAAATCTAAAACATTGCCTCATGCATTATGTGTGCTCGATAGTCTATATGAATTTTCAAGATGGTGCAAATTTTTTAATAGAGGAACAAATGTCTTGATTGGAATTACTAGTAAATATTTTTTTTTCTTCAAATGAGAATTCCGGACATTCTTAATCTCATTGTCTGCTCTTCCCTGCAACTTTGATGCAATCATTACCACCCGATCATTCATCAAAACATTATAAAAAAAAGACCTTATGATGAAATTAAAACTTATCAAATTAAAACAAAATTAATTTTCACACTTGTTTCCCTTGGATTTTTGCAGCTCAGTGATGGTTTCCTCATCTTCCTTTGAGAAATTGCCTCGTTTAACGTCAGGGTTTTAGGTAATTCATCCATCTCAATCGACAACTTTTTCTACATCTCGATAGTCCTTCAATTAAAATAGGAAAAAAAAGTGAGAGGATTATACATAGTAAATGACTTAGTGGTACATCAGCAAAGATATTGATGAACTATCACAATGCACGTACGCTAGAATAATTGTTTTGCACGTGTAATTATAATAATGCACGAGTATCCTTTCGAATACGTTTTTATCCTTTATTGTCGATGATACTGAATAGATTTTATTTTCAAATTGCTTTTTGTTGTTCATGGAAACGAAAGAGGCCCTTGAAATATTTTTTTTCGATGATGAGGTTTAGAAAGTAAGTGTGTCTACGAGCAAAGAGCATGACTCAACGTAGCAATTATCATCCCATTCACAACCTCGCAAAATAGCGATTGTGCTACCCAGTAAATCTAAAAACATTGCCTCATGCATTATGTGTGCATCGATAGTCTATATGAATTTTCAAGATGGTGCAAATTTTTTAATAGAGGAACAAATGTCTTGATTGGAATTACTAGTAAATATTTTTTTTTCTTCAAATGAGAATTCCGGACATTCTTAATCTCATTGTCTGCTCTTCCCGGCAACTTTGATGCAATCATTACCACCTGATCATTCATCAAAACATTATAAAAAAAAGACCTTATGATGAAATTAAAACTTATCAAATTAAAACAAAATTAATTTTCACACTTGTTTCCCTTGGATTTTTTGCAGCACTAGCGATGGTTTCCTCATCTTCCTTTGAGAAATTGCCTCGTTTAACGTCGAGTTTTAGGTAATTCATCCATCTCAATCGACAACTTTTTCTACATCTCGATAGTCCTTCAATTAAAATAGGAAAAAAAAGTGAGAGGATTATACATAGTAAATGACTTAGTGGTACATCAACAAAGATATTGATGAACTATCACGATGCACTGTACGCTAGAATAATTGTTTTGCACGTGTAATTATAATAATGCACGAGTATCCTTTCGAATACGTTTTTATCCTTTATTGTCGATGATACTGAATAGATTTTATTTTCAAATTGCTTTTTGTTGTTCATGGAAACGAAAGAGGCCCTTGAAATATTTTTTCGATGATGAGGTTTAGAAAGTAAGTGTGTCTACGAGCAAAGAGCATGACTCAACGTAGCAATTATCATCCCATTCACAACCTGCAAAATAGCGATTGTGCTACCCGTAAATCTAAAAAATTGCCTCATGCATTATGTGTGCCCGATAGTCTATATGAATTTTCAAGATGGTGCAAATTTTTAATAGAGGAACAAATGTCTTGATTGGAATTACTAGTAAATATTTTTTTTTCTTCAAATGAGAATTCCAGACATTCTTAATCTCATTGTCTGTTCTTCCTGGCAACTTTGATGCAATCATTACCACCTGATCATTCATCAAAACATTATAAAAAAAGACCTTATGATGAAATTAAAACTTATCAAATTAAAAACAAAATTAATTTTCACACTTGTTTGCCTTGGATTTTTTGCAGCTGGTGATGGTTTCCTCATCTTCCTTTGAGAAATTGCCTCGTTTAACGTCGGGTTTTAGGTAATTCATCCATCTCGATCGACAACTTTTTCTACATCTCGATAGTCCTTCAATTAACATAGGAAAAAAAAGTGAGAGGATTATACATAGTAAATGACTTAGTGGTACATCAACAAAGATATTGATGAACTATCACAATGCACGCACAATTAGAATAATTATTTTGCACGTGTAATTATAATAATGCACGAGTATCCTTTCGAATACGTTTTTATCCTTTATTGTCAGTATACGAATAGATTTTATTTTCAAATTGCTTTTTGTTGTTCATGGAAACGAAAGAGGCCCTTGAAATATTTTTTCGATGATGAGGTTTAGAAAGTAAGTGTGTCTACGAGCAAAGAGCATGACTCAACGTAGCAATTATCATCCCATTCACAACCTGCAAAATAGCGATTGTGCTACCCGTAAATCTAAAAAATTGCCTCATGCATTATGTGTGCCTGATAGTCTATATGAATTTTCAAGATGGTGCAAATTTTTAATAGAGGAACAAATGTCTTGATTGGAATTACTAGTAAATATTTTTTTTTCTTCAAATGAGAATTCCGGACATTCTTAATCTCATTGTCTGCATTCTTCACGGCAACTTTGATGCAATCATTTACCACCTGATCATTCATCAAAACATTATAAAAAAAGACCTTATGATGAAATTAAAACTTATCAAATTAAAACAAAATTAATTTTTACACTTGTTTCCCTTGGATTTTTGCAGCCTGGTGATGGTTTCCTCATCTTCCTTTGAGAAATTGCCTCGTTTAACGTCTGGTTTTAGGTAATTCATCCATCTCAGTCGACAACTTTTTCTACATCTCGATAGTCCTTCAATTAACATAGGAAAAAAAGTGAGAGGATTATACATAGTAAATGACTTAGTGGTACATCAACAAAGATATTGATGAACTATCACAATGCACGCACAGTTAGAATAATTGTTTTGCACGTGTAATTATAATAATGCACGAGTATCCTTTCGAATACGTTTTTATCCTTTATTGTCAGTATACGAATAGATTTTATTTTCAAATTGCTTTTTGTTGTTCATGGAAACGAAAGAGGCCCTTGAAATATTTTTTCGATGATGAGGTTTAGAAAGTAAGTGTGTCTACGAGCAAAGAGCATGACTCAACGTAGCAATTATCATCCCATTCACAACCTGCAAAATAGCGATTGTGCTACCCGTAAATCTAAAAAATTGCCTCATGCATTATGTGTGCACTGATAGTCTATATGAATTTTCAAGATGGTGCAAATTTTTAATAGAGGAACAAATGTCTTGATTGGAATTACTAGTAAATATTTTTTTTTCTTCAAATGAGAATTCTAGACATTCTTAATCTCATTGTCTGTTCTTCCTGGCAACTTTGATGCAATCATTACCACCTGATCATTCATCAAAACATTATAAAAAAAGACCTTATGATGATGGTTTCAATTATAAAACATTATAAACAAAATTAATTTTTACACTTGTTTCCCTTGGATTTTTGCAGCCTGGTGATGGTTTCCTCATCTTCCTTTGAGAAATTGCCTCGTTTAACGTCAGGTTTTAGGTAATTCATCCATCTCAGTCGACAACTTTTTCTACATCTCGATAGTCCTTCAATTAACATAGGAAAAAAAGTGAGAGGATTATACATAGTAAATGACTTAGTGGTACATCAGCAAAGATATTGATGAACTATCACAATGCACGCACAGTTAGAATAATTGTTTTGCACGTGTAATTATAATAATGCACGAGTATCCTTTCGAATACGTTTTTATCCTTTATTGTCGATGATACTGAATAGATTTTATTTTCAAATTGCTTTTTTGTTGTTCATGGAAACGAAAGAGGCCCTTGAAATATTTTTTTCGATGATGAGGTTTAGAAAGTAAGTGTGTCTACGAGCAAAGAGCATGACTCAACGTAGCAATTATCATCCCATTCACAACCTCGCAAAATAGCGATTGTGCTACCCAGTAAATCTAAAAAATTGCCTCATGCATTATGTGTGCACTGATAGTTTATATGAATTTTCAAGATGGTGCAAATTTTTTAATAGAGGAACAAATGTCTTGATTGGAATTACTAGTAAATATTTTTTTTTCTTCAAATGAGAATTCCGGACATTCTTAATCTCATTGTCCTGTTCTTCCCGGCAACTTTGATGCAATCATTACCACCCTGATCATTCATCAAAACATTATAAAAAAAAGACCTTATGATGAAATTAAAACTTATCAAATTAAAACAAAATTAATTTTCACACTTGTTTCCCTTGGATTTTTGCAGCCTGGTGATGGTTTCCTCATCTTCCTTTGAGAAATTGCCTCGTTTAACGTCAGGTTTTAGGTAATTCATCCATCTCAGTCGACAACTTTTTCTACATCTCGATAGTCCTTCAATTAACATAGGAAAAAAAGTGAGAGGATTATACATAGTAAATGACTTAGTGGTACATCAGCAAAGATATTGATGAACTATCACAATGCACGCACAGTTAGAATAATTGTTTTGCACGTGTAATTATAATAATGCACGAGTATCCTTTCGAATACGTTTTTATCCTTTATTGTCGATTATTCTGAATAGATTTTATTTTCAAATTGCTTTTTGTTGTTCATGGAAACGAAAGAGGCCCTTGAAATATTTTTTCGATGATGAGGTTTAGAAAGTAAGTGTGTCTACGAGCAAAGAGCATGACTCAACGTAGCAATTATCATCCCATTCACAACCTGCAAAATAGCGATTGTGCTACCCGTAAATCTAAAAAATTGCCTCATGCATTATGTGTGCCTGATAGTTTATATGAATTTTCAAGATGGTGCAAATTTTTAATAGAGGAACAAATGTCTTGATTGGAATTACTAGTAAATATTTTTTTTTCTTCAAATGAGAATTCCAGACATTCTTAATCTCATTGTCTGTTCTTCCTGGCAACTTTGATGCAATCATTACCACCTGATCATTCATCAAAACATTATAAAAAAAGACCTTATGATGAAATTAAAACTTATCAAATTAAAACAAAATTAATTTTCACACTTGTTTCCCTTGGATTTTTGCAGCCTGGTGATGGTTTCCTCATCTTCCTTTGAGAAATTGCCTCGTTTAACGTCAGGTTTTAGGTAATTCATCCATCTCAGTCGACAACTTTTTCTACATCTCGATAGTCCTTCAATTAACATAGGAAAAAAAGTGAGAGGATTATACATAGTAAATGACTTAGTGGTACATCAGCAAAGATATTGATGAACTATCACAATGCACGCACAGTTAGAATAATTGTTTTGCACGTGTAATTATAATAATGCACGAGTATCCTTTCGAATACGTTTTTATCCTTTATTGTCAGTATACGAATAGATTTTATTTTCAAATTGCTTTTTGTTGTTCATGGAAACGAAAGAGGCCCTTGAAATATTTTTTCGATGATGAGGTTTAGAAAGTAAGTGTGTCTACGAGCAAAGAGCATGACTCAACGTAGCAATTATCATCCCATTCACAACCTGCAAAATAGCGATTGTGCTACCCGTAAATCTAAAAAATTGCCTCATGCATTATGTGTGCCTGATAGTCTATATGAATTTTCAAGATGGTGCAAATTTTTAATAGAGGAACAAATGTCTTGATTGGAATTACTAGTAAATATTTTTTTTTCTTCAAATGAGAATTCTAGACATTCTTAATCTCATTGTCTGTTCTTCCTGGCAACTTTGATGCAATCATTACCACCTGATCATTCATCAAAACATTATAAACAAAGACCTTATGATGAAATTAAAACTTATCAAATTAAAACAAAATTAATTTTCACACTTGTTTCCCTTTGGATTTTTGCGACTCGGTGATGGTTTCCTCATCTTCCTTTGAGAAATTGCCTCGTTTAACGTCAGGTTTTAGGTAATTCATCCATCTCAGTCGACAACTTTTTCTACATCTCGATAGTCCTTCAATTAACATAGGAAAAAAAGTGAGAGGATTATACATAGTAAATGACTTAGTGGTACATCAACAAAGATATTGATGAACTATCACAATGCACGCACAGTTAGAATAATTGTTTTGCACGTGTAATTATAATAATGCACGAGTATCCTTTCGAATACGTTTTTATCCTTTATTGTCAGTATACGAATAGATTTTATTTTCAAATTGCTTTTTGTTGTTCATGGAAACGAAAGAGGCCTTTGAAATATTTTTTCGATGATGAGGTTTAGAAAGTAAGTGTGTCTATGAGCAAAGAGCATGACTCAACGTAGCAATTATCATCCCATTCACAACCTGCAAAATAGCGATTGTGCTACCCGTAAATCTAAAAAATTGCCTCATGCATTATGTGTGCATGATAGTCTATAAGAATTTTCAAGATGGTGCAAATTTTTAATAGAGGAACAAATGTCTTGATTGGAATTACTAGTAAATATTTTTTTTCTTCAAATGAGAATTCCAGACATTCTTAATCTCATTGTCTGTTCTTCTAGGCAACTTTGATGCAATCAGTACCACCTGATCATTCATCAAAACTGTTAGCCCTAAGGGCGATCGAACTCGGTTTTTGATAATGGACAAACACTTGATGTTTGTGTCTAATGTTTATATCTTTGAGATAGAATATCGGAACATAGATCGGAAGCTCTAAGTACTTCAATCAAGCCATGATCGAGATTCAAAGTCATATCATTCAAGGCTCATCTATCAAGATTGAAGTTTGAAGACTTAGGTTTGGTTAGATTAGCTTTGTTATTCATTAGTCGTTATCTTAAAGCTCTAACCAAAGCTCTCATGAACATAAGCTCTACACTCTAGTCTTGCATTCACACAAACACGTTTTCAAAAGGCTTTAGTGTCAAAATGATCTTTACATGTGTTCTTATCCAAAAAGCCTTTGATTTCATAGATAAGTCTTTTAGAAAAGTTTTCCAAGTGTTCTTACCTGTTACCTTTTAGGAAAACCTTTTTAGACTTTAAAAGACTTCAAAAGATTTCAAAACGTGTGAAAAATAAGCTTGGAAGTTCGGTCAACCGAGCTCAAGTTCGGTTCAACCGTCGAGAAACTGAGACTTGGAAAAGTTCAGTTCGGTCGACCATGAAGGGGTTCGGTCGACCGACCCCTGTTAAGTGGATCCGAACTGCTCTGTTTCGGTCCACCGAACTCTGTTTCTACTAGCCGTTATTTGACCGTTGGAGACTCGATTTTCAGCCAAATTTGAAATGTATTTATACTCCAAAGCTAGAGAAACATTCTAGGACTTGTAAATACATTTGACATTGATTTCTTATCAAGTCTAAAACACCTTCAAAGAAAAAACACTTCATGATCTAAATCATTCAAAGGTGTTCTTTCAAAAGCAAGACAAAGAGTGAACTTCATATGTTCAAGAGCTAAATTGTTTGTGCTTCAAAGGTATACATTCTCACTTATAAGAGTGATTAATCTTTGTATTTAAACAATTCATTCCCTTTCTAAGTGATTGGGTAATTCTTGTAAAAGTCCTACTTTGTGTGGGCAATTTGTAAAGACCTACTTTGTGTGGGCAAGCTCTTAGTGAGTTTCTTTGTTGTGTGGTTGTGTTGTAAAACTCTTAGTGAGTTAGCCACATTTGTAAACATTCTTCTTAGTGAAGTTGTTTGAAATCCTTGGGTGCGGCTCAAGGTAGTGGACGTAGATTCTAAGTGAATCGAACCACTCTAAATCCTTTGTCTTGATTGATTGGGTTTTGCATTGCTTTTATTCTTCTTGCTCAAACTTCCAATAGCTTTGCAAAGAATAAGTTGCCAAGATTAGTTAAAACCCAATTCACCCCCCCCACCCCCCTCTTGTGTTTTACAATTGGTATCAGAGCCTAGTCTTCATCTTTAGTCTAAGCACTTGAAGAAAAGATTTATGGCCGGTAATTCCGCATTGGCGTATCTAGAGGGGTCTTCCACCATTAGGCCACCACTTTTTGATGGAAATAATTATGAGGCTTGGAAGGAACGATTCAAGATATATGTGTGCTCAATAGATTATTCTTTATGGCATATATTTGAAGTTGGTCCATATGTGCCTATGAAGTTGGTGGATGGTGTTCAAGTGCCAAAGCCGGACAAGGAGTTAAATGAGCTTGAGTCCAAGAAGATGACTCAAAATTCCAAAGCAATGAACATCCTTAGTTGTGCCTTAAGTCAAGATGAGTACAACCGTATTCTTGGAAGAAAATCCGCATACTCAATGTGGAAAATGCTTGAGGTTACTCATGAAGGCACAAATCAAATCAAGGAGTCAAGGTTAAATTTGCTTGTTAGAGAATATGAGCTCTTCTCCATGAAGCCAAATGAGTCAATAAATGAGATGAGCACAAGATTCACAAATGTGATAAATGGCTTGAAGTCTTATGGCAAGGAGTACACCATGGGTGAAATGAATAGGAAGATTCTCAATTCTCTTCCTAAAAGTTGGGAAAATAAAGCCCTTGCCATTGAAGAATCCAAGAATTTAAAGACCTATTCAACGGAGGAACTTCTTGGCTCACTACTTGCCTTTGAGATGAAGATCAAGAAAAATAGTTCTACAAAGGGTAGTAATCTTGAGTCCATCATCAATAAAGAAGAAGAAGAGAACTTGTTCTTCAATCTCAAAAATGCAAAGTGCTTGTTAAGCCATTGGGATGAAGAAGAAAGTGATGATGATCAAGAAGAATATGATCATACATGTCTTATGGCATTTGGTAATGAGGTACATCCTTCTCCCTCTATTTCAAATTCTTATATTGATAATGATGATGATGATGAGGATGATCCTAGTGAGCTTTTAATGGATATGTATGATCAATTGAAAAATTGTGCAAAGCAAAACAAAGCTATGAAGCTTAAAATTGAATGTTTGCTTGTTGATAACAAAAAGCTTTGTGATGAGGTTGATTGCATGAAAATTGAAAATGAAAAACTTATTGCTACATGCAACTCTTCTTCATTAAAGTATCTAGAAGCATATGATCAATTGACATCTCTTGAACCCAAACTTGTTGAATTTGATCTTTTGGAGAACAAAGTTAAAGATCTTACCCTTCTTGTTGAAAGCTTTACAAAGGGTAAGAAAAATCTTGATCAAATTCTTTGTGTGCAACGTGCTTCACATGATAAACATGGTCTTGGTTATAATGCTAATCACAATGATCATGCTAGCTCTTCTAAGTTGCCTAAGAATCACATTGTGCATGCTAGTACCTCACATAGGCAAATTAGATATCATGAGCATGTTCACAATTCTTCTAAGCCACATATTCATTGCACATATTGTGGTAAACATGGCCACTCTTGTGCTAGATGCCATGTTAATAAGAAGATTGAAAGGGGAGTTAAAACGGTTTGGAGAGTTAAGCGTACTTTAACTAACCCCAATGGACCCAAACAAAAGTGGGTACCAAAAGCTACTCTTCCCTTGATTTTATAGGTTCTTATAAGTTAAATGAATGCCACAAAGCTTCAATGGACTCGATTCAAAGAGAAGTGGCATTGGGGAGAAGTAAAAGGAGATGTGCCAAAAGAAGAAATTCAAAAGCACTCCTTAACACTTGGATTCTCAAAGCTTATATGATAATCAATTGGAGAACCAAGTTGCTTAGACACAAAGAGCAAAGCATCAAGTGATGACAAGAGCCAAAGTGTCAATACAATGTCTTCATCACTTGGTAAGAAAGCAAAGGTATCAAAATCACTTTCTCTTAACACTTTATTGTGTTTAAGTGTTGTTGATATATCTATTTTTATATGCTTGCTCTTGTACATGTTGCATCTCACATTCTTGAATGTTATATTTATATAGATAACCTTTAGCATGTTCATTATTGTCCATGATGAGTTTAGCTAAGGTATCTATGAGATGTAGCTTATGCAACTTGATTGATTCTTGTTTTGTCATGTATTATTTAATTAAGAATCCATCTAGTTGTTTTTGGTTTTTTGATTTGCATGATCCTTATGCATATATGTGCTACTTGAGATTTTGAGCTAATCTTAAAGGACCTTTGAAAAGGTACCATATTTGTTCTCAAGAATTCCTTGTAGGTAACAAAGAGTTCTAAACTTCAAGAAGAAGATATGAACTACAAGAAATGGCACTAATGAGCTAAGACTCCAAGAAAAGAATCAAATGCCAAGGATCACAAGATTGTAGAGGGTTCATCAAAAGAAAAGTCACCCATTAATGATGACTCTACAATTGTCATGAATAGAAGAGGAGATTGCTTTCATTTCGTCAATCAAGGATGAACAACAAAGAAAATGGAGCAATCACATGTCAACCTCTCAATGAGCTTCAAATGATAGTGATGATCATGAAAAAGATCACACCAAAATGGTAAGAAGTCCAAGCTCAAGAAGCATTGAGGTACAAAAGCTTAACTCATCCCTTGTTAGTGATCATTCTTTATGCTTTTGTTCCTTATGAGCAATAACCCCCTCCCCTCTTTTATTTAGTGTCTTATGCTTTGGGGGAGTTTGTATATGCTATGCTCAATTTGTTACTTGATCTTCATTGCATATAGGGGTTGTGTTTATATTCGAGTCTATAGCATTAATCTTATGTGGTTGATCGTCTAGATGCTTGACTTAGGATGTAAACTGTGAATGTGGCATTGTTTATGCCATGGGTTGTGTCTATTTGTGTGTTTGGAAGTGGCATAACCTAAGAGGGAGTTTTTCAAATGTTTTCAACTCATACCTCCCTCATTATATGTGATGTATGCTCAATTATTCATATTTTACATCATCACATCACTTGTTGGCTTGCTTTTCATCTTTTAACTCTTATAGCCAACTTGTGTAAGTTATTTTGGAAGTTATATGTGTTAAAAGTGTTTTTGTCTTCAATTGGTATCACATATACTCTCCCTAAATAACTATGAGATCATATTTTTTTTCAATTGGTATAATTCTTTCATATCTTTTTTTTTTTTATCTCATTATAGTTTTTGGTTAGTATTACTTCAAGAGTTGTTATACTCATTTAGCTAACCATTAACTTGTTAGAGGAATGTACTCCATGTGTTTTCTAACACTTCCTCTACATCTTTTGGTTGTGATACTTGTGCTTATCTTATGAATTCATGGTATCACTTCCACTAGTACTTTGTTAGCTATATTTTCAAACGTGTTTTACAATTGGCTATATTTACAATTGGTATCATGTTTTACAATTGGTCAATTTGTATCATACTTGGTGTTTTTCTCAAATAGCTAACATCGTATGTTTGATAAACGGGGAGATTGTTCGTTAAGGTTTATTCCCTATCTCCTTTGTTTTTAGCTTAGGTTGATATTCTTTTTGAGCCATACATGACCATCTTTTGGTTTTATGTGTCATTATGGACTCCTTGTTTTTAGAAATCAACCAAGCTTATTCATATGTAATCCTTCTTCATAATTATTTTTGGTCTTTTTGATTGATCATTTGGTTCTTATTTTATCTATCTACAAGACCATCAAGTTGCCTCCTTGATTTTTAAGTTTGTCTTTTTATGGGGAGGATTAATAAATTCCATCAAGCTTCTCCAAAATTAATCTTTACTTTTCGTTGAAATGCTTTTCTTATTGGCGCTCTGATATCCCTTTTTGATTTTGACAAAAAGAGGGAGAATTTTAGTGTTGCAAATGTGCCAAGAGAAGTAATTTACAAAAGGAGAATGCTTAGAACTTGCAAAATGGGAGAGATAAGGGATTCTTTAATATAGGGGGAGTAGAATTTTTTTTGAGAAAACTTCTACTTGTCTGGATCCTTAATATCCTTATCTCATGCATACATTTGGTATCTTATTTTTGCATATTATTCCCATTTGCATCAATGTTTTGTCATCATCAAAAAGGGGGAGATTGTTAGCCCGAAGGGCAAAATATCCTAGGTTGTTTTGATGATAACAAACCATTGATAGTTCTAATGTTTGTGTGAGCTTGTTCTTTATAATAGGATCCTTAGCACTCACATCAACATTGATGAAAATGGTAAGTTAGCTTCTTGTGTATCTAAGGTATGTATTTTACACACAAGAAAGCTATTATATGGAAGGAAGGAGGCAAGGAGGCAAGGAGGTTGGTTGGGAAATAGGGCTCTTCTAAGAGTCCCTAGATGCATTTGGCAAAAAGAAGTTATCATGCTAGTGCTTTAATCCTCTTTGGTTTTATCTTGAATGCACTAGTCTTTGCTCTTATTTGTCTATGATCTTTTTGCCATGCTTCATCATGCTTCCTTGTACTTAAATTGTCCATATCCTATCTAATTACATCAAAGTTTGACATAATCAAAAAGGGGGAGATTGTTAGCCCTAAGGGCGATCGAACTCGGTTTTTGATAATGGACAAACACTTGATGTTTGTGTCTAATGTTTATATCTTTGTGATAGAATATCGGAACATAGATTGGAAGCTCTAAGTACTTCAATCAAGCCATGATCGAGATTCAAAGTCATATCATTCAAGGCTCATCTATCAAGATTGAAGTTTGAAGACTTAGGTTTGGTTAGATTAGCTTTGTTATTCATTAGTCGTTATCTTAAAGCTCTAACCAAAGCTCTCATGAACATAAGCTCTACACTCTAGTCTTGCATTCACACAAACACGTTTTCAAAAGGCTTTAGTGTCAAAATGATCTTTACATGTGTTCTTATCCGAAAAGCCTTTGATTTCATAGATAAGTCTTTTAGAAAAGTTTTCCAAGTGTTCTTACTTGTTACCTTTTAGGAAAACCTTTTTAGACTTTAAAAGACTTCAAAAGATTTCAAAACGTGTGAAAAATAAGCTTGGAAGTTCGGTCAACCGAGCTCAAGTTTGGTTCAACCGTCGAGAAACTGAGACTTGGAAAAGTTCAGTTCGGTCGACCATGAAGGGGTTCGGTCGACCGACCCCTGTTAAGTGGATCCGAACTGCTCTGTTTCGGTCCACCGAACTCTGTTTCTACTAGCCGTTATTTGACCGTTGGAGACTCGATTTTCAGCCAAATTTGAAATGTATTTATACTCCAAAGCTAGAGAAACATTCTAGGACTTGTAAATACATTTGACATTGATTTCTTATCAAGTCTAAAACACCTTCAAAGCAAAAGCACTTCATGATCTAAATCATTCAAAGGTGTTCTTTCAAAAGCAAGACAAAGAGTGAACTTCATATGTTCAAGAGCTAAATTGTTTGTGCTTCAAAGGTTTACATTCTCACTTATAAGAGTGATTAATCTTTGTATTTAAACAATTCATTCCCTTTCTAAGTGATTGGGTAATTCTTGTAAAAGTCCTACTTTGTGTGGGCAATTTGTAAAGACCTACTTTGTGTGGGCAAGCTCTTAGTGAGTTTCTTTGTTGTGTGGTTGTGTTGTAAAACTCTTAGTGAGTTAGCCACATTTGTAAACATTCTTCTTAGTGAAGTTGTTTGAAATCCTTGGGTGCGGCTCAAGGTAGTGGACGTAGATTCTAAGTGAATCGAACCACTCTAAATCCTTTGTCTTGATTGATTGGGTTTTGCATTGCTTTTATTCTTCTTGCTCAAACTTCCAATAGCTTTGCAAAGAATCATTTAAAAAGTAGCCAAGATTAGTTAAAACCCAATTCACCCCCCCCCCCCTCTTGTGTTTTACAAAAACATTATAAAAAAAGACCTTATGATGAAATTAAAACTTATCAAATTAAAACAAAATTAATTTTCACACTTGTTTCCCTTGGATTTTTGCAGCCTGGTGATGGTTTCCTCATCTTCCTTTGAGAAATTGCCTCGTTTAACGTCAGGTTTTAGGTAATTCATCCATCTCAGTCGACAACTTTTTCTACATCTCGATAGTCCTTCAATTAACATAGGAAAAAAAGTGAGAGGATTATACATAGTAAATGACTTAGTGGTACATCAGCAAAGATATTGATGAACTATCACAATGCACGCACAGTTAGAATAATTGTTTTGCACGTGTAATTATAATAATGCACGAGTATCCTTTCGAATACGTTTTTATCCTTTATTGTAGGTATATGAATAGATTTTATTTTGAACTTGCTTTTTGTTGTTAATGGAAACGAAAGAGGCCCTTGAAATATTTTTTCGATGATGAGGTTTAGAAAGTAAGTGTGTCTATGAGCAAAGAGCATGACTCAACGCAGCAATTATCATCCCATTCACAACCTGCAAAATAGCGATTGTGCTACCCGTAAATCTAAAAAAATTGCCTCATGCATTATGTGTGCATGATAGTCTATATGAATTTTCAAGATGGTGCAAATTTTTTAATAGAGGAACAAATGTCTTGATTGGAATTACTAGTAAATATTTTTTTTCTTCAAATGAGAATTCCGGACATTCTTAATCTCATTATGCTGTTCTTCTCGGCAACTTTGATGCAATCATTACCACCTGATCATTCATCAAAACATCATAAAAAAAACCTTATGATGAAATTAAAACTTATCAAATTAAAACAAAATTAATTTTCACACTTGTTTCCCATGGATTTTTGCAGCCTGGTGATGGTTTCCTCATCTTCCTTTGAGAAATTGCCTCGTTTAACGTCAGGTTTTAGGTAATTCATCCATCTCAGTCGACAACGATAGTCCTTCAATTAACATAGGAAAAAAAAGTGAGAGGATTATACATAGTAAATGACTTAGTGGTACATCGACAAAGATATTGATGAACTATCACAATGCACGTACGATTAGAATAATTATTTTGCACGTGTAATTATAATAATGCACGAGTATCCTTTCGAATACGTTTTTATCCTTTATTGTCGGTATATGAATAGATTTTATTTTCAACTTGATTTTTGTTGTTAATGGAAACGAAAGAGGCCCTTGAAATATTTTTTCGATGATGAGGTTTAGAAAGTAAGTGTGTCTATGAGCAAAGAGCATGACTCAACGTAGCAATTATCATCCCATTCACAACCTGCAAAATAGCGATTGTGCTACCCAGTAAATCTAAAAAAATTGCCTCATGCATTATGTGTGCATGATAGTCTATAAGAATTTTCAAGATGGTGCAAATTTTTTAATAGAGGAACAAATGTCTTGATTGGAATTACTAGTAAATATTTTTTTTCTTCAAATGAGAATTCCGGACATTCTTAATCTCATTATACATTCTTCTAGGCAACTTTGATGCAATCATTACCACACGATCATTCATCAAAACATTATAAAAAAAAAGACCTTATGATGAAATTAAAACTTATCAAATTAAAACAAAATTAATTTTCCCACTTGTTTCCCTTGGATTTTTTGCGACTGGTGATGGTTTCCTCATCTTCCTTTGAGAAATTGCCTCGTTTAACGTCGGGTTTTAGGTAATTCATCCATCTCGATCGACAACTTTTTCTACATCTCGATAGTCCTTCAATTAACATAGGAAAAAAAAGTGAGAGAATTATACATAGTAAATGACTTAGTGGTACATCAGCAAAGATATTGATGAACTATCACAATGCACATACGATTAGAATAATTGTTTTGCACGTGTAATTATAATAATGCACGAGTATCCTTTTCGAATACGTTTTTATCCTTTATTGTCAGTATACGAATAGATTTTATTTTCAAATTGCTTTTTGTTGTTCATGGAAACGAAAGAGGCCTTTGAAATATTTTTTCGATGATGAGGTTTAGAAAGTAAGTGTGTCTATGAGCAAAGAGCATGACTCAACGTAGCAATTATCATCCCATTCACAACCTGCAAAATAGCGATTGTGCTACCCGTAAATCTAAAAAATTGCCTCATGCATTATGTGTGCATGATAGTCTATAAGAATTTTCAAGATGGTGCAAATTTTTAATAGAGGAACAAATGTCTTGATTGGAATTACTAGTAAATATTTTTTTTCTTCAAATGAGAATTCCAGACATTCTTAATCTCATTATGCATTCTTCACGGCAACTTTGATGCAATCATTACCACACGATCATTCATCAAAACATTATAAAAAAAAAGACCTTATGATGAAATTAAAACTTATCAAATTAAAACAAAATTAATTTTTCACACTTGTTTCCCTTGGATTTTTGCGACTTTGGGTGATGGTTTCCTCATCTTCCTTTGAGAAATTGCCTCGTTTAACGTCGGGTTTTAGGTAATTCATCCATCTCGATCGACAACTTTTTTCTACATCTCGATAGTCCTTCAATTAACATAGGAAAAAAAAGTGAGAGGATTATACATAGTAAATGACTTAGTGGTACATCGACAAAGATATTGATGAACTATCACAATGCACGCTACGATTAGAATAATTGTTTTGCACGTGTAATTATAATAATGCCGAGTATCCTTTCGAATACGTTTTTATCCTTTATTGTCGGTATATGAATAGATTTTATTTTGAACTTGCTTTTTTGTTGTTAATGGAAGCGAAATAGGCCCTTGAAATATTTTTTTCGATGATGAGGTTTAGAAAGTAAGTGTGTCTATGAGCAAAGAGCATGACTCAACGTAGCAATTATCATCCCATTCACAACTCTGCAAAATAGCGATTGTGCTACCCAGTAAATCTAAAAAAATTGCCTCATGCATTATGTGTGCATGATAGTCTATATGAATTTTCAAGATGGTGCAAATTTTTAATAGAGGAACAAATGTTCTTGATTGGAATTACTAGTAAATATTTTTTTTCTTCAAATGAGAATTCCGGGACATTTCTTTAATATCATTATGCATTCTTCACGGCAACTTTGATGCAATCATTACCACACGATCATTCATCAAAACATTATGAAAAAAAGACCTTATGATGAAATTAAAACTTATCAAATTAAAACAAAATTAATTTTTCACACTTGTTTCCATTGGATTTTTTGCGACTGGTGATGGTTTCCTCATCTTCCTTTGAGAAATTGCCTCGTTTAACGTCGGGGTTTTAGGTAATTCATCCATCTCGATCGACAACTTTTTCTACATCTCGATAGTCCTTCAATTAACATAGGAAAAAAAAGTGAGAGGATTATACATAGTAAATGACTTAGTGGTACATCGGCAAAGATATTGATGAACTATCACAATGCACGCATGATTAGAATAATTGTTTTGCACGTGTAATTATAATAATGCCGAGTATCCTTTCGAATACGTTTTTATCCTTTATTGTCGGTATATGAATAGATTTTATTTTGAACTTGCTTTTTTGTTGTTAATGGAAACGAAAATGAGGCCCTTGAAATATTTTTTTTCGATGATGAGGTTTAGAAAGTAAGTGTGTCTATGAGCAAAGAGCATGACTCAACGTAGCAATTATCATCCCATTCACAACTTTGCAAAATAGCGATTGTGCTACCCGTAAATCTAAAAAAATTGCCTCATGCATTATGTGTGCATGATAGTCTATATGAATTTTCAAGATGGTGCAAATTTTTAATAGAGGAACAAATGTTCTTGATTGGAATTACTAGTAAATATTTTTTTTTCTTCAAATGAGAATTCAGGACATTTCTTTAATATCATTATCTGTTCTTCACGGCAACTTTGATGCAATCATTACCACACGATCATTCATCAAAACATTATGAAAAAAAGACCTTATGATGAAATTAAAACTTATCAAATTAAAACAAAATTAATTTTCACACTTGTTTCCCATTGGATTTTTGCGACTGGTGATGGTTTCCTCATCTTCCTTTGAGAAATTGCCTCGTTTAACGTCGGGTTTTAGGTAATTCATCCATCTCGATCGACAACTTTTTCTACATCTCGATAGTCCTTCAATTAACATAGGAAAAAAAAGTGAGAGGATTATACATAGTAAATGACTTAGTGGTACATCGGCAAAGATATTGATGAACTATCACAATGCACGCTACGAGTTAGAATAATTGTTTTGCACGTGTAATTATAATAATGCACGAGTATCCTTTCGAATACGTTTTTATTCTTTATTGTCGAGTATACGAATAGATTTTATTTTCAAATTGCTTTTTTGTTGTTCATGGAAAGCGAAAGAGGCCTTTGAAATATTTTTTTCGATGATGAGGTTTAGAAAGTAAGTGTGTCTATGAGCAAAGAGCATGACTCAACGTAGCAATTATCATCCCATTCACAACTTTGCAAAATAGCGATTGTGCTACCCGTAAATCTAAAAAAATTGCCTCATGCATTATGTGTGCATGATAGTCTATATGAATTTTCAAGATGGTGCAAATTTTTAATAGAGGAACAAATGTTCTTGATTGGAATTACTAGTAAATATTTTTTTTCTTCAAATGAGAATTCCAGGACATTCTTAATCTCATTATACTATTCTTCACGGCAACTTTGATGCAATCATTACCACACGATCATTCATCAAAACATTATAAAAAAAAGACCTTATGATGAAATTAAAACTTATCAAATTAAAACAAAATTAATTTTCACACTTGTTTCCCTTGGATTTTTGCAGCCTGGTGATGGTTTCCTCATCTTCCTTTGAGAAATTGCCTCGTTTAACGTAAGGTTTTAGGTAATTCATCCATCTCGATCGACAACTTTTTCTACATCTCGATAGTCCTTCAATTAACATAGGAAAAAAAAGTGAGAGGATTATACATAGTAAATGACTTAGTGGTACATCGGCAAAGATATTGATGAACTATCACAATGCACGCACTGATTAAAATAATTGTTTTGCACGTGTAATTATAATAATGCACAGTATCCTTTCGAATACGTTTTTATCCTTTATTGTCGGTATACGAATAGATTTTATTTTGAACTTGCTTTTTGTTGTTAATGGAAACGAAAGAGGCCCTTTGAAATATTTTTTTCGATGATGAGGTTTAGAAAGTAAGTGTGTCTATGAGCAAAGAGCATGACTCAACGTAGCAATTATCATCCCATTCACAACTCTGCAAAATAGCGATTGTGCTACCCGTAAATCTAAAAAAATTGCCTCATGCATTATGTGTGCATGATAGTCTATATGAATTTTCAAGATGGTGCAAATTTTTTAATAGAGGAACAAATGTTCTTGATTGGAATTACTAGTAAATATTTTTTTTCTTCAAATGAGAATTCCAGGACATTCTTTAATCTCATTATACTGTTCTTCACGGCAACTTTGATGCAATCATTACCACACGATCATTCATCAAAACATTATAAAAAAAAGACCTTATGATGAAATTAAAACTTATCAAATTAAAACAAAATTAATTTTCACACTTGTTTCCCATTGGATTTTTGCGACTGGTGATGGTTTCCTCATCTTCCTTTGAGAAATTGCCTCGTTTAACGTCGGGTTTTAGGTAATTCATCCATCTCGATCGACAACTTTTTCTACATCTCGATAGTCCTTCAATTAACATAGGAAAAAAAAGTGAGAGGATTATACATAGTAAATGACTTAGTGGTACATCGAGCAAAGATATTGATGAACTATCACAATGCACATACGATTAAAATAATTGTTTTGCACGTGTAATTATAATAATGCACGAGTATCCTTTCGAATACGTTTTTATCCTTTATTGTCGGTATATGAATAGATTTTATTTTGAACTTGCTTTTTGTTGTTAATGGAAACGAAAGAGGCCCTTGAAATATTTTTTCGATGATGAGGTTTAGAAAGTAAGTGTGTCTATGAGCAAAGAGCATGACTCAACGTAGCAATTATCATCCCATTCACAACCTGCAAAATAGCGATTGTGCTACCCGTAAATCTAAAAAATTGCCTCATGCATTATGTGTGCATGATAGTCTATATGAATTTTCAAGATGGTGCAAATTTTTAATAGAGGAACAAATGTCTTGATTGGAATTACTAGTAAATATTTTTTTTCTTCAAATGAGAATTCCAGACATTCTTAATCTCATTATACTGTTCTTCACGGCAACTTTGATGCAATCATTACCACACGATCATTCATCAAAACATTATAAAAAAAAGACCTTATGATGAAATTAAAACTTATCAAATTAAAACAAAATTAATTTTTCACACTTGTTTCCCTTGGATTTTTGCGACTGGTGATGGTTTCCTCATCTTCCTTTGAGAAATTGCCTCGTTTAACGTCGGGTTTTAGGTAATTCATCCATCTCGGTCGACAACTTTTTTCTACATCTCGATAGTCCTTCAATTAACATAGGAAAAAAAGTGAGAGGATTATACATAGTAAATGACTTAGTGGTACATCAGCAAAGATATTGATGAACTATCACAATGCACGCACAGTTATAATAATTGTTTTCCACGTGTAATTATAATAATGCCCGAGTATCCTTTCGAATACGTTTTTATCCTTTATTGTCAGTATACGAATAGATTTTATTTTCAAATTGCTTTTTGTTGTTCATTGAAACGAAAGAGACCTTTGAAATATTTTTTCGATGATGAGGTTTAGAAAGTAAGTGTGTCTATGAGCAAAGAGCATGACTCAACGTAGCAATTATCATCCCATTCACAACCTGCAACATAGCGATTGTGCTACCCGTAAATCTAAAAAATTACCTCATGCATTATGTGTGCATGACAGCCTATAAGAATTTTCAAGATGGTGCAAATTTTTAATAGAGGAACAAATGTCTTGATTGGAATTACTAGTAAATATTTTTTTTCTTCAAATGAGAATTCAGGACATTCTTAATCTCATTATACTGTTCTTCTGGCAACTTTGATGCAATCATTACCACACGATCATTCATCAAAACATTATAAAAAAAAGACCTTATGATGAAATTAAAACTTATCAAATTAAAACAAAATTAATTTTTCACACTTGTTTCCCTTGGATTTTTGCAGCTCGGTGATGGTTTCCTCATCTTCCTTTGAGAAATTGCCTCGTTTAACGTCGGGTTTTAGGTAATTCATCCATCTCGATCGACAACTTTTTCTACATCTCGATAGTCCTTCAATTAACATAGGAAAAAAAAGTGAGAGGATTATACATAGTAAATGACTTAGTGGTACATCGGCAAAGATATTGATGAACTATCACAATGCACGCACTGATTAAAATAATTGTTTTGCACGTGTAATTATAATAATGCGAGTATCCTTTCGAATACGTTTTTATCCTTTATTGTCGGTATACGAATAGATTTTATTTTGAACTTGCTTTTTTGTTGTTAATGGAAACGAAAGAGGCCCTTGAAATATTTTTTTCGATGATGAGGTTTAGAAAGTAAGTGTGTCTATGAGCAAAGAGCATGACTCAACGTAGCAATTATCATCCCATTCACAACTCTGCAAAATAGCGATTGTGCTACCCGTAAATCTAAAAAAATTGCCTCATGCATTATGTGTGCATGATAGTCTATATGAATTTTCAAGATGGTGCAAATTTTTAATAGAGGAACAAAGTGTCTTGATTGGAATTACTAGTAAATATTTTTTTTCTTCAAATGAGAATTCGGACATTCTTAATCTCATTATACTGTTCTTCACGGCAACTTTGATGCAATCATTACCACACGATCATTCATCAAAACATTATAAAAAAAAGACCTTATGATGAAATTAAAACTTATCAAATTAAAACAAAATTAATTTTCACACTTGTTTCCCTTGGATTTTTTGCGACTGGTGATGGTTTCCTCATCTTCCTTTGAGAAATTGCCTCGTTTAACGTCAGGGTTTTAGGTAATTCATCCATCTCGATCGACAACTTTTTTCTACATCTCGATAGTCCTTCAATTAACATAGGAAAAAAAAGTGAGAGGATTATACATAGTAAATGACTTAGTGGTACATCGGCAAAGATATTGATGAACTATCACAATGCACGCATGATTAAAATAATTGTTTTGCACGTGTAATTATAATAATGCGCAGTATCCTTTCGAATACGTTTTTATCCTTTATTGTCGGTATACGAATAGATTTTATTTTGAACTTGCTTTTTTGTTGTTAATGGAAACGAAAGAGGCCCTTTGAAATATTTTTTTCGATGATGAGGTTTAGAAAGTAAGTGTGTCTATGAGCAAAGAGCATGACTCAACGTAGCAATTATCATCCCATTCACAACTCTGCAAAATAGCGATTGTGCTACCCGTAAATCTAAAAAAATTGCCTCATGCATTATGTGTGCATGATAGTCTATATGAATTTTCAAGATGGTGCAAATTTTTTAATAGAGGAACAAATGTCTTGATTGGAATTACTAGTAAATATTTTTTTTCTTCAAATGAGAATTCCGGACATTCTTAATCTCATTATGCTGTTCTTCTGGCAACTTTGATGCAATCATTACCACCCGATCATTCATCAAAACATTATAAAAAAAAGACCTTATGATGAAATTAAAACTTATCAAATTAAAACAAAATTAATTTTTCACACTTGTTTCCCATTGGATTTTTTGCGACTGGTGATGGTTTCCTCATCTTCCTTTGAGAAATTGCCTCGTTTAACGTCGGGTTTTAGGTAATTCATCCATCTCGATCGACAACTTTTTCTACATCTCGATAGTCCTTCAATTAACATAGGAAAAAAAAGTGAGAGGATTATACATAGTAAATGACTTAGTGGTACATCAGCAAAGATATTGATGAACTATCACAATGCACTTACGAGTTAGAATAATTGTTTTGCACGTGTAATTATAATAATGCCGCAGTATCCTTTCGAATACGTTTTTATCCTTTATTGTCGAGTATACGAATAGATTTTATTTTCAAATTGCTTTTTTGTTGTTCATGGAAACGAAAGAGGCCTTTGAAATATTTTTTTCGATGATGAGGTTTAGAAAGTAAGTGTGTCTATGAGCAAAGAGCATGACTCAACGTAGCAATTATCATCCCATTCACAACTCTGCAAAATAGCGATTGTGCTACCCAGTAAATCTAAAAAATTGCCTCATGCATTATGTGTGCATGATAGTCTATATGAATTTTCAAGATGGTGCAAATTTTTTAATAGAGGAACAAATGTCTTGATTGGAATTACTAGTAAATATTTTTTTTCTTCAAATGAGAATTCAGGACATTCTTAATCTCATTATACTGTTCTTCTGGCAACTTTGATGCAATCATTACCACACGATCATTCATCAAAACATTATAAAAAAAAAGACCTTATGATGAAATTAAAACTTATCAAATTAAAACAAAATTAATTTTCACACTTGTTTCCCTTGGATTTTTGCAGCTTTGGTGATGGTTTCCTCATCTTCCTTTGAGAAATTGCCTCGTTTAACGTCGGGTTTTAGGTAATTCATCCATCTCGATCGACAACTTTTTCTACATCTCGATAGTCCTTCAATTAACATAGGAAAAAAAAGTGAGAGGATTATACATAGTAAATGACTTAGTGGTACATCGGCAAAGATATTGATGAACTATCACAATGCACGTACTGATTAAAATAATTGTTTTGCACGTGTAATTATAATAATGCACGAGTATCCTTTCGAATACGTTTTTATTCTTTATTGTCGGTATAGGATTAGATTTTATTTTGAACTTGCTTTTTGTTGTTAATGGAAACGAAAGAGGCCCTTGAAATATTTTTTCGATGATGAGGTTTAGAAAGTAAGTGTGTCTATGAGCAAAGAGCATGACTCAACGTAGCAATTATCATCCCATTCACAACCTGCAAAATAGCGATTGTGCTACCCGTAAATCTAAAAAATTGCCTCATGCATTATGTGTGCATGATAGTCTATATGAATTTTCAAGATGGTGCAAATTTTTAATAGAGGAACAAAGTTCTTGATTGGAATTACTAGTAAATATTTTTTTTTCTTCAAATGAGAATTCCAGACATTTTTAATCTCATTGTCTGTTCTTCCTGGCAACTTTGATGCAATCATTACCACCTGATCATTCATCAAAACATTATAAAAAAAGACCTTATGATGAAATTAAAACTTATCAAATTAAAACAAAATTAATTTTCACACTTGTTTCCCTTGGATTTTTGTAGCCTGGTGATGGTTTCCTCATCTTCCTTTGAGAAATTGCCTCGTTTAACGTCAGGTTTTAGGTAATTCATCCATCTCAGTCGACAACTTTTTCTACATCTCGATAGTCCTTCAATTAACATAGGAAAAAAAGTGAGAGGATTATACATAGTAAATGACTTAGTGGTACATCAGCAAAGATATTGATGAACTATCACAATGCACGCACAGTTAGAATAATTGTTTTGCACGTGTAATTATAATAATGCACGAGTATCCTTTCGAATACGTTTTTATTCTTTATTGTCAGTATACGAATAGATTTTATTTTCAAATTGCTTTTTGTTGTTCATGGAAACGAAAGAGGCCTTTGAAATATTTTTTCGATGATGAGGTTTAGAAAGTAAGTGTGTCTATGAGCAAAGAGCATGACTTAACGTAGCAATTATCATCCCATTCACAACCTGCAAAATAGCGATTGTGCTACCCGTAAATCTAAAAAATTGCCTCATGCATTATGTGTGCATGATAGTCTATATGAATTTTCAAGATGGTGCAAATTTTTAATAGAGGAACAAATGTCTTGATTGGAATTACTAGTAAATATTTTTTTTTCTTCAAATGAGAATTCCAGACATTTTTAATCTCATTGTCTGTTCTTCCTGGCAACTTTGATGCAATCATTACCACCTGATCATTCATCAAAACATTATAAAAAAAAGACCTTATGATGAAATTAAAACTTATCAAATTAAAACAAAATTAATTTTCACACTTGTTTCCCTTGGATTTTTGTAGCTCTGGTGATGGTTTCCTCATCTTCCTTTGAGAAATTGCCTCGTTTAACGTCAGGTTTTAGGTAATTCATCCATCTCAATCGACAACTTTTTCTACATCTCGATAGTCCTTCAATTAACATAGGAAAAAAAAGTGAGAGGATTATACATAGTAAATGACTTAGTGGTACATCAAAGCAAAGATATTGATGAACTATCACAATGCACGCTACGATTAAAATAATTGTTTTGCACGTGTAATTATAATAATGCACGAGTATCCTTTCGAATACGTTTTTATCCTTTATTGTCGGTATATGAATAGATTTTATTTTGAACTTGCTTTTTGTTGTTAATGGAAATGAAAGAGACCCCCTGAAATATTTTTTTCGATGATGAGGTTTAGAAAGTAAGTGTGTCTATGAGCAAAGAGCATGACTCAACGTAGCAATTATCATCCCATTCACAACCTGCAAAATAGCGATTGTGCTACCCGTAAATCTAAAAAATTGCCTCATGCATTATGTGTGCATGATAGTCTATATGAATTTTCAAGATGGTGCAAATTTTTAATAGAGGAACAAAGTTCTTGATTGGAATTACTAGTAAATATTTTTTTTTCTTCAAATGAGAATTCCAGACATTTTTAATCTCATTGTCTGTTCTTCCTGGCAACTTTGATGCAATCATTACCACACTGATCATTCATCAAAACATTATAAAAAAAAGACCTTATGATGAAATTAAAACTTATCAAATTAAAACAAAATTAATTTTCACACTTGTTTCCCTTGGATTTTTGTAGCTTTCAGTGATGGTTTCCTCATCTTCCTTTGAGAAATTGCCTCGTTTAACGTCGGGTTTTAGGTAATTCATCCATCTCGATCGACAACTTTTTCTACATCTCGATAGTCCTTCAATTAACATAGGAAAAAAAAGTGAGAGGATTATGCATAGTAAACGACTTAGTGGTACATCAGCAAAGATATTGATGAACTATCACAATGCACGCATGCATTAGAATAATTGTTTTGCACGTGTAATTATAATAATGCACGAGTATCCTTTCGAATACGTTTTTATCCTTTATTGTCGGTATATGAATAGATTTTATTTTGAACTTGCTTTTTGTTGTTGAAAAAATCCAATAGGGGGCGGGGGGGTGAATTGGGTTTTTAACTAAACTTGCTAACTTTTTCAAATCTTTGCAAAGCTAATGAAAGTTTGAGCAAGAAGAGTAAGAACAATGCAAAACCCAATCAACAAGACAAAGGATTTAGAGTGGTTCGATTCACTTAGAATCTACATCCACTACCTTGAGCCGCACCCAAGGATTTCAACAACTTCACTAAGAAGACTTTTTACAAATGTGGCTAACTCACAAAGAGTTTTACAAACACAACCACAATACAAAAGCTCACTAAGAACTTGCCCACACTAAGTAGGACTTTTACAACAATTACCCAATCACAAAGAAAGGGAGAAATGAATGTTTAATACAAAGAATATTCACTCTTCTAAGTGAAAGATTAATACCTTTGAAGCACAAACAATTTAGCTCTTGAACATATGAAGTCCACTCTTTGTCTTGCTTTTGAAAGAATACTCTTGAATGCTTTTAGATCATAAGGATGAAGAGTATTTAGCTTTGAAAGTATTTAGACTTGATAAGATATCAATGTTTTATGTTTGTCAAAGTCTTAGAATGTTTCTCTAGCTTTGAAGTATGTATACATTTCAAATTTGGCTGAAAAACGACTTTTTAAACTGGGTCGAAAACGGCTAGTTCAAAAGCAGAGTTCGGTTGACCGAAGACGAACTTCGGATCCACTAAGGGAACTTCGATCGACCGACCTAGCCCAATGATCGACCGAACCTGGTCTTTTTTGCTCTCAGTTTCTGCTCGGTTGATCCGAGCTTGAGCTCGGTTGACCGAACTTTCAAGCTAATTTTTCACACGTTTTGAAATCTTTTGAAGTCTTTTAAAGTCTAAAAAGGTTTTCCTAAAAGGTAACAAGTAAGAACACTTGGAAAACTTTTCTAAAAGACTTAACTATGAAATCAAAGGCTTTTTGGATAAGAACACATGTAAAGATCATTTTGAAACTTAAGCCTTTTGAAAACGTGTTTGTGAAAAATGCAAGACTAGAGTGTAGAGCTTATGTTCGTAAGAGCTTTGGTTAGAGCTTTCTAGGATAACAACTAATGAGAACAAAGCTAAACTAACCAAACCTAAGTCTTCAATCTTCAATCTTGATGAATGAGCCTTGTATTACTTGAAACTTGATACCAATGGCTTTCAATGGCTTGATTGAAGTACTTAGAGCTTCCATAATGAGTTCCTATATTCTATCACAAATATTAAGATCATTAGACACAACATTAAAAGTTTGTCCAATATCAAAAACTTGAGTTTGTTCGCCCTTAGGGCTTACAATCTCCCCTTTTTGATTATGACAAACTTTTATGTAATAAGATAGAATATGGACAAAATTAAGAACAAGGAAGCATGGCAAAAAGTTAAAGATCAATTAAAAGCAATGACTAGTGCTTTAAAAGATAAAACCAATGAAGACAAAAGCACTTAGTCATGATAACTTCTTTTTGCCATATAATCTAGGGACTCTTAGAAGAGCCCTATTTCCCAACCAACCTCCTTGCCTCCTTACTTCCATATAAAATATGTTTTGAGATATAAGATATATAAATAGCTCCCCCTCAAAACATGCCGAAAAGAATAAAAAACATGTATTAAAACATCAAAAATAATATACCATTTTAGCAAGATTAATACACTATTTTTCTCCCCCTTTGGCATAATCAAAAAGACTTCAATCTCCAAGATATAAGGGTGTACTTGCAACAACATAATCAGTTCATAGCACAAGCAAAGTTAATACACCAATTTTCTGAAGAATGATCTTTTTGAATAAGCTTGGTTGATTTCTAAAAACAAAGAGTCCATAATGACACACAAATATGAAGATGGTTATATATGGCTCAAAAAGAATATCAACTTAAGCTAAAAACAAAGGAGATAAGGAATATAACCTTAAAGAACAATCTCCCCGTTTATCAAACATACGATGTTAGCTATTTGAGATAAAACCAAGTATGATACCAATTGACCAATTGTAAAACATGATACCAATTGAAAATAAAGCCAATTGTAACACACGTTTGAAAATATAGCTAACAAAGTACTTGTGGAAGTGATACCATGAATACATGAGTTAAGCACATGTATCACAACCCAAAAAAGTAGAGGAAGTGTAAGAAAACACTTTGAATACATTCCTCTAACAAGTTAATGGTTAGCTAAATGAGTGTAGCAACTTTTAAAGTGATACTAACCGAAAACCATTATGAGATCACAAAGGATAAGAGAATGAAGAAAATAATCTCAAAGTTATTAAGGGAGAGTATATGTGATACCAATTGAAAACATAAACATTTATAACACATATAACTTCCAAAATAACTTACACAAGTTGGCTATAAGAGTTGAAAGATGAAAAGCAAGCCAACAAGTGATGTGATGATGTAAAATAAGAGCAATTGAGCATACATCACATATTGAGTTTACATCCTAAGTCAAGCATCTAGACGATCAACCACATAAGATTAATGCTATGGACTAGAATATAAACACAACCCCTATATGCAATGAAGATCAAGTAAAAATATAGCATATACAAACTCCCCCAAAGCATAAGACACTCAATAAAAGAAGGGAGGGGGTTGTAAAAAGGAGATTGAGTTTAGTAATATCTCATTGAATTTGATGAATGCTTTTAGCACTTTGAGTTCCTTCAATGAGTTCTTTGAGCTTCTCAATCTTCTTTATCATATTCATCTTTAGCTTTTGACTCTTTTCTTGGAGTCGTAGCTCACTTGTGCCATTCCTTGTAGTTCATATCTTCTTCTTGAAGCTTAGAACTCTTTGTTACCTTTGCTTTCTTACCAAGTGATGAAGATATTGAATTTACACTAAGGCTCTTGTCATCACTTGATGCTTTACTCTTTGTATTTGAGCAACTTGGTTCTCCAATTGATCAACATTTGAGCTTAGAGAATCCAAGTGTTAAGGAGTGCTTTTGAATTACTTCCTTTGGCACATCTCCTTTAACTTCTCCCCAATGCCACTTCTCTTTGAATCAAGTTCATTGAAGCTTTGTGGCATACATCAAACTTATAAAAACCTATAAGATCAAGGGAAGAATAACTTTTGGTACCCATTTTTGTTTGGGTCCATGGGGGTTAGTTAAAATACGCTTAACTCTCCAAGTGGTTTTAACTCCCCTTTCCATCTTCTTCTTCACAAAGCATCTAACACTTGTGTGACCAAATTTACCACAATATGTGCAACAAGTAGATGGCTTAGCAAATTTATGAATATGCTCATGATATTTATTTTGCTTATGTGAAGTGCTAGCATGCACAAAGTGATTCTTAGGCAACTTAGAAGAGCTAGCATGATCAAAGTGATTAGCATTATAACCAAGACCATGTTTAACATTTGAAGCACGTTGCACACTAAGAATTTGATCAAGATTTTTCTTACCCTTAGAAAAGTTATAACAAGAAGGGTAAGGTCATTTAATTTGTTCTTCAAAAGATCAAATTCAACAAGCTTGTTTTCAAGAGATGACAATTTATTACAAGCTTCTATGTATTGTAATGAAGATGCATTGCTAGTAGTAATGAGACTTTCATTTTCACATTTCAAGCAATTAACATCATCACACAACTTCTTATTTTCATCAATCAACTTAGCTCTTTCATCAAGCAAAGATTCAATCTTAAGCTTCATATCTTTGTTTTGCTTTGCACATTTAGTCAATTGATCATACATATCCATTAAAAGCTCATTAGGATCATCCTCATCATCATCATCATTATCATTATAAGAATTTGAAGGAGAGGAAGAAAGATGTACCTCATTACCAAAAGCCATGAAGCAAACATTTGCATTTTCATCTTCTTCATCACCACTCCCTTCTTGATCCCAATGGCCTAGCATGCCCTTGAAATTCTTCGGTTTAAAGAATTTTTTCTTTTTGTATTCCTTGGGCTCTTTTTTCTTTGGTGGCGGGGCATTCTCCAATGAGATGTTGATCACTTCCACATTCATAGCATTTCATCCCATGAGGATTTTGTTTTCTTCTATTTTGGAAATGTTTTCTTCCTTTCCCGGAAAACATTTTCTTCATGCGCTTTACCACAAACTCCATGGTCTCATCATCAAAGTTGATGTCTTCTTCATCACTTGAATCATTGGAATCATCAACATCAAGAATAGCCTTTAAAGCACCATTCACTTTTGCCCTTTCAAGATGCTCATTCTTTTTGTGTGTGAGCTCATAAGTGAGAAGAGAACCAATGAGCTCCTCCGTTGGATAAGTCTTCAAGTTCTTTGCTTCTTCAATCACAAGAGCTTTTCCTTCCCAACTTTTAGGAAGTGAGTTGAGAATCTTCCTATTCATTTCACCCATAGAATATTCCTTTCCATAGGATCTCAACCCATTGACAATATTTGTGAACCTAGTGTTCAACTCATTGATAGTTTCATTTGTCTTCATAGAGAAAAGCTCATATTCCCTCACAAGCATGTTGAGCTTTGATTCTTTGACTTGATTGGTCCCCTCATGGGTGACTTCTAAGATTCTCCACATCTTGTGAGCGGAATTGCTTCCACGTACCCGATTGTACTCATCCGGATTAAGAGCACAACTAATGATGTTCATAGCTCTATAATTAATTGAGAGTCATTTTCTTGGACTCATCTTGATTAAGCTCATTGTCCAATTTAGCAATTTGAACACCATCTACCTCTTTCATAGGAACATAAGGACCATCTTCAAAAATCTTCCATAAGGAATAATCTATAGAGCACACGTAGATTTTGAAACGGTCTTTCCAAGAATTGAAATTATTTCCATCAAAGAGAGGTGGTCTATTTGTGGAAGATCCCTCTTGGTAAGCTAAAGCGGAACAACCGGCCATTAATCTTTTCTTCAAGCTATTAAGCTAAAGATGAAGACGAGGCTCTGATACCAATTGAAAAACCCAAGAGGGGGGGGTGAATTGGGTTTTAACTAAACTTGCTAACTTTTTCAAATCTTTGCAAAGCTAATGAAAGTTTGAGCAAGAAGAGTAAGAACAATGCAAAACCCAATCAACAAGACAAAGGATTTAGAGTGGTTCGATTCACTTAGAATCTACATCCACTACCTTGAGCCGCACCCAAGGATTTCAACAACTTCACTAAGAAGACTTTTTACAAATGTGGCTAACTCACAAAGAGTTTTACAAACACAACCACAATACAAAAGCTCACTAAGAACTTGCCCACACTAAGTAGGACTTTTACAACAATTACCCAATCACAAAGAAAGGGAGAAATGAATGTTTAATACAAAGAATATTCACTCTTCTAAGTGAAAGATTAATACCTTTGAAGCACAAACAATTTAGCTCTTGAACATATGAAGTCCACTCTTTGTCTTGCTTTTGAAAGAATACTCTTGAATGCTTTTAGATCATAAGGATGAAGAGTATTTAGCTTTGAAAGTATTTAGACTTGATAAGATATCAATGTTTTATGTTTGTCAAAGTCTTAGAATGTTTCTCTAGCTTTGAAGTATGTATACATTTCAAATTTGGCTGAAAAACGACTTTTTAACGGTCAGAAAACGGCTAGTTCAAAACAGAGTTCGGTTGACCGAAGACGAACTTCGGATCCACTAAGGGAACTTCGATCGACCGACCTAGCCCAATGATCGACCGAACCTGGTCTTTTTTGCTCTCAGTTTCTGCTCGGTTGATCCGAGCTTGAGCTCGGTTGACCGAACTTTCAAGCTAATTTTTCACACGTTTTGAAATCTTTTGAAGTCTTTTAAAGTCTAAAAAGGTTTTCCTAAAAGGTAACAAGTAAGAACACTTGGAAAACTTTTCTAAAAGACTTAACTATGAAATCAAAGGCTTTTTGGATAAGAACACATGTAAAGATCATTTTGAAACTTAAGCCTTTTGAAAACGTGTTTGTGAAAAATGCAAGACTAGAGTGTAGAGCTTATGTTCGTAAGAGCTTTGGTTAGAGCTTTCTAGGATAACAACTAATGAGAACAAAGCTAAACTAACCAAACCTAAGTCTTCAATCTTCAATCTTGATGAATGAGCCTTGTATTACTTGAAACTTGATACCAATGGCTTTCAATGGCTTGATTGAAGTACTTAGATCTTCCATAATGAGTTCCTATATTCTATCACAAATATTAAGATCATTAGACACAACATTAAAAGTTTGTCCAATATCAAAAACTGAGTTTGTTCGCCCTTAGGGCTTACAGTCGATAGTCCTTCAATTAACATAGGAAAAAAATTGAGAGGATTATACATAGTAAATGACTTAGTGGTACATCAGCAAAGATATTGATGAACTATCACAATGCACGCACAGTTAGAATAATTGTTTTGCACGAGTATCCTTTCGAATACGTTTTTATCCTTTATTGTCGGTATATGAATAGATTTTATTTTGAACTTGCTTTTTGTTGTTAATGGAAACGAAAGAGGCCCTTGAAATATTTTTTCGATGATGAGGTTTAGAAAGTAAGTGTGTCTATGAGCAAAGAGCATGACTCAACGTAGCAATTATCAACCCATTCACAACCTGCAAAATAGCGATTGTGCTACCCGTAAATCTAAAAAATTGCCTCATGCATTATGTGTGCATGATAGTCTATATGAATTTTCAAGATGGTGCAAATTTTTAATAGAGGAACAAATGTCTTGATTGGAATTACTAGTAAATATTTTTTTTTCTTCAAATGAGAATTCCAGACATTCTTAATCTCATTGTCTGTTCTTCCTGGCAACTTTGATGCAATCATTACCACCTGATCATTCATCAAAACATTATAAAAAAAGACCTTATGATGAAATTAAAACTTATCAAATTAAAACAAAATTAATTTTCACACTTGTTTCCCTTGGATTTTTGCAGCCTGGTGATGGTTTCCTCATCTTCCTTTGAGAAATTGCTTCGTTTAACGTCAGGTTTTAGGTAATTCATCCATCTCAGTCGACAATTTTTTCTACATCTCGATAGTCCTTCAATTAACATAGGAAAAAAAGTGAGAGGATTATACATAGTAAATGACTTAGTGGTACATCAGCAAAGATATTGATGAACTATCACAATGCACGCACAGTTAGAATAATTGTTTTGCACGTGTAATTATAATAATGCACGAGAATCCTTTCGAATACGTTTTTATCCTTTATTGTCAGTATACGAATAGATTTTATTTTCAAATTGCTTTTTGTTGTTCATGGAAACGAAAGAGGCCTGTGAAATATTTTTTCGATGATGAGGTTTAGAAAGTAAGTGTGTCTATGAGCAAAGAGCATGACTCAACGTAGCAATTATCATCCCATTCACAACCTGCAAAATAGCGATTGTGCTACCCGTAAATCTAAAAAATTGCCTCATGCATTATGTGTGCATGATAGTCTATAAGAATTTTCAAGATGGTGCAAATTTTTAATAGAGGAACAAATGTCTTGATTGGAATTACTAGTAAATATTTTTTTTCTTCAAATGAGAATTCCAGACATTCTTAATCTCATTTTCTGTTCTTCCTGGCAACTTTGATGCAATCATTACCACCTGATCATTCATCAAAACATTATAAAAAAAGACCTTATGATGAAATTAAAACTTATCAAATTAAAACAAAATTAATTTTCACACTTGTTTCCCTTGGATTTTTGCAGCCTGGTGATGGTTTCCTCATCCTCCTTTGAGAAATTGCCTCGTTTAACGTCAGGTTTAGGTAATTCATCCATCTCAGTCGACAAATTTTTCTACATCTCGATAGTCCTTCAATTAACAAAGGAAAAAAAGTGAGAGGATTATACATAGTAAATGACTTAGTGGTACATCAGCAAAGATATTGATGAACTATCACAATGCACGCACAGTTAGAATAATTGTTTTGCACGTGTAATTATGATAATGCACGAGTATCCTTTCGAATACGTTTTTATCCTTTATTGTCGGTATATGAATAGATTTTATTTTGAACTTGCTTTTTGTTGTTAATGGAAACGAAAGAGGCCCTTGAAATATTTTTTCGATGATGAGGTTTAGAAAGTAAGTGTGTCTATGAGCAAAGAGCATGACTCAACGTAGCAATTATCATCCCATTCACAACCTGCAAAATAGCGATTGTGCTACCCGTAAATCTAAAAAATTGCCTCATGCATTATGTGTGCATGATAGTCTATAAGAATTTTCAAGATGGTGCAATGTTTAATAGAGGAACAAATGTCTTGATTGGAATTACTAGTAAATAATTTTTTTCTTCAAATGAGAATTCCAGACATTCTTAATCTCATTGTCTGTTATTCCTGGCAACTTTGATGCAATCATTACCACCTGATCATTCATCAAAACATTATAAAAAAAGACCTTATGATGAAATTAAAACTTATCAAGTTAAAACAAAATTAATTTTCACACTTGTTTCCCTTGGATTTTTGCAGCCTGGTGATGGTTTCCTCATCTTCCTTTGAGAAATTGCCTCGTTTAACGTCAAGTTTTAGGTAATTCATCCATCTCAGTCGACAACTTTTTCTACATCTCAATAGTCCTTTAATTAACATAGGAAAAAAACTGAGAGGATTATACATAGTAAATGACTTAGTGGTACATCAGCAAAGATATTGATGAACTATCACAATGCACCCACAGTTAGAATAATTGTTTTGCACGTGTAATTATAATAATGCACGAGTATCCTTTCGAATACGTTTTTATCCTTTATTGTCAGTATACGAATATATTTTATTTTCAAATTGCTTTTTGTTGTTCATGGAAACGAAAGAGGCCTTTGAAATATTTTTTCGATGATGAGGTTTAGAAAGTAAGTGTGTCTATGAGCAAAGAGCATGACTCAACGTAGCAATTATCATCCCATTCACAAATTGCAAAATAGCGATTGTGCTACCCGTAAATCTAAAAAATTGCCTCATGCATTATGTGTGCATGATAGTCTATAAGAATTTTCAAGATGGTGCAAATTTTTAATAGAGGAACAAATGTCTTGATTGGAATTACTAGTAAATATTTTTTTTCTTCAAATGAGAATTCCAGACATTCTTAATCTCATTGTCTGTTCTTCCTGGCAACTTTGATGCAATCATTACCACCTGATCATTCATCAAAACATTATAAAAAAAGACCTTATGATGAAATTAAAACAAAATTAATTTTCACACTTGTTTCCCAAGGATTTTTGCAGCCTGGTGATGGTTTCCTCTTCTTCCTTGGAGAAATTGCATCGTTTGACGTCAGGTTTTAGGTAATTCATCCCTCTCAATCGACAACTTTTTCCAAATCTCGATAGTCCTTCAATTAACATAAGAAAAAGCTGACAAGATTATACATTGTAAATGACTTAGTGGTTCATCAAAAAAAGTAATGATGAACTATCACAATGCACGCACAATTAGAATAATTATTTTGCACGTGTAATTATAATAATGCACGAGTATCCTTTCGAATACGTTTTTATCCTTTATTGTCGGTATATGAATAGATTTTATTTTCAACTTCCTTTTTGTTGTTAATGGAAGCGAAAGAGGCCCTTGAAATATTTTTTCGATGATGAGGTTTATAAAGTAAGTGTGTCTATGAGCAAAGAGCACGAATTAACGTAGCAATTATCATCCCATTCACAACCAACAACATAGCGATTGTGCTCCCTGTAAATCTAAAAAATTGCCTGATGCATTATGCATGCATGATAGTCTATAAGAATTTTCAAGATAGTGCAACTTTTTTATAGTGGAACAAATGTCTTGATTGGAATTTCTAGTAAATATATTTTTTCTTTCAAATGAGAATTTCTGACATTTTTAATATCATTGTCTTTTGTTTGATGCAATCATTACCACCTGATCATTCATCAAAACATCATAAAAAAATACCTTATGAAGAAATTAAAACTTATCAAATTAAATCAAAATTAATTTTCACAATTGTTTCCCCTGGATTTTTGCAGCCTGGTGATGGTTTCCTCATCTTCTTTTGAGAAATTGCCTCGTTTAACGTCAGGTTTTAGGTAATTCATCCATCTCAGTCGACAACTTTTTCTACGTCTCGATAGTCCTTCAATTAACATAAGAAAAAAAGTGAGAGGATTATACATAGTAAATGACTTAGTGGTACATCAGCAAAGATATTGATGAACTATCACAATGCACGCACAGTTAGAATAATTGTTTTGCACGTGTAATTATAATAATGCACGAGTATCCTTTCGAATACGTTTTTATCCTTTATTGTCAGTATACGAATAGATTTTATTTTCAAATTGCTTTTTGTTGTTCATGGAAACGAAAGAGGCCTTTGAAATATTTTTTCGATGATGAGGTTTAGAAAGTAAGTGTGTCTATGAGCAAAGAGCACGACTCAACATAGCAATTATCATCCCAATCACAACCTACAACATAGCGATTGTGCTCCCCGTAAATCTAAAAATTTTCCTCATGCATAATAGTCTATAAGAATTTTCAAGATAATGCAACTTTATTATAGTGGAACAAATGACTTGATTGGAATTACTAGTAAATATTTTTTTTTCTTCAAATGAGAACTCTAGACATTCTTAATATCGTTGTCTTTTCTTCCAGGGACCTTTGATGCAATCATTACCACCTGATCATCCATCGAAACATCACAAAAAAAATACCTTATGATGAAATTAAAACTTATCAAATTAAAACAAAATTAATTTTCACACTTGATTCCCAAGGATTTTTACAGCCTGGTGATGGTTTCCTCTTATTCCTTAGAGAAATTGCATCGTTTGACGTCAGGTTTTAGGTAATTCATCCATCTCAGTCGACAACTTTTTCCACATCCCGATAGTCCTTCAATTAACATAAGAAAAAAAGTGAGAGGATTACACATAGTAAATTACTTAGTGGTACATAAAAAAAAGTATTGATGAACTATCACAATGCACGCACAATTAGAATAATTATTTTGAACGTGTAATTATAATAATGCAAGAGTATCCTTTCGAACACGTTTTTATCCATTATTGTCGGTATATGAATAGATTTTATTTTCAACTTGCTTTTTGGTGTTCATAGAAACGAAAGAGGCCCTTGAAATATTTTTTCGATGATGAGGTTTAGAAAGTAAGTGTGTCTTTGAGCAAAGAGCACGACTCAACGTAGCAATTATCATCCCATTCAAATGAGAATTCCATACATTCTTAATATCATTGTCTTTTCTTCCAGGCAACTTTGATGCCATCATTACCAGCTGATCATTCATCAAAACATTATAAAAAAAGACCTTATGATTAAATTAATACTTATCAAATTATAACAAAATTAATTTTCACACTTGATTCCCAAGGATTTTTGCAACCTGGTGATGGTTTCCTCTTCTTCGTTGGAGAAAATGCCTTGTTTGATGTCAGGTTTAAGGTAATTCATCCATCCCTGTCGACAACTTTTTCCACATCCCGGTAGTCCTTCAATTAACATAAGAAAAAAAGTGAGAGGATTACACATAGTAAATGACTTAGTGCTACATCAAAAAAAGTATTGATGAACTATCACAATGCACGCACAATTAGAATAATTATTTTGAACGTGTAATTATAATAATGCAAGAGTATCCTTTCGAATACGTTTTTATCCTTTATTGTCGGTATATGAATGGATTTTATTTTCAACTTGCTTTTTGTTGTCCATGGAAACGAAAGAGGCCCTTGAAATATTTTTTCTATGATGCGGTATAGAAAGTAAGTGTGTCTTTGAGCAAAGAGCACGACTCAACATAGCAATTATCATCCCATTTACAACCTGCATCATAGCGATTGTGCTCCCCGTAAATCTAAAAAATAGCCTCATGCATTATGTATGCATGATAGTCTATAAGAATTTTCAAGATAGTGCAACTTTTTAATAGTGGAACAAATGTCTTGATTGGAATTACTAGTAAATATTGTTTTTCCTTCAAATGAGAATTCCAGACATTTTTAATCTCATGGCCTGTTCTTCCAGGCAACTTTGATGCAATCATTACCACGTGATCATTCATCAAAACATTATAAAAAAAGACCTTATGATGAAATTAAAACTTATCAAATTAAAAAAAAATTAATTTTCACACATGTTTCCCAAGGATTTTTGCAGCCTGGTGATGGTTTTCTCTTCTTCCTTGGAAAAATTGCATCGTTTGACGTCAGGTTTTAGGTAATTCATCCATCTCAGTCGACAACTTTTTCCACATCCCGATAGTCCTTCAATTAACATAAGAAAAAAAGTGAGAGGATTACACATAGTAAATTACTTAGTGGTACATAAAAAAAAGTATTGATGAACTATCACAATGCACGCACAATTAGAATAATTATTTTGAACGTGTAATTATAATAATGCAAGAGTATCCTTTCGAATACGTTTTTATCCTTTATTGTCGGTATATGAATAGATTTTATTTTCAACTTGCTTTTTGTTGTTCATGGAAACGAAAGAGGCCCTTGAAATATTTTTTCGATGATGAGGTTTAGAAAGTAAGTGTGTCTTTGAGCAAAGAGCACGACTCAACGTAGCAATTATCATCCCATTTACAACCTGCATCATAGCGATTGTGCTCCCCGTAAATCTAAAAAATAGCCTCATGCATTATGTATGCATGATAGTCTATAAGAATTTTCAAGACAGTGCAACTTTTTAATAGTGGAACAAATGTCTTGATTGGAATTACTAGTAAATATTTTTTTTCTTCAAATGAGAATTCCAGACATTTTTAATCTCATGGCCTGTTCTTCCAGGCAACTTTGATGCAATCATTACCACGTGATCATTCGTCAAAACATTATAAAAAAAGACCTTATGACGAAATTAAAACTTATCAAATTAAAAAAAAAAATTAATTTTCACACTAGTTTCCCAAGGATTTTTGCAGCCTGGTGATGGTTTTCTCTTCTTCCTTGGAAAAATTGCCTCGTTTGACGTCAGGTTTTAGGTAATTCATCCATCTCAGTCGACAACTTTTTCCACATCTCGATAGTCCTTCAATTAACATAAGAAAAAATGTGAGAGGATTATACATAGTAAATGACTTCGTGGTACTTCAAAAAAGGTATTGATGAACTATCACAATGCAAGCACAGTTAGAATAATTATTTTGCAAGTGTAATTATCAAAATGCACGAGTATCCTTTTGAACACGTTTTTATCCATTATTGTCGGTATACGAATAGATTTTATTTTCAAAATTGCTTTTTGTTGTTCATGGCAATGAAAGAGGCCCTTGAAATATTTTTTCGATGACGAGGTTTAGAAAGTAATTGTGTCTATGGGCAAAGAGCACGACTCAACGTAGCAATTATCATCCCATTCAAATGAAAATTCCAGACATTCTTAATATCATTGTCTTTTCTTCCAGGCAACTTTGATGCCATCATTACCAGCTGATCATTCATCAGAACATCATAAAAAAAGACCTTATGATGAAATTAAAACTTATCAAATTAAAACATAATTAATTTTCACACTTGTTTCCCAAGGATTTTTGCAGCCTGGTGATGCTTTCCTCTCCTTCCTTGGAGAAATTGCCTCGTTTGACGTCAGGTTTTAGTTAATTCATCCATCTCAGTCGACAACTTTTTCCACATCTCGATAGTCCTTCAATTAACATAAGAAAAAAGGTAAGGGGACTGTACATAGTAAATGACTTAGGGGTACATCAAAAAAGGTATTGATGAACTATCACAATGCACGCACAGTTAGGATAATTATTTTGCACGTCTAATTATAAAAATGCACGAGTAACCTTTCGAACATTTTTTATCCAGTATTGTCGGTATACGAATAGATTTTATTTTCAAATTGCTTTTTGTTTTTCATGGAAATGAAAGAGGCCCTTGAAATCTTTTTCCGATGATGAGGTTTAGAAAGTAAGTGTATCTATGAGCAAAGAGCACGACTCAACATAGCAATTATCATCCCAATCACAACCTACAACATAGCGATTGTGCTCCCCGTAAACCTAAAAATTTTCCTCATGCATAATAGTCTATAAGAATTTTCAAGATAATGCAACTTTATTATAGTGGAACAAATGACTTGATTGGAATTACTAGTAAATATTTTGTTTTTCTTCAAATGAGAACTCTAGACATTCTTAATATCGTTGTCTTTTCTTCCAGGCAACTTTGATGCAATCATTACCACCTGATCATCCATCAAAACATCACAAAAAAAAATACCTTATGATGAAATTAAAACTTATCAAATTAAAACAAAATTAATTTTCACACTTGATTCCCAAGGATTTTTGCAGCCCGGTGATGGTTTCCTCTTATTCCTTGGAGAAATTGCCTCGTTTGCCGTCAGGTTTTAGGTAATTCATCCATCTCAGTCGACAACTTTTTCC
Organism: Vinca minor; assembly: GCA_026122235.1. NCBI lineage: Eukaryota > Viridiplantae > Streptophyta > Magnoliopsida > Gentianales > Apocynaceae > Vinca > Vinca minor. The sequence goes on along the minus strand of JAOCZM010000060.1, from coordinate 551,293 downwards.
ACATCCCGATAGTCCTTCAATTAACATAAGAAAAAAAGTGAGAGGATTACACATAGTAAATTACTTAGTGGTACATAAAAAAAAGTATTGATGAACTATCACAATGCACGCACAATTAGAATAATTATTTTGAACGTGTAATTATAATAATGCAAGAGTATCCTTTCGAATACGTTTTTATCCTTTATTGTCGGTATATGAATAGATTTTATTTTCAACTTGCTTTTTGTTGTTCATGGAAACGAAAGAGGCCCTTGAAATATTTTTTCGATGATGAGGTTTAGAAAGTAAGTGTGTCTTTGAGCAAAGAGCACGACTCAACGTAGCAATTATCATCCCATTTACAACCTGCATCATAGCGATTGTGCTCCCCGTAAATCTAAAAAATAGCCTCATGCATTATGTATGCATGATAGTCTATAAGAATTTTCAAGATAGTGCAACTTTTTTATAGTGGAACAAATGTCTTGATTGGAATTACTAGTAAATATTTTTTTTCTTCAAATGAGAATTCCAGACATTTTTAATCTCATGGCCTGTTCTTCCAGGCAACTTTTGATGCAATCATTACCACGTGATCATTCGTCAAAACATTATAAAAAAAGACCTTATGATGAAATTAAAACTTATCAAATTAAAAAAAATTAATTAATTTTCACACTAGTTTCCCAAGGATTTTTGCAGCCTGGTGATGGTTTTCTCTTCTTCCTTGGAAAAATTGCCTCGTTTGACGTCAGGTTTTAGGTAATTCATCCATCTCAGTCGACAACTTTTTCCACATCTCGATAGTCCTTCAATTAACATAAGAAAAAATGTGAGAGGATTATACATAGTAAATGACTTCGTGGTACGTCAAAAAAGGTATTGATGAACTATCACAATGCACGCACAGTTAGAATAATTATTTTGCAAGTGTAATTATCAAAATGCACGAGTATCCTTTTGAACACGTTTTTATCCATTATTGTCGGTATACGAATAGATTTTATTTTCAAAATTGCTTTTTGTTGTTCATGGCAATGAAAGAGGCCCTTGAAATATTTTTTCGATGACGAGGTTTAGAAAGTAAGTGTGTCTATGGGCAGAGAGCACGACTCAACGTAGCAATTATCATCCCATTCAAATGAGAATTACAGACATTCTTAATATCATTGTCTTTTCTTCCAGGCAACTTTGATGCCATCATTACCAGCTGATCATTCATTAGAACATCATAAAAAAAGACCTTATGATGAAATTAAAACTTATCAAATTAAAACATAATTAATTTTCACACTTGTTTCCCAAGGATTTTTGCAGCCTGGTGATGGTTTCCTCTTCTTCCTTGGATAAATTGCCTCGTTTGACGTCCGGTTTTAGGTAATTCATCCATCTCAGTCGACAACTTTTTCCACATCCCGATAGTCCTTCAATTAACATAAGAAAAAAAGTGAGAGGATTACACATAGTAAATGACTTAGGGGTACATCAAAAAAAGTATTGATGAACTATCACAATGCACGCACAGTTAGAATAATTATTTTGCAAGTGTAATTATCAAAATGCACGAGTATCCTTTTGAACACGTTTTTATCCATTATTGTCTATATACGAATAGATTTTATTTTCAAAATTGCTTTTTGTTGTTCATGGCAATGAAAGAGGCCCTTGAAATATTTTTTCGATGACGAGGTTTAGAAAGTAAGTGTGTCTATGGGCAAAGCAAACGACGACTCAACGTAGCAATTATCATCCCATTCAAATGAGAATTCCAGACATTCTTAATATCATTGTCTTTTCTTCCAGGCAACTTTTATGCCATCATTACCAGCTGATCATTCATCAAAACATTATAAAAAAAGACCTTATGATTAAATTAATACTTATCAAATTAAAACAAAATTAATTTTCACACTTGTTTCCCAAGGATTTTTGCAGCCTGGTGATGGTTTCCTCTTCTTCCTTGGAGAAATTGCCTCGTTTGACGTCAGGTTTTAGGTAATTCATCCATCTCAGTCGACAACTTTTTCCACATCCCGATAGTCCTTCAATTAAAATAAGACAAAAAGTGAGAGGATTACACATAGTAAATGACTTAGTGGTACATCAAAAAAAGTATTGATGAACTATCACAATGCACGCTCAATTAGAATAATTATTTTGAACGTGTAATTATAATAATGCAAGAGTATCCTTTCGAATACGTTTTTATCCTTTATTGTCGGTATATGAATAGATTTTATTTTCAACTTGCTTTTTGTTGTTCATGGAAACGAAAGAGGCCCTTGAAATATTTTTTCGATGATGAGGTTTAGAAATTAAGTGTGTCTTTGAGCAAAGAGCACGACTCAACGTAGCAATTATCATCCCATTTACAACCAGCATCATAGCGATTGTGCTCCCCGTAAATCTAAAAAATAGCCTCATGCATTATGTATGCATGATAGTCTATAAGAATTTTCAAGATAGTGCAACTTTTTAATAGTGGAACAAATGTCTTGATTGGAATTACTAGTAAATATTTTTTTTCTTCAAATGAGAATTCCAGACATTTTTAATCTCATGGCCTGTTCTTCCAGGCAACTTTGATGCAATCATTACCACGTGATCATTCGTCAAAACATTATAAAAAAAGACCTTATGATTAAATTAAAACTTATCAAATTAAAAAAAAATTAAATTTTCACACTTGTTTCCCAAGGATTTTTGCGACTGGTGATGGTTTTCTCTTCTTCCTTGGAAAAAATTGCCTCGTTTGACGTCGGGTTTTAGGTAATTCATCTATCTCGATCGACAACTTTTTCCACATCTCGAAAGTCCTTCAATTAACATAAGAAAAAAATGTGAGAGGATTATACATAGTAAATGACTTAGTGGTACATCAAAAAAAGGTATTGATGAACTATCACAATGCACGCACAGTTAGAATAATTATTTTGCAAGTGTAATTATCAAAATGCACGAGTATCCATTTGAACATGTTTTTATCCATTATTGTCGGTATACGAATAGATTTTATTTTCAAAATTGCTTTTTGTTGTTCATGGCAATGAAAGAGGCCCTTGAAATATTTTTTCGATGACGAGGTTTAGAAAGTAAGTGTGTCTATGGGCAAAGAGCACGACTCAACGTAGCAATTATCATCCCATTCAAATGAGAATTCCATACATTCTTAATATCATTGTCTTTTCTTCCAGGCAACTTTGATGCCATCATTACCAGCTGATCATTCATCAAAACATTATAAAAAAAGACCTTATGATTAAATTAATACTTATCAAATTAAAACAAAATTAATTTTCACACTTGTTTCCCAAGGATTTTTGCAGCCTGGTGATGGTTTCCTCTTCTTCCTTGGAGAAATTGCCTCGTTTGACGTCAGGTTTTAGGTAATTCATCCATCTCAGTCGACAACTTTTTCCACATCCCGATAGTCCTTCAATTAACATAAGAAAAAAAGTGAGAGGATTACACATAGTAAATGACTTAGTGGTACATCAAAAAAAAGTATTGATGAACTATCACAATACACGCACAGTTAGAATAATTATTTTGCAAGTGTAATTATCAAAATGCACGAGTATCCTTTTGAACACGTTTTTATCCATTATTGTAGGTATACGAATAGATTTTAATTTCAAATTGCTTTTTTTTTTGTTCATGGAAATGAAAGGGCCCTTGAAATATTTTTTCGATGACGAGGTTTAGAACGTAAGTGTGTCTATGAGGAAAGAGCACGACTCAACATAGCAATTATCATCCCATTCAAATGAGAATTCCATACATTCTTAATATCATTGTCTTTTCTTCCAGGCAACTTTGATGCCATCATTACCAGCTGATCATTCATCAAAACATTATAAAAAAAGACTTTATGATTAAATTAATACTTATCAAATTAAAAAAAATTAATTTTTCACACTTGTTTCCCAATGATTTTGCGACTCAGTGATGGTTTCCTCTTCTTCCTTGGAGAAATTGCCTCGTTTGACGTCGAGTTTAAGGTAATTCATCCATCTCAGTCGACATCTTTTTCCACATCCCGATACTCCTTCAATTAAAATAAGACAAAAAGTGAGAGGATTAGACATAGTAAATGACTTAGTGGTACATCAAAAAAAATTATTGATGAACTATCACAATGCACGCTCAATTAGAATAATTATTTTGAATTAACATAAGAAAAAAAGTGAGGGGACTGTACATAGTAAATGACTTAGGGGTACATCAAAAAAGGTATTGATGAACTATCACAATGCACGCACAATTAGGATAATTATTTTGCACGTCTAATTATAAAAATGCACGAGTAACCTTTCAAACATTTTTTATCCAGTATTGTCGGTATACGAATAGATTTTATTTTCAAATTGCTTTTTGTTGTTCATGGAAATGAAAGAGGCCCTTGAAATCTTTTTCCGATGATGAGGTTTAGAAAGTAAGCGTATCTATGAACAAAGAGCACGACTCAACATAGCAATTATCATCCCAATCACAACATGCAACATAGCGATTGTGCTCCCCGTAAATCTAAAAATTTTCCTCATGCATAATAGTCTATAAGAATTTTCAAGATAACTCAACTTTATTATAGTGGAACAAATGACTTGATTGGAATTACTAGTAAATATTTTTTTTCTTCAAATGAGAACTCTAGACATTCTTAATATCGTTGTCTTTTCTTCCAGGAAACTTTGATGCAATCATTACCACCTTATCATCCATCAAAACATAAAAAAAAAATACCTTATGATGAAATTAAAACTTATCAAATTAAAAAAAAAATTTAATTTTCACACTTGTTTCCCAAAGGATTTTTTGCGACTGGTGATGGTTTTCTCTTCTTCCTTGGAAAAATTGCCTCGTTTGACGTCAGGTTTTAGGTAATTCATCCATCTCAGTCGACAACTTTTTCCACATCTCGATAGTCCTTCAATTAACCTAAGAAAAAATGTGAGAGGATTATACATAGTAAATGACTTAGTGGTACATCAAAAAAAGGTATTGATGAACTATCACAATGCACGCACAGTTAGAATAATTATTTTGCAAGTGTAATTATCAAAATGCACGAGTATCCTTTTGAACACGTTTTTATCCATTATTGTCGGTATACGAATAGATTTTATTTTCAAAATTGCTTTTTGTTGTTCATGGCAATGAAAGAGGCCCTTGAAATATTTTTTCGATGACGAGGTTTAGAAAGTAAGTGTGTCTATGGGCAAACAGCACGACTCAACGTAGCAATTATCATCCCATTCAAATGAGAATTCCAGACATTCTTAATATCATTGTCTTTTCTTCCAGGCAACTTTGATGCCATCATTACCAGCTGATCATTCATCAAAACATTATAAAAAAAGACCTTATGATTAAATTAATACTTATCAAATTAAAACAAAATTAATTTTCCCACTTGTTTCCCAAGGATTTTGCAGCCTGGTGATGGTTTCCTCTTCTTCCTTGGAGAAATTGCCTCGTTTGACGTCAGGTTTAAGGTAATTCATCCATCTCAGTCGACATCTTTTTCCACATCCCGATACTCCTTCAATTAAAATAAGACAAAAAGTGAGAGGATTACACATAGTAAATGACTTAGTGGTACATCAAAAAAATTATTGATGAACTATCACAATGCACGCTCAATTAGAATAATTATTTTGAACGTGTAATTATAATAATGCAAGAGTATCCTTTCGAATACGTTTTTATCCTTTATTGTCGGTATATGAATAGATTTTATTTTCATCTTGCTTTTTGTTGTTCATGGAAACGAAAGAGGCCCTTGAAATATTTTTTCGATGATGAGGTTTAGAAAGTAAGTGTGTCTTTGAGCAAAGAGCACGACTCAACATAGCAATTATCCTCCCATTTACAACCAGCATCATAGCGATTGTGCTCCCCGTAAATCTAAAAAATAGCCTCATGCATTATGTATGCATGATAGTCTATAAGAAATTGCAAGATAGTGCAACTTTTTAATAGTGGAACAAATGTCTTGATTGGAATTACTAGTAAATATTTTTTTTTCTTCAAATGAGAATTCCAGACATTTTTAATCTCATGGCCTGTTCTTCCAAGCAACTTTGATGCAATCATTACCACGTGATCATTCGTCAAAACATTATAAAAAAAGACCTTATGATGAAATTAAAACTTATCAAATTAAAAAAAAATTAATTTTCACACTTGTTTCCCAAGGATTTTTGCAGCCTGGTGATGGTTTTCTTCTTCCTTGGAAAAAATTGCCTCGTTTGACGTCAGGTTTTAGGTAATTCATCCATCTCAGTCGACAACTTTTTCCACATCTCGATAGTCCTTCAATTAACATAAGAAAAAATGTGAGAGGATTATACATAGTAAATGACTTAGTGGTACATCAAAAAAGGTATTGATGAACTATCACAATGCACGCACAGTTAGAATAATTATTTTGCAAGTGTAATTATCAAAATGCACGAGTATCCTTTTGAACACCTTTTTATCCATTATTGTCGGTATACGAATAGATTTTATTTTCAAAATTGCTTTTTTGTTGTTCATGGCAATGAAAGAGGCCCTTGAAATATTTTTTCGATGACGAGGTTTAGAAAGTAAGTGTGTCTATGGGCAGAGAGCACGACTCAACGTAGCAATTATCATCCCATTCAAATGAGAATTACAGACATTCTTAATATCATTGTCTTTTCTTCCGGGCAACTTTGATGCCATCATTACCAGTGATCATTCATTAAAACATCATAAAAAAAGACCTTATGATGAAATTAAAACTTATCAAATTAAAACAAAATTAATTTTCACACTTGTTTCCCAAGGATTTTTGCAGCCTGGTGATGGTTTCCTCTTCTTCCTTGGAGAAATTGCCTCGTTTGACGTCAGGTTTTAGGTAATTCATCCATCTCAGTCGACAACTTTTTCCACATCCCGATAGTCCTTCAATTAACATAAGAAAAAAAGTGAGAGGATTACACATAGTAAATGACTTAGTGGTACATCAAAAAAAGTATTGATGAACTATCACAATGCACGCACAGTTAGAATAATTATTTTGCAAGTGTAATTATCAAAATGCACGAGTATCCTTTTGAACACGTTTTTATCCATTATTGTCGGTATACGAATAGATTTTATTTTCAAAATTGCTTTTTGTTGTTCATGGCAATGAAAGAGGCCCTTGAAATATTTTTTCGATGACGAGGTTTAGAAAGTAAGTGTGTCTATGGGCAAACAGCACGACTCAACGTAGCAATTATCATCCCATTCAAATGAGAATTCCAGACATTCTTAATATCATTGTCTTTTCTTCCAGGCAACTTTGATGCCATCATTACCAGCTGATCATTCATCAAAACATTATAAAAAAAGACCTTATGATTTAATTAATACTTATCAAATTAAAATAAAATTAATTTTCACACTTGTTTCCCAAGGATTTTTGCAGCCTGGTGATGGTTTCCTCTTCTTCCTTGGAGAAATTGCCTCGTTTGACGTCAGGTTTAAGGTTATTCATCCATCTCAGTCGACAACTTTTTCCACATCCCGATAGTCCTTCAATTAAAATAAGACAAAAAGTGAGAGGATTACACATAGTAAATGACTTAGTGGTACATCAAAAAAAGTATTGATGAACTATCACAATGCACGCTCAATTAGAATAATTATTTTGAACGTGTAATTATAATAATGCAAGAGTATCCTTTCGAATACGTTTTTATACTTTATTGTCGGTATATGAATAGATTTTATTTTCATCTTGCTTCTTGTTGTTCATGGAAACGAAAGAGGCCCTTGAAATATTTTTTCGATGATGAGGTTTAGAAAGTAAGTGTGTCTTTGAGCAAAGAGCACGACTCAACGTAGCAATTATCATCCCATTTACAACCTCGCATCATAGCGATTGTGCTCCCCAGTAAATCTAAAAAATAGCCTCATGCATTATGTATGCATGATAGTCTATAAGAATTTTCAAGATAGTGCAACTTTTTAATAGTGGAAAAAATGTCTTGATTGGAATTACTAGTAAATATTTTTTTTTCTTCAAATGAGAATTCCAGGACATTTTTTAATCTCATGGCCTGTTCTTCCGGGCAACTTTGATGCAATCATTACCACGTGATCATTCGTCAAAACATTATAAAAAAAAGACCTTATGATTAAATTAAAACTTATCAAATTAAAAAAAAATTAAATTTTCACACTTGTTTCCCAAGGATTTTTTGCGACTGGTGATGGTTTTCTCTTCTTCCTTGGAAAAAATTGCCTCGTTTGACGTCGGGTTTTAGGTAATTCATCTATCTCGATCGACAACTTTTTCCACATCTCGAAAGTCCTTCAATTAACATAAGAAAAAAATGTGAGAGGATTATACATAGTAAATGACTTAGTGGTACATCAAAAAAAAGGTATTGATGAACTATCACAATGCACGCTACAGTTAGAATAATTATTTTGCAAGTGTAATTATCAAAATGCACGAGTATCCATTTGAACATGTTTTTATCCATTATTGTCGGTATACGAATAGATTTTATTTTCAAAATTGCTTTTTGTTGTTCATGGCAATGAAAGAGGCCCTTGAAATATTTTTTCGATGACGAGGTTTAGAAAGTAAGTGTGTCTATGGGCAAAGAGCACGACTCAACGTAGCAATTATCATCCCATTCAAATGAGAATTCCAGACATTCTTAATATCATTGTCTTTTCTTCCAGGCAACTTTGATGCCATCATTACCAGCTGATCATTCATCAAAACATTATAAAAAAAGACCTTATGATTAAATTAATACTTATCAAATTAAAACAAAATTAATTTTCACACTTGTTTCCCAAGGATTTTTGCAGCCTGGTGATGGTTTCCTCTTCTTCCTTGGAGAAATTGCCTCGTTTGACGTCAGGTTTTAGGTAATTCATCCATCTCAGTCGACAACTTTTTCCACATCCCGATAGTCCTTCAATTAACATAAGAAAAAAAGTGAGAGGATTACACATAGTAAATGACTTAGGGGTACATCAAAAAAAGTATTGATGAACTATCACAATGCACGCACAGTTAGAATAATTATTTTGCAAGTGTAATTATCAAAATGCACGAGTATCCTTTTGAACACGTTTTTATCCATTATTGTCGGTATACGAATAGATTTTATTTTCAAATTGCTTTTTCTTGTTCATGGAAATGAAAGGGCCCTTGAAATATTTTTTCGATGACGAGGTTTAGAACGTAAGTGTGTCTATGAGCAAAGAGCACGACTCAACATAGCAATTATCATCCCATTCAAATGAGAATTCCATACATTCTTAATATCATTGTCTTTTCTTCCAGGCAACTTTGATGCCATCATTACCAGCTGATCATTCATCAAAACATTATAAAAAAAGACCTTATGATTAAATTAATACTTATCAAATTAAAATAAAATTAATTTTCACACTTGTTTCCCAATGATTTTGCAGCCTGGTGATGGTTTCCTCTTCTTCCTTGGAGAAATTGCCTCGTTTGACGTCAGGTTTAAGGTAATTCATCCATCTCAGTCGACATCTTTTTCCACATCCCGATACTCCTTCAATTAAAATAAGACAAAAAGTGAGAGGATTAGACATAGTAAATGACTTAGTGGTACATCAAAAAAATTATTGATGAACTATCACAATGCACGCTCAATTAGAATAATTATTTTGAATTAACATAAGAAAAAAAGTGAGGGGACTGTACATAGTAAATGACTTAGGGGTACATCAAAAAAGGTATTGATGAACTATCACAATGCACGCACAGTTAGGATAATTATTTTGCACGTCTAATTATAAAAATGCACGAGTAACCTTTCGAACATTTTTTATCCAGTATTGTCGGTATACGAATAGATTTTATTTTCAAATTGCTTTTTGTTGTTCATGGAAATGAAAGAGGCCCTTGAAATCTTTTTCCCATGATGAGGTTTAGAAAGTAAGTGTATCTATGAGAAAAGAGCACGACTCAACATAGCAATTATCATCCCAATCACAACCTGCAACATAGCGATTGTGCTCCCCGTAAATCTAAAAATTTTCCTCATGCATAATAGTCTATAAGAATTTTCAAGATAACTCAACTTTATTATAGTGGAACAAATGACTTGATTGGAATTACTAGTAAATATTTTTTTTCTTCAAATGAGAACTCTAGACATTCTTAATATCGTTGTCTTTTCTTCCAGGAAACTTTGATGCAATCATTACCACCTTATCATCCATCAAAACATAAAAAAAAATACCTTATGATGAAATTAAAACTTATCAAATTAAAACAAAATTAATTTTCACACTTGATTCCCAAGGATTTTTGCAGCCTAGTGATGGTTTCCTCTTATTCCTTGGAGAAATTGCCTCGTTTGACATCAGGTTTTAGGTAATTCATCCATCTCAGTCGACAACTTTTTCCACATATCGATAGTCCTTCAATTAACATAAGAAAAAAAGTGAGGGGACTGTACATAGTAAATGACTTAGGGGTACATCAAAAAAGGTATTGATGAACTATCACAATGCACGCACAATTAGGATAATTATTTTGCACATCTAATTATAAAAATGCACGAGTAACCTTTCGAACATTTTTTATCCAGTATTGTCGGTATACGAATAGATTTTATTTTCAAATTGCTTTTTGTTGTTCATGGAAATGAAAGAGGCCCTTGAAATCTTTTTCCGATGATGAGGTTTAGAAAGTAAGTGTATCTATGAGAAAAGAGCACGACTCAACACAGCAATTATCATCCCAATCACAACCTACAACATAGCGATTGTGCTCCCCGTAAACCTAAAAATTTTCCTCATGCATAATAGTCTATAAGAACTTTCAAGATAATGCAACTTTATTATAGTGGAACAAATGACTTGATTGGAATTACTAGTAAATATTTTTTTTTCTTCAAATGAGAACTCTAGACATTCTTAATATCGTTGTCTTTTCTTCCAGTGCAACTTTGATGCAATCATTACCACCGATCATCCATCAAAACATCACAAAAAAAATACCTTCTGATGAAATTAAAACTTATCAAATTAAAACAAAATTAATTTTCACACTTGATTCCCAAGGATTTTTGCAGCCTGGTGATGGTTTCCTCTTATTCCTTGGAGAAATTGCCTCGTTTGACGTCAGGTTTTAGATAATTCATCCATCTCAGTCGACAACTTTTTCCACATCTTGATAGTCCTTCAATTAACCTAAGAAAAAATGTGAGAGGATTATACATAGTAAATGACTTAGTGGTACATCAAAAAAAGGTATTGATGAACTATCACAATGCACGCACAGTTAGAATAATTATTTTGCAAGTGTAATTATCAAAATGCACGAGTATCCTTTTGAACACGTTTTTATCCATTATTGTAGGTATACGAATAGATTTTAATTTCAAATTGCTTTTTTTTTTGTTCATGGAAATGAAAGGGCCCTTGAAATATTTTTTCGATGACGAGGTTTAGAACGTAAGTGTGTCTATGAGCAAAGAGCACGACTCAACATAGCAATTATCATCCCATTCAAATGAGAATTCCATACATTCTTAATATCATTGTCTTTTCTTCCAGGCAACTTTGATGCCATCATTACCAGCTGATCATTCATCAAAACATTATAAAAAAAGACTTTATGATTAAATTAATACTTATCAAATTAAAAAAAATTAATTTTCACACTTGTTTCCCAAGGATTTTGCAGCCTGGTGATGGTTTCCTCTTCTTCCTTGGAGAAATTGCCTCGTTTGACGTCAGGTTTAAGGTAATTCATCCATCTCAGTCGACATCTTTTTCCACATCCCGATACTCCTTCAATTAAAATAAGACAAAAAGTGAGAGGATTAGACATAGTAAATGACTTAGTGGTACATCAAAAAAATTATTGATGAACTATCACAATGCACGCTCAATTAGAATAATTATTTTGAATTAACATAAGAAAAAAAGTGAGGGGACTGTACATAGTAAATGACTTAGGGGTACATCAAAAAAAGGTATTGATGAACTATCACAATGCACGCTTTACGTTAGGATAATTATTTTGCACGTCTAATTATAAAAATGCACGAGTAACCTTTCGAACATTTTTTTATCCAAAGATTGCTCAGATACTGAATAGATTTTATTTTCAAATTGCTTTTTTGTTGTTCATGGAAATGAAAGAGGCCCTTGAAATCTTTTTCCCATGATGAGGTTTAGAAAGTAAGTGTATCTATGAGAAAAGAGCACGACTCAACATAGCAATTATCATCCCAATCACAACCTGCAACATAGCGATTGTGCTCCCCGTAAATCTAAAAATTTTCCTCATGCATAATAGTCTATAAGAATTTTCAAGATAACTCAACTTTATTATAGTGGAACAAATGACTTGATTGGAATTACTAGTAAATATTTTTTTTTCTTCAAATGAGAACTCTAGACATTCTTAATATCGTTGTCTTTTCTTCCAGGAAACTTTGATGCAATCATTACCACCTTATCATCCATCAAAACATCAAAAAAAAATACCTTATGATGAAATTAAAACTTATCAAATTAAAACAAAATTAATTTTCACACTTGATTCCCAAGGATTTTTGCAGCCTAGTGATGGTTTCCTCTTATTCCTTGGAGAAATTGCCTCGTTTGACATCAGGTTTTAGGTAATTCATCCATCTCAGTCGACAACTTTTTCCACATATCGATAGTCCTTCAATTAACATAAGAAAAAAAGTGAGGGGACTGTACATAGTAAATGACTTAGGGGTACATCAAAAAAGGTATTGATGAACTATCACAATGCACGCACAGTTAGGATAATTATTTTGCACATCTAATTATAAAAATGCACGAGTAACCTTTCGAACATTTTTTATCCAGTATTGTCGGTGTACGAATAGATTTTATTTTCAAATTGCTTTTTGTTGTTCATGGAAATGAAAGAGGCCCTTGAAATCTTTTTCCGATGATGAGGTTTAGAAAGTAAGTGTATCTATGAGCAAAGAGCACGACTCAACATAGCAATTATCATCCCAATCACAACCTACAACATAGCGATTGTGCTCCCCGTAAACCTAAAAATTTTCCTCATGCATAATAGTCTATAAGAACTTTCAAGATAATGCAACTTTATTATAGTGGAACAAATGACTTGATTGGAATTACTAGTAAATATTTTTTTTTCTTCAAATGAGAACTCTAGACATTCTTAATATCGTTGTCTTTTCTTCCAGGCAACTTTGATGCAATCATTACCACCTGATCATCCATCAAAACATCACAAAAAAAATACCTTCTGATGAAATTAAAACTTATCAAATTAAAACAAAATTAATTTTCACACTTGATTCCCAAGGATTTTGGCAGCCTGGTGATGGTTTCCTCTTATTCCTTGGAGAAATTGCCTCGTTTGACGTCAGGTTTTAGGTAATTCATCCATCTCAGTCGACAACTTTTTCCACATCTTGATAGTCCTTCAATTAACCTAAGAAAAAATGTGAGAGGATTATACATAGTAAATGACTTAGTGGTACATCAAAAAAAGGTATTGATGAACTATCACAATGCACGCACAGTTAGAATAATTATTTTGCAAGTGTAATTATCAAAATGCACGAGTATCCTTTTGAACACGTTTTTATCCATTATTGTCGGTATACGAATAGATTTTATTTTCAAAATTGCTTTTTGTTGTTCATGGCAATGAAAGAGGCCCTTGAAATATTTTTTCGATGACGAGGTTTAGAAAGTAAGTGTGTCTATGGGCAAACAGCACGACTCAACGTAGCAATTATCATCCCATTCAAATGAGAATTCCAGACATTCTTAATATCATTGTCTTTTTCTTCCGAGCAACTTTGATGCCATCATTACCAGCTGATCATTCATCAAAACATTATAAAAAAAGACCTTATGATTTAATTAATACTTATCAAATTAAAACAAAATTAATTTTCACACTTGTTTCCCAAGGATTTTTGCAGCCTGGTGATGGTTTCCTCTTCTTCCTTGGAGAAATTGCCTCGTTTGACGTCAGGTTTAAGGTAATTCATCCATCTCAGTCGACATCTTTTTCCACATCCCGATACTCCTTCAATTAAAATAAGACAAAAAGTGAGAGGATTACACATAGTAAATGACTTTGTGGTACATCAAAAAAAGTATTGATAAACTATCACAATGCACGCTCAATTAGAATAATTATTTTGAACGTGTAATTATAATAATGCAAGAGTATCCTTTCGAATACGTTTTTATACTTTATTGTCGGTATATGAATAGATTTTATTTTCATCTTGCTTCTTGTTGTTCATGGAAACGAAAGAGGCCCTTGAAATATTTTATCGATGATGAGGTTTAGAAAGTAAGTGTGTCTTTGAGCAAAGAGCACGACTCAACGTAGCAATTATCATCCCATTTACAACCTGCATCATAGCGATTGTGCTCCCCGTAAATCTAAAAAATAGCCTCATGCATTATGTATGCATGATAGTCTATAAGAATTTTCAAGATAGTGCAACTTTTTAATAGTGGAAAAAATGTCTTGATTGGAATTACTAGTAAATATTTTTTTTCTTCAAATGAGAATTCCAGACATTTTTAATCTCATGGCCTGTTCTTCCAGGCAACTTTGATGCAATCATTACCACGTGATCATTCGTCAAAACATTATAAAAAAAGACCTTATGATTAAATTAAAACTTATCAAATTAAAAAAAAATTTAAATTTTCACACTTGTTTCCCAAGGATTTTTGCAGCCTGGTGATGGTTTTCTCTTCTTCCTTGGAAAAATTGCCTCGTTTGACGTCAGGTTTTAGGTAATTCATCCATCTCAGTCGACAACTTTTTCCACATCTCGATAGTCCTTCAATTAACATAAGAAAAAATGTGAGAGGATTATACATAGTAAATGACTTAGTGGTACATCAAAAAAAGGTATTGATGAACTATCACAATGCACGCACAGTTAGAATAATTATTTTGCAAGTGTAATTATCAAAATGCACGAGTATCCATTTGAACATGTTTTTATCCATTATTGTCGGTATACGAATAGATTTTATTTTCAAAATTGCTTTTTGTTGTTCATGGCAATGAAAGAGGCCCTTGAAATATTTTTTCGATGACGAGGTTTAGAAAGTAAGTGTGTCTATGGGCAAAGAGCACGACTCAACGTAGCAATTATCATCCCATTCAAATGAGAATTCCAGACATTCTTAATATCATTGTCTTTTCTTCCAGGCAACTTTGATGCCATCATTACCAGCTGATCATTCATCAAAACATTATAAAAAAAGACCTTATGATTAAATTAATACTTATCAAATTAAAACAAAATTAATTTTCACACTTGTTTCCCAAGGATTTTTGCAGCCTGGTGATGGTTTCCTCTTCTTCCTTGGAGAAATTGCCTCGTTTGACGTCAGGTTTTAGGTAATTCATCCATCTCGATCGACAACTTTTTCCACATCCCGATAGTCCTTCAATTAACATAAGAAAAAAAGTGAGAGGATTACACATAGTAAATGACTTAGGGGTACATCAAAAAAAGTATTGATGAACTATCACAATACACGCACAGTTAGAATAATTATTTTGCAAGTGTAATTATCAAAATGCACGAGTATCCTTTTGAACACGTTTTTATCCATTATTGTAGGTATACGAATAGATTTTAATTTCAAATTGCTTTTTTTTTTGTTCATGGAAATGAAAGGGCCCTTGAAATATTTTTTCGATGACGAGGTTTAGAACGTAAGTGTGTCTATGAGCAAAGAGCACGACTCAACATAGCAATTATCATCCCATTCAAATGAGAATTCCATACATTCTTAATATCATTGTCTTTTCTTCCAGGCAACTTTGATGCCATCATTACCAGCTGATCATTCATCAAAACATTATAAAAAAAGACCTTATGATTAAATTAATACTTATAAAATTAGAACAAAATTAATTTTCACACTTGTTTCCCAAGGATTTTTGCAGCCTGGTGATGGTTTCCTCTTCTTCCTTGGAGAAATTGCCTCGTTTGACGTCAGGTTTAAGGTAATTCATCCATCTCAGTCGACATCTTTTTCCACATCCCGATACTCCTTCAATTAAAATAAGACAAAAAGTGAGAGGATTACACATAGTAAATGACTTAGTGGTACATCAAAAAAAGTATTGATAAACTATCACAATGCACGCTCAATTAGAATAATTATTTTGAACGTGTAATTATAATAATGCAAGAGTATCCTTTCGAATACGTTTTTATACTTTATTGTCGGTATATGAATAGATTTTATTTTCATCTTGCTTCTTGTTGTTCATGGAAACGAAAGAGGCCCTTGAAATATTTTATCGATGATGAGGTTTAGAAAGTAAGTGTGTCTTTGAGCAAAGAGCACGACTCAACGTAGCAATTATCATCCCATTTACAACCTGCATCATAGCGATTGTGCTCCCCGTAAATCTAAAAAATAGCCTCATGCATTATGTATGCATGATAGTCTATAAGAATTTTCAAGATAGTGCAACTTTTTAATAGTGGAACAAATGTCTTGATTAGAATTACTAGTAAATATTTTTTTTCTTCAAATGAGAATTCCAGACATTTTTAATCTCATGGCCTGTTCTTCCAGGCAACTTTGATGCAATCATTACCACGTGATCATTCGTCAAAACATTATAAAAAAAGACCTTATGATGAAATTAAAACTTATCAAATTAAAATAAAATTAATTTTCACACTTGTTTCCCAAGGATTTTTGCAGCCTGGTGATGGTTTCCTCTTCTTCCTTGGAGAAATTGCCTCGTTTGACGTCAGGTTTAAGGTTATTCATCCATCTCAGTCGACAACTTTTTCCACATCCCGATAGTCCTTCAATTAACATAAGAAAAAAAGTGAGAGGATTACACATAGTAAATGACTTAGTGGTACATCAAAAAAAGTATTGATGAACTATCACAATGCACGCTCAATTAGAATAATTATTTTGAACGTGTAATTATAATAATGCAAGAGTATCCTTTCGAATACGTTTTTATCCTTTATTGTCGGTATATGAATAGATTTTATTTTCATCTTGCTTTTTGTTGTTCATGGAAACGAAAGAGGCCCTTGAAATATTTTTTCGATGATGAGGTTTAGAAAGTAAGTGTGTCTTTGAGCAAAGAGCACGACTCAACATAGCAATTATCCTCCCATTTACAACCTGCATCATAGCGATTGTGCTCCCCGTAAATCTAAAAAATAGCCTCATGCATTATGTATGCATGATAGTCTATAAGAATTTTCAAGATAGTGCAACTTTTTAATAGTGGAACAAATGTCTTGATTGGAATTACTAGTAAATATTTTTTTTCTTCAAATGAGAATTCCAGACATTTTTAATCTCATGGCCTGTTCTTCCAGGCAACTTTGATGCAATCATTACCACGTGATCATTCGTCAAAACATTATAAAAAAAGACCTTATGATGAAATTAAAACTTATCAAATTAAAAAAAAATTAAATTTTCACACTTGTTTCCCAAGGATTTTTGCAGCCTGGTGATGGTTTCCTCTTCTTCCTTGGAGAAATTGCCTCGTTTGACGTCAAGTTTAAGGTAATTCATCCATCTCAGTCGACATCTTTTTCCACATCCCGATACTCCTTCAATTAAAATAAGACAAAAAGTGAGAGGATTAGACATAGTAAATGACTTAGTGGTACATCAAAAAAATTATTGATGAACTATCACAATGCACGCTCAATTAGAATAATTATTTTGAACGTGTAATTATAATAATGCAAGAGTATCCTTTCGAATACGTTTTTATCCTTTATTGTCGGTATATGAATAGATTTTATTTTCATCTTGCTTTTTGTTGTTCATGGAAACGAAAGAGGCCCTTGAAATATTTTTTCGATGATGAGGTTTAGAAAGTAAGTGTGTCTTTGAGCAAAGAGCACGACTCAACATAGCAATTATCCTCCCATTTACAACCTGCATCATAGCGATTGTGCTCCCCGTAAATCTAAAAAATAGCCTCATGCATTATGTATGCATGATAGTCTATAAGAATTTTCAAGATAGTGCAACTTTTTAATAGTGGAACAAATGTCTTGATTGGAATTACTAGTAAATATTTTTTTTTCTTCAAATGAGAATTCCAGACATTTTTTAATCTCATGGCTCTGTTCTTCCGGGCAACTTTGATGCAATCATTACCACGTGATCATTCGTCAAAACATTATAAAAAAAGACCTTATGATGAAATTAAAACTTATCAAATTAAAAAAAAATTAATTTTCACACTTGTTTCCCAAGGATTTTTGCAGCCTGGTGATGGTTTTCTCTTCTTCCTTGGAAAAATTGCCTCGTTTGACGTCAGGTTTTAGGTAATTCATCCATCTCAGTCGACAACTTTTTCCACATCTCGATAGTCCTTCAATTAACCTAAGAAAAAATGTGAGAGGATTATACATAGTAAATGACTTAGTGGTACATCAAAAAAGGTATTGATGAACTATCACAATGCACGCACAGTTAGAATAATTATTTTGCAAGTGTAATTATCAAAATGCACGAGTATCCTTTTGAACACCTTTTTATCCATTATTGTCGGTATACTGAATAGATTTTATTTTCAAAATTGCTTTTTTGTTGTTCATGGCAATGAAAGAGGCCCCTTGAAATATTTTTTTCGATGACGAGGTTTAGAAAGTAAGTGTGTCTATGGGCAAACAAAGCACGACTCAACGTAGCAATTATCATCCCATTCAAATGAGAATTCCGGACATTCTTAATATCATTGTCTTTTCTTCCGAGCAACTTTGATGCCATCATTACCAAACTGATCATTCATCAAAACATTATAAAAAAAGACCTTATGATTAAATTAATACTTATCAAATTAAAACAAAATTAATTTTCCCACTTGTTTCCCAAGGATTTTGCGACTCGGTGATGGTTTCCTCTTCTTCCTCGGAGAAATTGCCTCGTTTGACGTCGAGTTTAAGGTAATTCATCCATCTCAGTCGACATCTTTTTCCCACATCCCGATACTCCTTCAATTAAAATAAGACAAAAAAGTGAGAGGATTACACATAGTAAATGACTTAGTGGTACATCAAAAAAATTATTGATGAACTATCACAATGCACGCTCAATTAGAATAATTATTTTGAACGTGTAATTATAATAATGCAAGAGTATCCTTTTCGAATACGTTTTTATCCTTTATTGTCGGTATATGAATAGATTTTATTTTCATCTTGCTTTTTTGTTGTTCATGGAAACGAAAGAGGCCCTTGAAATATTTTTTTTCGATGATGAGGTTTAGAAAGTAAGTGTGTCTTTGAGCAAAGAGCACGACTCAACATAGCAATTATCCTCCCATTTACAACCTCGCATCATAGCGATTGTGCTCCCCGTAAATCTAAAAAATAGCCTCATGCATTATGTATGCATGATAGTCTATAAGAATTTTCAAGATAGTGCAACTTTTTAATAGTGGAACAAATGTCTTGATTGGAATTACTAGTAAATATTTTTTTTTCTTCAAATGAGAATTCCAGACATTTTTAATCTCATGGCCTCGTTCTTCCAGTGCAACTTTGATGCAATCATTACCACGTGATCATTCGTCAAAACATTATAAAAAAAGACCTTATGATGAAATTAAAACTTATCAAATTAAAAAAAAAATTATTTTTCACACTTGTTTCCCAAGGATTTTTGCAGCCTGGTGATTGTTTTCTCTTCTTCCTTGGAAAAATTGCCTCGTTTGACGTCAGGTTTTAGGTAATTCATCCATCTCAGTCGACAACTTTTTCCACATCTCGATAGTCCTTCAATTAACCTAAGAAAAAATGTGAGAGGATTATACATAGTAAATGACTTAGTGGTACATCAAAAAAAGGTATTGATGAACTATCACAATGCACGCACAGTTAGAATAATTATTTTGCAAGTGTAATTATCAAAATGCACGAGTATCCTTTTGAACACTTTTTTATCCATTATTGTCGGTATACGAATAGATTTTATTTTCAAAATTGCTTTTTGTTGTTCACGGCAATGAAAGAGGCCCTTGAAATATTTTTTCGATGACGAGGTTTAGAAAGTAAGTGTGTCTATGGGCAAACAGCACGACTCAACGTAGCAATTATCATCCCATTCAAATTAGAATTCCAGACATTCTTAATATCATTGTCTTTTCTTCCAGGCAACTTTGATGCCATCATTACCAGCTGATCATTCATCAAAACATTATAAAAAAAGACCTTATGATTAAATTAATACTTTTCAAATTAAAAGAAAATTAATTTTCACACGTGTTTCCCAAGGATTTTTGCAGCCTAGTGATGGTTTCCTCTTCTTCCTTGGAGAAATTGCCTCGTTTGACGTCAGGTTTTAGGTAATTCATCCATCTCAGTCGACAACTTTTTCCACATCCCGATAGTCCTTCAATTAACATAAGAAAAAAAGTGAGAGGATTACACATAGTAAATGACTTAGTGGTACATCAAAAAAATTATTGATGAACTATCACAATGCACGCACAGTTAGAATAATTATTTTGCAAGTGTAATTATCAAAATGCACGAGTATCCTTTTGAACACGTTTTTATCCATTATTGTCGGAATACGAATAAATTTTATTTTCAAAATGATTTTTCTTGTACATGGAAATGAAAGGGCCCTTGAAATATTTTTTCGATGACGAGGTTTAGAACGTAAGTGTGTCTATGAGCAAAGAGCACGACTCAACATAGCAATTGTCATCCCATTCAAATGAAAATTCCATACATTCTTAATATCATTGTCTTTTCTTCCAGGCAACTTTGATGCCATCATTACCAGTTGATCATTCATCAAAACATTATAAAAAAAGACCTAATGATTAAATTAATACTTATCAAATTAAAACAAAATTAATTTTCACACTTGTTTCCCAAGGATTTTTGCAGCCACTTCTTCCTTGGAGAAATTGCCTCGTTTGACGTCAGGTTTTAGGTAATTCATCCATCTCAGTCGACAACTTTTTCCACATCCCGATAGTCCTTCAATTAACATAAGAAAAAAAGTGAGAGGATTACACATAGTAAATGACTTAGTGGTACATCAAAAAAAGTATTGATGAACTATCACAATGCACGCACAGTTAGAATAATTATTTTGCAAGTGTAATTATCAAAATGCACGAGTATCCTTTTGAACACTTTTTTATCCATTATTGTCGGTATACGAATAGATTTTATTTTCAAATTGCTTTTTCTTGTTCATGGAAATGAAAGGGCCCTTGAAATATTTTTTCGATGACGAGGTTTAGAATGTAAGTGTGTCTATGAGCAAAGAGCACGACTCAACATAGCAATTATCATCCCATTCAAATGAGAATTCCATACATTCTTAATATCATTGTCTTTTCTTCCAGGCAACTTTGATGCCATCATTACCAGCTGATCATTCATCAAAACATTATAAAAAAAGACTTTATGATTAAATTAATACTTATCAAATTAAAAAAAATTAATTTTCACACTTGTTTCCCAAGGATTTTGCAGCCTGGTGATGGTTTCCTCTTCTTCCTTGGAGAAATTGCCTCGTTTGACGTCAGGTTTAAGGTAATTCATCCATCTCAGTCGACATCTTTTTCCACATCCCGATACTCCTTCAATTAAAATAAGACAAAAAGTGAGAGGATTAGACATAGTAAATGACTTAGTGGTACATCAAAAAAATTATTGATGAACTATCACAATGCACGCTCAATTAGAATAATTATTTTGAACGTGTAATTATAATAATGCAAGAGTATCCTTTCGAATACGTTTTTATCCTTTATTGTCGGTATATGAATAGATTTTATTTTCATCTTGCTTTTTGTTGTTCATGGAAACGAAAGAGGCCCTTGAAATATTTTTTCGATGATGAGGTTTAGAAAGTAAGTGTGTCTTTGAGCAAAGAGCACGACTCAACATAGCAATTATCCTCCCATTTACAACCTGCATCATAGCGATTGTGTTCCCCGTAAATCTAAAAAATAGCCTCATGCATTATGTATGCATGATAGTCTATAAGAATTTTCAAGATAGTGCAACTTTTTAATAGTGGAACAAATGTCTTGATTGGAATTACTAGTAAATATTTTTTTCTTCAAATGAGAATTCTAGACATTTTTAATCTCATGGCCTGTTCTTCCAGGCAACTTTGATGCAATCATTACCGCGTGATCATTCATCAAAACATTATAAAAAAAGACCTTATGATTGAATTAGTACTTATCAAATTAAAACAAAATTAATTTTCACACTTGTTTCCCAAGGATTTTGCAGCCTGGTGATGGTTTCCTCTTCTTCCTTGGAGAAATTGCCTCGTTTGACGTCAGGTTTAAGGTAATTCATCCATCTCAGTCGACGTCTTTTTCCACATCCCGATACTCCTTCAATTAAAATAAGACAAAAAGTGAGAGGATTACACATAGTAAATGACTTAGTGGTACATCAAAAAAAGTATTGATGAACTATCACAATGCACGCTCAATTAGAATAATTATTTTGAACGTGTAATTATAATAATGCAAGAGTATCCTTTCGAATACGCTTTTATCCTTTATTGTCGGTATATGAATAGATTTTATTTTCATCTTGCTTTTTGTTGTTCATGGAAACGAAAGAGGCCCTTGAAATATTTTTTCGATGATGAGGTTTAGAAAGTTAGTGTGTCTTTGATCAAAGAGCACGACTCAACGTAGCAATTATCATCCCATTTACAACATGCATCATAGCGATTGTGCTCCCCTTAAATCTAAAAAATAGCCTCATGCATTTCTATAAGAATTTTCAAGATAGTGCAACTTTTTTATAGTGGAACAAATGTCTTGATTGGAATTACTAGTAAATATTTTTTTCTTCAAATGAGAATTCTTGACATTTTTAATCTCATGGCCTGTTCTTCCAGGCAACTTTGATGCAATCATTACCGCGTGATCATTCATCAAAACATTATAAAAAAAGACCTTATGATTGAATTAATACTTATCAAATTAAAACAAAATTAATTTTCACACTTGTTTCCCAAGGATTTTGCAGCCTGGTGTTGGTTTCCTCTTCTTCCTTGGAGAAATTGCCTCGTTTGACGTCAGGTTTAAGGTAATTCATCCATCTCAGTCGACATCTTTTTCCACATCCCGATACTCCTTCAATTAAAATAAGACAAAAAGTGAGAGGATTACACATAGTAAATGACTTAGTGGTACATCAAAAAAAGTATTGATGAACTATCACAATGCACGCTCAATTAGAATAATTATTTTGAACGTGTAATTATAATAATGCAAGAGTATCCTTTCGAATACGTTTTTATCCTTTATTGTCGGTATATGAATAGATTTTATTTTCATCTTGCTTTTTGTTGTTCATGGAAGCGAAAGAGGCCCTTGAAATATTTTTTCGATGATGAGGTTTAGAAAGTTAGTGTGTCTTTGAGCAAAGAGCACGACTCAACGTAGCAATTATCATCCCATTTACAACATGCATCATAGCGATTGTGCTCCCCGTAAATCTAAAAAATAGCCTCATGCATTATGTATGCATGATAGTCTATAAGAATTTTCAAGATAGTGCAACTTTTTAATAGTGGAACAAATGTCTTGATTGGAATTACTAGTAAATATTTTTTTCTTCAAATGAGAATTCTTGACATTTTTAATCTCATGGCCTGTTCTTCCAGGCAACTTTGATGCAATCATTACCACGTGATCATTCGTCAAAACATTATAAAAAAAGACCTTATGATGAAATTAAAACTTATCAAATTAAAAAAAAAATTAATTTTCACACTTGTTTCCCAAGGATTTTTGCAGCCTGGTGATTGTTTTCTCTTCTTCCTTGGAAAAATTGCCTCGTTTGACGTCAAGTTTTAGGTAATTCATCCATCTCAGTCGACAACTTTTTCCACATCTCGATAGTCCTTCAATTAACCTAAGAAAAAATGTGAGAGGATTATACATAGTAAATGACTTAGTGGTGCATCAAAAAAAGGTATTGATGAACTATCACAATGCACGCACAGTTAGAATAATTATTTTGCAAGTGTAATTATCAAAATGCACGAGTATCCTTTTGAACACGTTTTTATCCATTATTGTCGGTATACGAATAGATTTTATTTTCAAATTGCTTTTTCTTGTTCATGGAAATGAAAGGGCCCTTGAAATATTTTTTCGATGACGTGGTTTAGAACATAAGTGTGTCTATGAGCAAAGAGCACGACTCAACGTAGCAATTATCATCCCATTCAAATGAGAATTCCAGACATTCTTAATATCATTGTCTTTTCTTCCACTTGCCGCGTACCATATCAGACCACTACCCTTAGTTAGTATCAATACGCCTCACAACAGAGCGGCGTGGTTCGGCATTTAGATTTCAGGAGATGTGGATTAAACATGGAGGTTTTA
Organism: Vinca minor; assembly: GCA_026122235.1. Classification (NCBI taxonomy): domain Eukaryota; kingdom Viridiplantae; phylum Streptophyta; class Magnoliopsida; order Gentianales; family Apocynaceae; genus Vinca; species Vinca minor. The sequence continues at coordinate 526,890 of JAOCZM010000060.1, read as the reverse complement.
TGAAGGTAGTGGAGGATAGTTGGAAGCAGGAGTTGGAAGGTTCGGGTATGCTGAAACTCCAGGGGAAATTGAAAAGATTGAAAGTTGCTCTAAGAATATGGAATAGAGACGAATTTGGTAACAATACAACAGTCTTGAAGGCGGCTTTGGAGAGGTTGGAGAATTTGGAGAGGGAGTATGATGCAAGTCCTAGTGAAGCCAGTTGGCAGGAGTTAGAAGTTGCTAAGAGGGAGTATGTAGAGGCGTTAAAACGGGATGATATTTATTGGAGACAAAAATCCCGCATAAGGTGGTTGAAGGAGGGTGAGGCTAACACTTCTTATTTTCATTCTTTTTGCAGGAACAAACAAAAACGCATGCAAATATCACAAATCACTACTAATGAAGGTGATATTTTATCAAATATGGAGGATATTGGAGCAGCAGGAGCTGACTACTTTCATCAATTGCTCAGTCGTGACTCAGAGGACCAGTCTGCAGACCAATTGCTGTCCATGATCCCGGAGCTTGTCTCGGAAGCCGATAACAAATGCCTAGACCAACTTCCTTCTCGGTTGGAGGTCAAGTCAGCTGTTTTTGCCGCTTTGCCCGACAAGTGCTGCGGGGCCGGACGGTTTTACAGGCAAATTTTTCCAGTCATGCTGGGAGATTATTGGCGACGATGTTACACAATCGGTGCAGGATTTTTGGGCTGGACTTCATATTCCGAAATCCATGGCGAGTGCTTTTCTGATCCTTCTTCCAAAGGCTACTAATCCAACAACGTTTGTGGAGTTCAGACCGATTTCCTTATGTAATTTCTCAAGCAAAGTCATCTCAAAGGTGTTGTCAATTCGGCTTGCAGGTATTCTTCCTTCTTTAATCAGTCCTAATCAAACTGGTTTTGTAAGCGGAAGGGCAATCACTGACAATATATTGCTAGCCACGGAAATGGTGGGCTCACTTAATAAGAAAGTCCGGGGGGGGGGGGAATATGATTATAAAATTAGATATGATGAAGGCTTTTGATCTTGTTTCGCATGCTTTCTTGATTCTTGTTCTTCGGAGGTTTGGTTTTAGTTCTCATTTCCTTCATACGATAAAACGCCTGTTATATGATAATTGGTTTTCGGTTTTGATAAATGGAAGTCCTTATGGCTTTTTCAAGTCTGAGAGGGGGATTAAACAAGGCGATCCCATGTCCCCTCTCCTTTTTATTCTAGCTGCTGAGGTCTTCTCGCGAGGTTTGAATCATTTGGTCGGATTACGGTCTTTTGATCCTTATGTTACATCTCACTCCACATTAGTTGTTTCTCATTTAGCTTATGCAGATGATGTCATCATTTTTTTAAATGGAGGGAAACGAGGTCTGCAAAATCTGATGACATTTATTGCATCCTATGAGCAAGCATCGGGACAGAAGATCAGTCCAGTCAAGAGTTCTTTCTATATCTCAAGCAGATCCCAACTAGCTCAAATACACATGGTATCTCAGGTAACAGGTTTTACTCAAGGTACCCTTCCTTTCACCTATCTTGGTTGTCCTTTGTACACGGGAAGGTCGAAGGTCTCATATTATGTTCCGCTTGTGGAAAAGGTTATGAAGAGGGTGGAGGGTTGGCAACAGAAATTGTTAGGATTTGGAGGTCGTTTAATTTTGATTCGCCATGTTTTGATTTCAATGACCTTATATATTTTAGCCTCAGCTGATCCACCCAAAAAGATTTTTGATGACATTGAGAGAATTTTGGCTAATTTCTTATGGGGTCAATCAATATATGGTAATAAGAAGCATTGGATGTCTTGGTCACGACTATGTAATGATGTGTTGAATAACGGGCTGGGTTTATTTTCATTACGGGATCTTCAAAGGGCATTTTCTATTAAATTGTGGTGGAAATTTAGGACAACTGATTCTGTATGGAGAGATTTTCTTCTTGATAAATATTGCAGGGATATTCCACATCCAGCTCTCGTTCAATTAACATCTGCTGATTCGACTGTTTGGCGGAGAATGCTCAAACACCGTGAGAGTGCTGAGGTGAATATGGGAGTTCTAGTTCGGGGAGGTGCCTCTTCTTTTTGGCATGACGATTTCACTTTGAAAGGTCGATTATCTATTGTCCGCCAACACGATTCTTCGGCGAAGATCAGTGATTTCCTTAGCCTGAGTGGTTGGTCTTCTTTACCACCTAGTCTACCTTTGGGGCAGCTCGGTAGTCTGCTGAGGATAGTGGCTGGAGAAGGGACGGATATATGGGTGTGGAAGCCAGAGTCTAGAGGCAATTTTACAATTACATCGTCCATGAAGGAGTTACAACCATTTGCTATAATACAAGGTACTCGCCGTATATTGTGGAACTCAAAACTTCCTTTGTTCTTGTGTGTATTTATGTGGCGTCTATTTAATGGCTTTCTCGCTTTTGATACGAGTAGACAAACTTGGGGAGTTTCTTTGGCTTCATGGTGTAGCTATAGGAGGGGGGTAGATAGCATCTTATACATCTTTGTAGACTGTCCTTTGGCTAGCTTTTTGTGGCGGCAATGTTGTGGTTTTTTAGGTGTGGATTGGCGTTTACTAAATCATGACAATCCGGTTTCTCTTATTAAAATGTTATGGTGGAAAGGTCAAGGGAAATGGCGGGATATTTATGTGATTGTTAGTTCAGGGATATGTTGGATTTTGTGGCGTGCTAGATGTCGATTTATTTATGAAGGAACTATTGCGAATCAAAGGGGGCATTTGAAAGAATTCGAGAATTTTATTGCTCCAATTCTACAATCCGTGGGAATGTATGATCACTATATGGGGCGGAAATCACCAACTTGGAACATAATGGGAAAGGCTTTGGCGGTGAAATGGTTTGTTGATGGTTCATCGGGGTTGCTCATATTAAATATAGATGGTGCTTCTAGAGGCAATCCCGGATGTGCAGGCACTGGTGGAGTCTTGCGTTGTAGTAATGGTGATTTTGTCTTTGCCTATTATCGTTATCTGGGGGATGACCTTACTAATTCTGAAGCTGAGATACATGCAATGGTGTCGGGGATTCAATTGTCCACTAGTTTGGGACACACTCAAATTACTATTCAATCAGACTCCAAATTCTGGGTGGATGCAATCCATTCCCGGCACATTCATAGCTGGAAATTAGATGTGTTATTTCAGACTTTCCTCAAGCTTATAAATCAACATGCTATTACTCACATTTATAGGGAAGCCAATAAGGTTGCGGACATGCTTGCTAATGAGGCTTGTGACACTAATGCTTCTAGTGAATTTCCTACTTTTTCACAGTTACCTTTATCAATTCAATTACAATGTATATCTGATAGGAATGGCTTGCCAAATCTGCGATTTCGGCAAAGACCGTAAGTTAGATATAGGCTCATTATTGAACCCGCCACTGAGAGGCGGATTTTATGCTGTATTCTGGCTTTTGCCTTTATAAATAAAATTTCGCAGTTAAAAAAATAAAAAAATAAAAAAATAAAATAAACAAGTTCACGTTCTAACTTTAAAGTTTGATCATACCGACAACAAATATAAAACAATCAAAGTCAAACACAACATATTATAGACTTGACAAGAGGTGGAGAGGATTGAGAAGAGAAATGTATTTACGCCTTTGTTTTCTTTAGACACAAAGAAACTATTTTTTTAGGGTTAAGGTATGTCTATTACGAGTAGATTTTATCATTTTTTAAACTTTTACAAAATTGGGCTGGGAAAAATAGCCCAAGCCCATCTCTAATTTAGGCCTAATCCCCATAAATATCCATCATTTAAGCAATATTCGACGTAACACCATATCCGCCACGGCAAAAGCGAGTGCAATAACATCCATGCCACGGGTTTAATATGGCAGAGGCCGTAATATCCACCACAGTCATTGGCATTGGCACCGCCATTGATCTATTTAACAACACTGCTTACGATTTCTCATAACACACGTGCAAGTATATTAAATATAATTCACGTGCAATTTATTTTATCGCACGTGTAATTTAATAAATGAACTATCATGACATTGCAAGATTTTTAGGTGTATTTATATATTTTTAGTTCATGCTTCCCTTATTTAAAATTGTACTCGTGTCCTTTATACTTTATATTAACTAATCTAGACTAAACTGTTTCCGTTTTCCATCTTTGTTATTTTCATGTAATTCAAGAGGTTCATAGAGCAGTTTGAATTTTCAAATATGATAAATGTATCTATGCCTTTGTTTTCTTTAGACACATAGAAACTATCTGTTTTTTTAGGGTATGTTTATTACAGTAGATTTTATCATTTTTTAAACTTTTAAAAATTGGACTGGGAAAAATAGCCCAAGCCCATCTCTAGTTTAGGCCTAATCCCCATAAATATCCATCACTTAAGCAATACTCGACGTAACACCATATCCGCCACGGCAAAAGCGAGTGCAATAACATCCACGCCACGGGTTTAATGTGGCAGAGGCCGTAATATCCACCACTGTCATTTGCATCGGCGCCGCCATGGATCTATTTAACAACACTGCTTACAATTTCTCATAACACACGTGCAAGTACAATAAATATAATTCACGTGCAATTTATTTTATCGCACGTGTTATTTAATAAATGAACTATCATGATATTGCAAGATTTTTTAGGTGTATTTATATATTTTTAGTTCATGTTTCCCTTATTTAAAATTGTACTCGTGTCCTTTATACTTTATATTAACTAAACTAGACTAAACTGTTTCCGTTTTCTATCTTTGTTGTTTTCATGTAATTCAAGAGGTTCAAAGAGCAGTTTGAATTATCAAATATGTAATTTTAATATAATTTTATTAAGTGTACGTAAACAACTTAACAAAGGCCTGGAAGTATATTTTAATAATTTTAGTTTTATTAATAGAATTATTTATGATCTTAAATAAACTTGTAGACTTCATATTTTTATCATGTAGCAGTTAATAACCTTCTTAATAAATCACATTGTGTTTTTCTTTGCTTTTATCATTTAAATCAACTTAAATTGTCTGAATAGGGAGCTATACTCTATGACCGCTGCTTTTCAGTAATTTGGAGAAGTATTTTCCTCCGGATCTTCTCAATTCGCCGTGAGACATCAAGGTTCGGTACGTCAATGAGCTCCTACTCTATTACATCCCGACGACGATCACACTCGCAATCAGAACTCAGAAGCACAAAGAGTACAAACATAAGATTATATCAAACAATCAGCCTCTTAACAGGAAGCTATACTCTATGAATGCTTCAAACTTCTTTGTACCTTCATTTCATGATGCACTAAATCAAAAGACATAGGAGAGCTTCCGAAATTTAATGTGTGAGCCATCTCCAGGAATATTGTATTTGAGATGCTGCAACATCGTTTATTCGAAATGTTGTTGGATGTGGTAAACAATTACGAAACAATGGTGCATGAAACAAAATTTAGAATCACGAGGCCAAATATAATAAACAAATATGGAGTTGTTCTAGATGATTTTGGCCAGGAAACCATGTTGGACCCCCTGACTTCTTCTTTTCCATCCTCCCTTGAAGAAATGAATGTGAGTATATATATCTTTTGATTTATATTAATCCATTTCACAATATATTGTCTTACATTTAGAATTATAGTAAAGTGGTTACTTATATATCGAAAAAGTACAAATATACTATCATAATTCATGTGGTAATTAAAATAATTATAGTGCATGTGTAGTTTTTATAACACACATGCAATTATAATAAATATTTTGCACGTGCAATCAGTGTTATTAATGGGGAATGCCAAAATATCGCCATAAGAAAATAGCAGATTGGTGTAGCGGGTTACGACGACCTTAAAAACATAATGTACATATATATATCAAAAAATACTTGCAGAAGTATATCATTATAAAAATAACAATATCATAATATAAGTTCAACTAAAATACAAAATAAACGGATTCACGTTCCAACTTTAAAGTTTGATCATACCAACAACAAATATAAAACAATCAAAGTCAAACACAACATATTATAGACTTGACAAGAGGTGGAGAGGATTGAGAAGAGAAATGTATCTACGCCTTTGTTTTATTTAGACACAAAGAAACTATCTGTTTTTTTAGGGTAAAGGTATGTTTATTGCAGTAGATTTTATCATTTTTTAAACTTTAACTAAATTGGGCTGGGAAAAATATCCCAAGCCCATCTCTAGTTTTGGCCTAGTCCCCATAAATATCCATCATTTACGCAATATTCGACGTAACACCAAATCCGCCACGGCAAAAGCGAGTGCAATAACATCCACGCCACGGGTTTAATGTGGCAGAGGCCATAATATCCACCACTGTCATTTGCATTGGCGCCGCCATAGATCTATTTAACAACACTGCTTACAAATTCTCATAACACATGTGCAAGAATAAAAATATAATTCACGAGCAATTTATTTTATCTCACGTGTAATTTAATAAATGAACTATCATGACATTGCAAGATTTTTAGGAGAATTTATATATTTTTAGTTCATGCTTCCCTTATTTAAAATTGTACTCGTGTCCTTTATACTTTATATTAAATAATCTAGACTAAACTGTTTCCGTTTTCTATCTTTGTTGTTCTCATGTAATTCAAGAGGTTCAAAGAGCTGTTTGAATTTTCAAATATATAATTTTAATATGATATTACGAGTAGCTACATAATTTTATTAAGTGTACGTAAACAACTTAACAAAGGCCCGGAAGTATATTTTAATAATTTTATTTTTATTAATAGAATTATTTATGATCTTAAATAATCTTCTAGACTTCATATTTTTATTATGTAGCAGTTAATAACCTTCTTAATGAATCCCATTGGGTTTTTCTTTGGTTTTATCTTATAAATCAACTTAAATTGTCTCAACAGGGAGTTATACTCTATCACTGCTTCTTTTCTGTAATTTGGAGAAGTATTTTCCTCCGGATCTTCTCAATTCGTCGTGCGACATCAAGGTTCGGTACGTCAACGAGCTCCTACTCTATTACATCCCAACGACGATCACACTCGCAATCAGAACTCAGAAGCACAAACAAAAGATTATATCAAACAATCAGCCTCTTAACAGGAAGCTAAACTCTATGAATACTTCAAACTTCTTTGCACCTTCATTTCATAATGCAATAAATCAAAAGACATAGGAGAGCTTCAGAAATTTAATGTGTCAGCCATCTCCAGGAATATTTGTATTTGAGATGCTGCAACGTCGTTTATTCGAAATGTTGTTGGATGTGGTAGAAAATTACGAAACAATGGTGCATTAAACAAAATTCAAAATCACGAGGACAAATATAATAAACAAATATGGAGTTGTTCTAGATGATTTTGGCCAGGAAACCATGTTGGACCCCCTGACTTCTTCTTTTCCATCTTCCCTTGAAGAAATGAATGTGAGTATATATATCTTTTGATTTATATTAATCCATTTCACAATATATTGTCTTACATTTAGAATTATAGTAAAGTGGTTACTTATATATCGAAAATGTACAAATATACTATCATAATTCATGTAGCAATTAAAATAATTATACTGCATGTGTATTTTTTATAACACACATGCAATTATAATAAATATTTTGCACGTGCAATCAGTGTTATTAATGGGGAATGCCAAAATATCGCCATAAGAAAATAGCAGATTGTTGTAGCGGGTTACGACGACCTTAAAAACATAATGTACATATATATATATCAAAAAATACTTGCAGAAGTATATCATTATAAAAATAACAATATCATAATATAAGTTCAACTAAAATACAAAATAAACGGATTCACGTTCCAACTTTAAAGTTTGACCATACCAACAACAAATATAAAACAATCAAAGTCAACACACAACATATTATAGACTTGACAAGAGGTGGAGAGGATTGAGAAGGGAAATGTATCTACGCCTTTGTTTTCTTTAGACACAAAGAAACTATCTGTTTTTTTAGGGTTAAGGTATGTCTATTACAGTAGATTATATCATTTTTTAAACTTTTACTAAATTGGGCTGGGAAAAATAGCCCAAGCCCATCTCTAGTTTAGGCCTAATCCCCATAAATATCCATCATTTAAGCAATATTCGACGTAACACCATATTTGCCCCGGCAAAAGCGAGTGCAATAACATCCATGCCACGGGTTTAATGTGGCAGAGGTCGTAATATCCACCACTGTCATTTGCATTGGCGCCGCCATAGATCTATTTAACAACACTGCTTACAATTTCTCATAACACACGTGCAAGTATAATAAATATAATTCACATGCAATTTATTTTATCGCACGTGTAATTTAATAAATGACCTATCATGACATTGCAAGATTTTTAGGTGTATTTATATATTTTTAGTTCATGCTTCCCTTATTTAAAATTGTACTCGTGTCCTTTATACTTTATATTAAATAATCTAGACTAAACTGTTTCCGTTTTCTATCTTTGTTGTTTTCATGTAATTCAAGAGGTTGAAAGAGCAGTTTGAATTTTCAAATATATAATTTTAATATGATATTACGAGTAGCTACATAATTTTATTAAGTGTACGTAAACATCTTAACAAATACCTGGAAGTATATTTTAATAATTTTAGTTTTATTAATAGAATTATTTATGATCTTAAATAATCTTCTAGACTTCATATTTTTATTAAGCAGTTAATAACCTTCTTAATGAATCCCATTGGGGTTTTCTTTGCTTTTATCTTTTAAATCAACTTAAATTGTCTCAACAGGGAGTTATACTCTATCACCGCTTCTTTTCAATAATTTGGAGAAGTATTTTCCTCCGGATCTTCTCAATTCGTCGTGCGACATCAAGGTTCGGTACGTCAACGAGCTCCTACTCTATTACATCCCGACGACGATCACACTCGCAATCAGAACTCAGAAGCACAAAGAGTACAAACATAAGATTATATCAAACAATCAGCCTCTTAACAGGAAGCTAAACTCTATGAATGCTTCAAACTTCTTTGTACCTTCGTTTCATGATGCACTAAATCAAAAGACATAGGAGAGCTTCAGAAATTTAACGTGTCAGCCATCTCCAGGAATATTTGTATTTGAGATGCTGCAACGTCGTTTATTCGAAATGTTGTTGGATGTGGTAGAAAATTACGAAACAATGGTGCATTAAACAAAATTCAAAATCACGAGGACAAATATAATAAACAAATATGGTGTTGTTCTAGATGATTTTGGCCAGGAAACCATGTTGGACCCCCTGACTTCTTCTTTTCCATCCTCCCTTGAAGAAATGAATGTGAGTATATATATCTTTTGATTTATATTAATCCATTTCACAATATATTGTCTTACATTTAGAATTATAGCATTTTAATTTCTTAATAATTTTTAAATATTATATCTTGCCTCTCACCATAATAAAAAAAGGTCTATTGCGACGCTTTTCATACATCACAATAAGGTAAAAAACGTCGATATAAATGCTGTACCAACATTTATTACAAATGTCGCGTAAACGTCGCATTTGCCACATTTGAATAATGTGTAAAAGTTTCTCCCTACTCAAAGAGGCCAAATAATCGTCTGTACCCTTGTATGTCTCCATTACTGTGCCAAACAATTCACAAGTCACTATATGTATATATAATTAAAAAAATTACCACATGATGAATTCTGAGTGGTTGGGCACAGGAATGGGAACATAAACGGGTACAGGCGATTTTCACCCTTAAAGAGATGTGAATTGAACCCCGCGACCTCCGTAATGTATGTCGTGCAATGAGTCGCTGAACTAAATGATAATTTGTTATTTGTTTCTCTTTGTGGTATATTTATTATAATGGGATTTTGGATTTAATATCTTTACTTATTTTAATTTTTGTATGAATCAAATTAAAATTAATACACTCTCATTAAATTTTCAATAATTATATGTCTTTAATTTTTCTTTAAAAAATAGATTTTTGGAAAATAATCTTTGTATTTCTATTTGTCTAAAAATGTCTAGATATCTAACGATATAGTATATAAATGTCGTTATATGAATCGCAAAAAGTAACAACCCCGCCCCTTCAAAGTTTTTTAAGTTTAAAATGATATTTTTGTATAATTCTCCCCAATAAAAAGCTTTTATGTTCGTCCCAAGTATGATAATTTTGTTGGTAAACTTTATTATACCTGCGTAATATGTAATTTCTTATTTCGTCCTAAACCGAATAATGATTTTAGTGGAACCCTAAAATATTAATACGCAACATACTGTGCAATGACACACTATTGCCTTCTGTTCTTTTCTGTATAGAGGAGAAAGAAGACGAAAGTCTCGAGGAAATCCTAAAATATTCCACAACAGCACAGTTTATGGACAAACCTTCACCTTCCTCATTCGAGAGAAGAAAGAACAAAGAAGACAATGGTCTTGGCCAGGGCCGTCTCAAACATTTTGGCGGCCCTGTGCTAAACTTTATAATGAGGCCCTACATAATCTGAAAAAAGTGACTTTAATATAAATATAGAGAAATCCTCTATTTGTAGCATTTATCTATTTACGCATTTCGATAAATAACACTATATTTTTTATTAGGCTAAAAACAGCAGCATCAATTTACGGGCCACTATAAATGTTCAATTAGTGAATCCGGTGACTTTTCAGGCAAAAAACTCACACGTGCCTTGCACATGCTCTCGGAGAGAAGGGTAAAAATGTCAAAACTCAATCTTTATCTATTTATGGATTTTGATAAATAGCACTGTCTTTTTATTAGGCTAAAATTAGCAGCATCAATTTACGGGCCACTATAAATGTCCAATTAGTAAATCCGGTCACTATTCAGGTAAAAAAATCACACGTGTCTTGCAAATGCTCTTGGAGTGAATGGTAAAAATGTCCAAAAACTCAATTCGAACCATTTTTCAACCAGATAATATACTACCCGACCCACAATCTCGATCTTCTCCACCATATCCATCAACTCCACCATCTCAAAAAAACCACCACCTGCTCCAGTGCCACCCCTACACCCACCTTACCAATGCTTCTACCAACAAAATTCAAGAATTGTAAAAAATGTATTAAAATTTTGTTGGATTAAATGAAGAAACGATTTGAAGTCGTACCTGACCCGCTTCGAGATCGATGTTGCCTTTAGGCTATTTGGGATTGGGGATTGGCATTTTTAGCCAGTAAGATAATGCACTAAGATAACCAACCAGACCAGGACAATATTACCAAGAAAGCCATTGAATGGTAAAGATTTATGTATAAAGTCACTCACAATGACAAAGGGAGTAAATTGCTATATCATATTTAGAAGACCAAAAACATACATTGCAGAAATAGCTCTTCTTATGAATTGGAATATAACTTCGAATGTTGAAATTCCATCACTGCATATCAGAAATTTTTAAGACAACAAACATGACATTAATAAACCAATATGAATTGTATTTTCATGAGAGCGAGAGAGAGAGAGAGAGAGAGAGAGAGAGAGAGATAAGGGAGGGGTGGAGGGGATACTGGAGTAGGTGGTGGTTTGGTTTGGGATTGTGGAGATGATGGATATGGTGGAGAAGATTGAGATTGCGGGTCGGGTCAGATCTTATCTGGTCGGAAAATGGTTCGGATTGAGTTTTTAGACATCTTTACCATTCACTCTGAGAGCATGTGCAAGACACGTGTGATTTTTTTGCCTGAATAGTGACCGGATTCACTAATTGGACATTTATAGTGGCCCGTAAATTGATATTGCTATTTTTAGCCTGATAAAAAGATAGTGTTATTTATAAAAATGTGTAAATAGGTAAAGGCTACAAATAGGGGATTTCTCTATAAATATAACCAAAAAAATCATTACAATTGTATCATAATTTTTGTTCTCCAAAATGTACTAAAAAAATTAAACAAAATTTAAAAAATACAAAGAATTTAAATGTCGAAATTGCCCCTATCTCTAATTCGAATAATAACGCTTTATTATTCTCTGGAAAAATGAATGTCAGATACAATGAACCTAGACACATTCTAGATTCATTGAATCCGGACATGAAGCTCGTTGGCTCGTCTATGCGTGTGACCCTGTAGGTTCATATCACAATGGCAATGAAAACACACTTAGTAGTAGTGTGAGTTCATAAATCACAAGCGGTCCCTAGAAGGACATTGTGACTACCCAAAGTGAATGAATTTACAACGGAACCTAATGTCAATCCACTATTTAATCCCTTTGTCTCGCGATATCCTAATTAAGCATAAGGCATGGTAGTCGTCACCCTTATTAAGCTTAATTGTATTTATGCTCGATCTCTAGGTAGACTGTTCCATCAAACAATATTTAATAACCACTTTATTAAATACATTTGAGCACGGCCATGCATTTAAACCGTTTTTCCCTATCGAGGGGCCCATGGATATCTCTCTCTTATAATAGAGAGGGACAAATACCTTACAATGCCTCTCACAATCAAGCCATGATAGGACGCTACATCCGATCATCAGTCGTATTGATACTCGGTTAAAAGCAACATACGACTGAGTCAAAACGTGGCTCCATTCATGCTAGAATCAAATGGAGACATAAGGTCTAAGGATTCAAAAAATAGTATTGAGGAAGTAATACTTATGACTAAGGACCATGAAGTATTACTTCTCTAACGGATCACGTCCGATACGATATATCTCAATACATTGTATCTATGATATGATTTGTATTCAATACACAAGATTAGTAAAATGTAATCATCAATCAAACATCATACTAGTTTTATTTCATTGTAAAATAGATTACATAAAACTAGGGACAACTAGAATAGTAATTACATAAGCAAATGAGTTTTACTATCAAATCACGCATTTGATGTTCATAAGCAAAATTTACTATTCACATGAAATGCTCAAAAAGATATAAAACGTACAACATATGCTAATGGTCCTAGGGCACTACTAACAATCTCCCACTTGCCCTAGGTCCAATCATACATGATCTTCAATCCCATTGACCTAGTATGACTCTCATGTTTAGGCTGTGGGAGTGGCTTGGTCAATGGATCTGCAATGTTGTCGTCTGTATGAACTTTGCAAATACTAACGGGTCCTCTGTCGATGATCTCTCTAATCAGATGGAAACGCCTGAGAATGTGTTTGGATCGTTGGTGAGATCTAGGTTCCTTAGCTTGTGAAATGGCATCAGTACTATCACAATAGAGGTCCACTAGGTTCACAATGCTAGGAACGACACCTAGTTCATCAACAAACTTCCTGATCCAAACATCTTCTTTAGTCGCTTTGAGAGGCAGCTAGATACTCAAACTTGTTGTAGAGTTGCTTTGAGCTCTTCCAGCTCACAAAGACCTCCATTCAAACAAAACACAAAACCAGATTGCGATCTATAATCATCTACGTCGGTCCGGAAGCTTGCGTCTGTGTAACCATTTACAACTGGACTTCCTTCCCGACCTCCGTAAACTAAGAACATATATTTAGTCCTTCTCAAGTACTTAAGAATGCTCTTGATCGCAGTCCCAATGTGACTCTCCCGAGGGTCGATTGATATCTACTAGTCATACTTAAAGCAAATGAGACATCCCGAGCGAGTGCATATCATGGCGTACATAATAGACCCAATGGTCGAAGCATATGAGATCTTACTCATGCGCTCTTGGTCCTCCCTTGTGGAAGGTCCTTGAGTTTTGCTGAGTTTAATGCCATGTGACATGGGCAAGAATCCCTTTTTGGAGTCTTGCAAACTAAACTGTTTCAGTACCTTGTCAATGTATCCACTCCGTCTTAGGCCAATCATTTTGTTAGATCTATCTCTATAGAATCTTATACCCAAAATGTATGTAGCCTCGCCTAAGTCTTTCATGGAAAAACACTTCCCCAACCAAGCTTTTACGCTTTGTAATGTGGGGATGTCATTTCCAATCAGTAAGATGTCGTCCACATAAAGCACAAGGAACACTACTGCATTATTAGTTACTTTCTTATAAACACAAGGCTCGTCTTCGTTTTTTATGAAACCGAATTCTTTAATACATTCATCAAAGCGTTATTCTAGCTTCAAGATGCTTGCTTCAATCCATAAATGGACCTTTGAAGCTTACACACTTTGCTAGGATTTGTTGGATCAACAAATCCCTCAGGTTGTGTCATATACACATCCTCGAGAAGGTTTCCATTAAGAAACGCAGTCTTAACATCCATTTGCCATATCTCATAGTCATAATATGCGGCTATGGCAAGTAAAATCCTAATTGACTTTATCATTACGACAGGGGAAAAGGTTTCATCATAGTCAATACCATCAACTTGTCTATAACCTTTAACTACTAGTCGAGATTTAAAAGTGTGTACATTACCATCCATGTTGGTCTTCTTTTTGTAACACCATTTGTTATCAATGACCTTGCACCCTTCGGGTGGGTCAACCAAAGTACATACTTGGTTGTCGTACATGGATTGCATCTCAGACTTCATAGCCTCTAGCCACTTATTTGACTCAGAACTACGAATTGCCTCTTTGTAGGTAGAGGGTTCATCTTGATCAATCAGCTTCAACTCGATGATCATCGACCACGAAATCCATATCTCTCAGTCGTTGATGTACCCGACTCGACCTTCTGGGGCCTTGTGTCAAAGATTGAAGCTCAGTATCAACACGTGAGCTTGCTTGAACTTCCAAAGTTGGTTCAGATGTTGTTTGGGGATCTTTAATTTCCTCAAGATGGATCTTACTCCCACTATCCTCTTTGGAAATAAATTCCCTTTCAAGGAATAAACCATTACGAGCAAAAAACACTTTGTTCTCTCGATGGAAGATAGAAGTAATATCCTTTAGTTTCTTTAGGATATCCCACAAACAAAAACTTGTCGATTTAGGGGGCGAGTTTATCGTATAACAAGCGCTTTTACGTACGCCTCGCATCCCCAAATTTTGAGAAATGACAAACTAGGTCGCTTTCCCGATCCCATATCTCATATGGAGTTTTCTTAACCGCTTTAGAAGGAACTCTATTTAATATAAATGCAGTAGTTTCTAGGCGTAGCCCCAAAAGGAAATTGGAAGACTTGTTTGACTCATCATAGATCGAACCATATCTAATAAGGTGTGATTCCTCCGTTCGACACGCCATTCCATTGTGGTGTGCCGGGGAGGAGTTAATTGTGAAACAATTCCACAACCACTAAGATGTTCGTCAAACTCTTGGTTAAGGTATTCGCCACCTCGATTTGATCGAAGTATCTTAATACTTTTACCAAGTTGATTTTGTAATTCATTTTGAAATTCTTTGAATCTTCCAAAAGATTCTGATTTATGTTTCATTAGATAGACGTAGCCATATCTACTGAAATCATCTGTGAATGTGATGAAGTACTGAAACCCTCCTCTAGCACTAGTGTTTATTGGTCCACAAACATCTGTATGTATGAGGCCCAATAAATCGGAAGCTCTCTCACTTTGTCCAGTAAAGGGAGCTTTAGTCATTTTGCCTAACAAGCAAGAATCACAAGTCTCATAAGACTCTAAGTCAAATGATGTCAAAATTCCATCTGAATGGAGCTTTGATATGCATTTATCATTTATGTGGCCCAAA
Source organism: Vinca minor (assembly GCA_026122235.1). Classification (NCBI taxonomy): domain Eukaryota; kingdom Viridiplantae; phylum Streptophyta; class Magnoliopsida; order Gentianales; family Apocynaceae; genus Vinca; species Vinca minor. The sequence goes on along the minus strand of JAOCZM010000060.1, from coordinate 511,354 downwards.
CGACAGTGCCAAAAGTAGGTCTGGTTTAAGTCATTTGATTTAAACCTTTTAGTATTAATGTTATAGATGGGCCTTTTAATGGAATCATCGAGGTTAAGAACATAAAGCCCATTCATCAAAGAGGCATCTCCATAGAAGATACGATCTTTATGAACGGTGCAAATTTTATTCATAATATTAATTTCAAAACCATCAATATCCAAACAAGAAACTGAAATAATATTCCTACTCAAAGTTGGAACATAAAGACAACTATTCAGTTCTATAATAAGGCCACTTGGCAAAACTAAATTAAATGTCCCGGTAGCTACAGCAACAACTCTTGCTCCGTTCGCTACTCTCAGGTCCACTTCTCCTTTTGCCAGTGATCTACTCCTTTTGAACCCCTGCACATTTGCACAAATGTGAGATTCACAACCGGTATCTAATACCCATGAAGTAGGAGCGGACATGTTAATTTCAATAACATAAAAACCTAGAGAGACAGTCAAACTAGCCTTTCCCTTTTTCTTCTCTTCCAAATAGAGCTTGCAGTTCCGTTTCCAATGACCTGGTTCATTGCAATGGAAGCAAACTCCCTCATTTGGTGCCTTGGCTTTGGGCTGGGGCTGGGGCTTGGGCTTGTCATTGCCTTTGCCTTTGCCTCTCTTGGCCATGGGCTTTCCCTTTCCTTTCTTCTTGAAATTCCCTTTTTGAACCATTAAGACATAAGGGGTCTTCTTAATGTTCAGTTCAGCCGGCTTGAGCATCCCGTGTATTTCATGTATGGTCTTCTCCATGGCATGCATGTTGAAGTTCATAACAAATTGGTCATACTCCAATGGGAGTGAGCCCAAGATCATATATGTGGACATGTCATGACCTACGGGAGCCCCAAGTTTCTCAAGTTGGTCAAAATAGCCCTTCATCTTAAGAACATGTGCACTTACAGATGTGCCAGGGGCCATTTTGCAACTATTTAACGCCTTAGTTGTGAGGAATCTTTCATGACGAGCTTGCTTTTGGAACATTTCCTTGAGCTGGCCCATCATCTGGAAAGCCTCAACTCCTTCAAACTGTTTTTGAAGGTCAGTGCTCATTGTGACTAACATGAGACAAGTCACATCATTAGAGTCATCGAAATGCTTCTTCCAAGTATCTCTTTCAGCTCTAGTGGCATTATTTGCAGGCTGTTCAGGAATGTCCGTATCAAGAACGTACAGCTTTCTTTCCTGCTTAAGGACAATCCTTAAGTTGCGGGCCCAATCAAGGAAATTGGTCCCGCTTAGTTTTTCCTTCTCAAGGACGGATCGCAATGAATTGTGTGATGTATTAAATCATTTGCAAAGTTATTAGTTTTGAGCAAAAACCTTTTCCACAATTTTCAACACTTGATAAATAGTGGGGAAAAACATTTTAACAATAGTTATAGGAAAGCTTTGGCTTAACACCCATAATTAAAGTAAAATCATGTAATGGGATTGACATCTATATGTCCCGGCTATTTCCCATTTTATGCCCTAGGCCAAAACTATTTTGGTGGCCTAGTTAAGTCGAACCATGTCTAAGCATATGGAAATCACTATTTTCCCATCTCCCTTTACTTAGGTAACCACTTATCTGTTGCTTTGGCAAGCAGACAAAATGATGATCCGAGCTCATGGAGTGCTTAGGGATATGATAGGCATTTTAAGACTTAATTAAAACCATTTGATGTGACGTCTAAAATAAATCCATTCAGACATAAAATAAACATCACACGCAGGATATGAAGCGAAAATGTAAATGTGATATAGCATGGCCTATTCCTATAATGACTTCCACGAGCCTTGTGGGAGCCAAGGGTCAATCTAAGTCTGTATTCATCTCATGAATGTAGTCTTCGATCCAATGTCCTCCAGTCTTGTTACATGATTGCATGGGCATAACCAACCTTCAATGTGAAGTAATAAAACTAATCTAAGAAAGCAGTTACAATTTTACATCATAAAGAAAATCGACTCGCAGGTCGTATTATAAAATTACAACTCAAACATGTAAAACAAGAGGTATAGTAGGCCATGCTATTCACCATGCTAATATCACGTAAAACCTGACATAAATAATTCGCGGATATAAATACAAGTTTATATGTGTTGCCACTACGCAGAGCTGACGGCGGTCCCGCTACATCAGCTCATCGAATGAGTTTTTCTGCCCAGATTTACCCCTCTTCTGCCTTACTTACATAATCGGATTATGTATTGTTTAATCGGATTAACAGCAGGATTAATCGAGTTAATTATAATTTATGCGTGAGAATATAATTAATCAGATTAATTCCAGATTCACAGATACAGTTTATGCAGAATCAATATTCACAGAAACAGTTTATGCATAATCAAAAAACCGAAAACAGTTTATATCAAAACAGTTCATATAACCGTATAAACATGATGAACCGAGAAGAGTTTATGCGTATACTCATCAAAAGATACAATCTTTAAATGCAGTTAAACAGTTTATGCATTTATCATGATCAAAGAAACGATCTTTTCTGTTTTCAAACATACACATACCAAATCAGAATTGATAGTGTTATTGTCTGATTAACAATATCGAATTCGAATCGTATGAGCAAGGCTCTGATACCACTGAAGGGATTCATGGGCGGAAACTCGTTCCAAACACCCATGAGTCCTCCCCTAAAGGATCCGCTCATACAAGTTCGATTCGGTAAAACAGTGAAAAACTTACGTTTCTTGAATGGAGGATGACGTTTCTTGGATGCTAATCTGCCACCAACGGAATTCCCTTTGCGGAATGTCCCTCTACCGGTATCCACGCTACGAAACGGGCAGCGATTGCTAGCTCTTCATTTTTCCAAATTTCGGGGATTAGAGAGAAAATGGAGAAGGAGAAAAGAAAACGGTTTTCTAACTCCTTTTGTAATTTCGGCTGAAAAGCAAAAAGCATTACCCACTAGGTTTCGGCTAAGAGATGTTATATAGAGTGTGAGAGTTTGTTCCCAGAACAACTCCCACGTCCACTCAACTTCTCTCGGCTGTGGGAGTCTCTAACTCCCACGTCCCCAAGACTTCCGCTGGTAGTGGGAGTCCTTATCGGATAATAACTCCCACGTGATCCCAGCTATAGTTAAATGTTGAAATTGCCCCTATCTCTAATTCGAATAATAACGCTTTATTATTCTCTGGAAAAATGAATGTCAGATACAATGAACCTAGACACATTCTAGATTCATTGAATCCGGACATGAAGCTCGTTGGCTCGTCTATGCTTGTGACCCTGTAGGTTCATATCACAATGGCAATGAAAACACACTTAGTAGTAGTGTGAGTTCATAAATCACAAGCGGTCCCTAGCAGGACATTGTGACTACCCAAAGTGAATGAATTTACAACGGAACCTAATGTCAATCCACTATTTAATCCCTTTGTCTCGCGATATCCTAATTAAGCATAGGGCATGGTAGTCGTCACCCTTATTAAGCTTAATTGTATTTATGCTCGATCTCTAGGTAGACTGTTCCAACAAACAATATTTAATAACCACTTTATTAAATACATTTGAGCACGGCCATGCATTTAAACAGTCTTTCCCTATCGAGGGGCCCATGGATATCTCTCTCTTATAATAGAGAGTGACAAATTCCTTACAATGCCTCTCACATTCAAGCCATGATAGGACGCTACATCCGATCATCAGTCGTATTGATTACTAGGTTAAAAGCAACGTACGACTGAGTCAAAACGTGGCTCCATTCGTGCTAGAATCAAATGGAGACATAAGGTCTAAGGATTCAAAAAATAGTATTGAGGAAGTAATACTTATGACTAAGGACCATGAAGTATTACTTCTCTAACGGATCACGCTCGATACGATATATCTCAATACATTGTATCTATGATATGATTTGTATTCATTACACATGATTAGTAAAACGTAATCATCAATCAAACATCATACTAGTTTTATTTCATTGTAAAATAGATTACATAAAACTAGGGACAACTAGAATAGTAATTACATAAGCAAATGAGTTTTACTATCAAATCACGCATTTGATGTTCATAAGCAAAATTTACTATTCACATGAAATGCTCAAAAAGATATAAAACGTACAACATATGCTAATGGTCCTAGGGCACTACTAACATTCTACCCTTTACTTCCAACCTCTAATTCGCAATTAATTAAAATTATGAATTTCCAATCATCTTTAAAAAGGTCATTTCATTATTTAAATAAGGGTATTTTTACTTTTAGTATCATGTTTACAACAAATTTATCAAACTCTTAATTCATGTGTAGAGAGGACAATTATTTTGGGATGGGGGGAGTATTTGACACAAGAGTGTCCTCTATTGAAGCCAAGGATTTGGGGGCATTGTGGAGTTTAATTCCTAAGTTTGTAGGAATGAACATTTTCTTACATGTGATTGTTACAAAATCACATTTTAGTCCAACTTTGATGAATATATGGTATTCATGTCGAGAGAGCTTTGATGCAAATTTTATATGGACGCAAACCTCAAAATGTTTAGTTTATTATGGACTAAAGGCAAATTGCCTCCACGGGCCCAAAAACTATTTTGCTTTGGTGATAATTGTCCAAAATCTATTTTTTTACAAATCATAGTATCAAAACAATTTATGTTTGGTGAAGTAGGTCCTTCCGTCCAAAATTCCTTTTGTCAAATGTTAATTAAATTTTGAATTTGGTCAATCCTAAAACTATAAAGGGTAGGGGTGCGTCTGAGAGAGGGGGGGTAGGGGGGGTGGAGGGAGGGTTTGGAAGGGGTTTAACATCTAAAATCTCAAAAATACCCTTGATAGTTTTAGGATTGACCATATTCAAAATTTAATTAATAGTTGACTAACGGAATTTTGGACTGAAGGACCTACCTCACAAAACTTAAATTGTTTTGATACTATGATTTGTAAAAAAAAAAAAAAATAGATTTTGGACAATTATCACCAAATCAAAATAGTTTTTGGACCCGTGGAGCCAATTTTATTACCGAGATAGAATCCTTTGTTATGAAATATATTACTCATGTGGATGTCCACTTGGGCTTTATAAAGAGAACCAAATCCCTAAGCCCAGTAAGATTTCTTCCACCTCTCATAGAATTAGGGATTCCGAATGGTCCATGTTTTGATAAAATCTTTCTCTGGGGTCTCTAATAACACACTTTGGAACGACCCGTGAACAACGTGCAGCCGAGATAGACATTGTAAAAGTTCCCTTAAAAAACCTGTGGTACACGCGGCGATCTCCACTTGCCTTTGCGTGGTTTTGGACGATGCATAGAATCAACAAGGATTGGTCTGACGATGATAAGGGTTCATGGACAAACAACTTGTTGTAATACTCAATTGCCTCCTCGCATATTTCCGTTTCCGATGTCAAACAATTTCCAGATGAGCCGAGAAATGTATATGCGCTTTTGTCTCTCATTGAAAAATATGTTAAAGTATTTAGTTTTTTCCTCGCCATCTTTAATCCATTTGATCCTCGACTTTGGGCCCCAAAAAATCTATTCATTAAGTAAAAACCATGCATAATGACACCGTGTTGTAGATAGCTCATCATGCAATTTAGTGGTAGGTGTAGCATCATATTTAGCTTCCACTAAAATTAATTGTTACTTTTTTTTGTTTGTAATTTTATCTTTAACATTATAATATTAATTATCAATTATCACTTTCTTTGTTTGTTTGCAATCTTATCAATTAATTTTAAAACATAATTTCATTAAATAAAATAACATTAAAAAAGTACAAGGAATTATGATAGTTATTCGACAAAATTCTCAAAACCAGCCAGCCCACGCCTATAATCAAGGATATCGTAAGGAGCTGAATGGATTTGTACAAAGTCACCGGGGTTCAATCTCGCAAACTCAATAAAACTAGACCACCCCTCAAAACAGTAATAGTCTCCGTCTTTCGCCACGCGGAGTGACATTTTGTTCCCGTGCATATTTCGCAAGTGTAGTACCTCGGGTATTCCAAGTTGCTGTCTTACACGCCATTTAATGTAGTTACGACCTATCTACTGAGACATGTAAACCAATTACAATAAAATAATATAAGACGGTCTTTACAAACAATATTTTTAGATTAACCAACGTACCGGTTTATATCTCGTGTTCCTTTCGTTAACATCTACCCAAAAACTATAGCGATAAAAAGCCCCGTAGGAGGGATATGATAATTCTCCCATCAAGTAACCGACCCCGGGCCTTATCATGAACCCTCCCCTAAAATATATATCTAGTACGTTCATTGGCAAAAGGATAAAATGAAACGTATATGTTAGCCGAAGATTGTTATCACGTAAAAATTCTTGTAAACCGCCGTCAAGGTAAAACTTGTCATCTATTTGGGTAACATAAACACACCATTGACAACCAATGTTGTCATTCAGATAGAAACAATATGGTACCCCGAGACCAGTTCGCTCCAACCAATTAGTGTACATTGATGGTATACACTACATAATATAATTTGTGTAAGATAAGTCATCACATATAACAAATATAAATTACACATTTTAAACATAAGATATTACCATTCTTCTATTTGTTTGGTTGCCAACAACAATTTTAAACTGGTGTTTGAAATACTCTTCCAGTGCTGGATCCATTTCACTATTGATTTTGAATGCTAAGTTTTTAGAGTACTTTGGTCAAGGTTGGAAGGAATTTTGGGAGAAAGTTGCAAATTGATATAAGTTTTGAAGGAGAAGTTGGTTGGCAAAACCACCTAGAGCTTGCCCGTTCTTGAAAACTCGTTGGCAGAATGGGCAATCAAACAAGAAAAAGTGAAGTTCTTGTTATCTTCTTAGACCATCTTTATTCTTCATGTTTGGTTATCTTTTTCAATAGTACAGTTCTAGTTTTAGGTTTCAAAGAATTGGATTAAAATTGTTCAATACATAGGCTTAATCAATTTGATATTGTGAAATACAAATTGCTTGAACATATTTATCTTTTTATAGCTTCAAGAATAGGGAAGCTTCAAAAAAATGAAAAGGAAAATCAATAACCCATTTCGATAACATATTATTAAATATGAAAACCCATTTCGAAATTAATTTGCTTGAAATTGAAATTCAACAACAAGTCCATCAACGTCAGCACAAAACGGATTTGCCAAATCCGTTCTCATTTCAAAACAGATTTGCCAAATCCGTCCTCAAGAAACCCTAACTCATTCCAGAAACCCTAAAACACGATACAAACCCTAACCAAACCTTGTGGGAAAAATATATACAGACAATTTATCAAAATTTTATTGTAATTGTGATAAATGGTCGACATGTTCAACTTCGTGCACACATGTCATTGATGGTTCCAAAAGAGTCAAGAAAGATGCTTCCAGGTATATCCCAGATGTTTATTCTCTACAGTACTACATGAATAGCTACACGTCAATATTACTACCTGTACTTGATCAGACCTATTGGGGGCCAGCACCTTTCGAAATGATCATTACCCTCAAAATATGAAAGGTACTAAGCCAGGGGCCACCCTCAAACTCGAAGATTCCAAATGCCTATGGATACGGAGAAACGGGGACAGACCAGACCGAAAAATGCGGAAGCTGCCACCAAATTGGTCCCAACCGGAGCTGAAACTTTCCTAGATCAAGTATGCAAATTGCATGGGATGCCAAAGAGTATTGTCACTGACAGAGACAATGTTTTTACAAGCAATTTTTTGGCAAACACTTTTCAAGGTGTTGGGGACTTAGCTCAACATGTCTATTGCATACCATCTCCTAACTGATGGTATGCTAGAGAGAGTCAATGAAACAATATAAATGTTTCTGAGATATTTTTGTAGAAATAGACCTTGAAGATGGTTAAGTTTGTTGTCTTTAGCTGAATGGTGGTACAATACCACCTACCATTAAGCTATCAAAATGATACCATTTGAAGCAGTCTATGGCTACAAACCACCTATCCTAGCCCTATGTCCTTATCAAATTGGTAGCATTGAAGTTGTGAGGGAGTATTTGGAAGACAGAAAGAAGATTAAGGGCTTATTGCAGGAGAATATACAAAAGTAACCAGAAATGATGAAGTATTTTGCAGATAAAAAAGAACTGAAATGGAGTATGGAGTAGGGGATTGGGTATTTCTAAAACTCTAGCCCTATAGACAGACTTCAGTGGCAATGAGAAGAAAATTGAAACTTTCCTCTAAATATTGTGGGTCTTTCAAGATCTTGCAAATGTTTAGCAGTGTAGCTTATAAACTGGAATTGCCAGAAACCTCCTTGATACATAATGTATTCCACATATGTTTATTGAAGAAAAGCATTGGAGATGGTAAGGTAGCAAGTATTGAGTTACCCCAAGTTGGAATTGTTAGTAGTGCCCTAGGACCATTAGCATATGTTGTACGTTTTATATCTTTTTGAGAATATCATCTGAATAGTTAATTTTGATTATGAACATCAAATGCGTGATTTGATAGTAAAACTCATTTTCTTATGTAATTACTATTCTAGTTGTCCCTAGTTTTATGTAATCTACTTTACAATGAAATAAAACTAGTATGATGTTTGATTGATGATTATGTTTTACTAATCATGTGTAATGAGTACAAATCATATCATAGATGCAATATATTGAGATATATCGTATCGGACGTGATCCGTTAGAGAAGTAATACTTCATGGTCCTTAGTCATAAGTATTACTTCCTCAATACTATTTTAGAATCCTTAGACCTTATGTCTCCATTGATTCTAGCATGAATGGAGCCACGTTTTGACTCAGTCGTACGTTACTTTTAATCGAGTAATCAATACGACTAATGATCGAATGTAGTGTCCTATCATGGCTTGAATATGAGAGCCATTGTAAGGAATTTGTCCCTCTCTTATTAGAGAGAGATATCCACGGGCCCCTCGATAGGGAAAGACTGTTTAAATGCATGGCCGTACTCAAACGTATTTAATAAAGTGGTTATTAAATATTGTTTGATGGAAGAGTCTACCTGGAGATCGAGCATAAATACAATTAAGCTTAATAAGGGTGACGACTACCATGCCTTATGCTTAATTAGGATATCGCGAGACAAAGGGATTTAATAGTGGATTGATATTAGGTTCCACCGTAAATTCATTCACTTTGGGTAGCCACAATGTCCTGCTAGGGACCGCTTGTGATTTATGAACTCACACTACTACTAAGTGTGTTTTCATTGCCATTGTGATATGAACCTACAAGGGTCACACACATAGATGAGTTAACGAGTTTCATGTCCAGATTCAATGAATCTAGAATGTGTCTAGGTTCGTTGTATTTGACATTTATTTTCTGAGAATGAGGGGTATTTTTGGTATTTGGTTTTAACTGGGATTACGTGGGAGTTATTATCCGATAAAGACTCCCACTACCAGTAGAAGTCTAGGAGACGTGGGAGTTGAAGACTCCCACTTCCAAAGGAGGTGGATAGGACGTGGGAGTTGTTCTTGAAACAAACTCTCACAACCTATATAAACCTCTCTTGGCCGAAAACCTACAACTAATGCTTGAGCCGCAATAAACCAATTTCTCCCGAAATCAGATTTCTGGATTTCTGCCTTTCTCTTCTTTCTATATTCCTGAAACTCAGAAACGAAGAGCTAGCACTCGCTGCTCGTTTCGTCGCGTGGATACCGCTAGAAAGCGATTCCGCCAGGGAAGGCTTTTGGTGGCAGCAGCACACATCCGAAAGACAACATCTTTAGCCGAAAATGTAAGTAATTTTTCGCTGTTTTTGATTCGTTTTTGTATGAGCGGATCCTTCAGGGGAGGACTCACGGGTGTTTAGAACGAATTTCTGCCCATGAATCCCTTCAGGAATGGAATGACAACTTAAAATCAGTCCATCATCAATCTTGGAAAGGAGACTTGTGAAGAAGATGAACAAGCCATTTTTGCTATTCCTTATCCAATGGGAGAATCTTGCCCCTGAAGATGCTACTTGGGAAGATCCTGAATTCATACAAAAACAGTTTCCAAAATTTCAGCTTTGAGGACAAGGCTAATCTGAAGGAGGGGGAAATGTCAGATATGGAGTAATAAGGAGGGATTTTTAAATTATAATTAGGAAGGAATGTTAGTTAAGGTAGTTAAAAGGAACGGAATTGGGAATTAGGGTTGGATTAGGGCTTGCAGATTTAATTGAAGCCTAATTACCCAATACGACACTGTCCCATTTAAATTAGTTTACCCATGGCCAATACGGCGTCGTTCTATTTATGTTTTATTTCCCTAGGTCGACACAACACCATTTTTCTTACTACCTAGATATCTTACTGCTACGGGCAAAAGGGGATGAATGGCAGTGAGCTTTTGATGAGCAATTCACCATTGATGCAAGATGGAAGAGTGCACACTGTCGATTCTCTGACATTGTGAACAATTGGTGACCTGGAGGGACGAGATCTACCTTGGGAGAACTGAAGGGATTCATGGGCGGAAACTCGTTCCAAACACCCATGGATCCTCCCCTGAAGGATCCGCTCATACGTAAACGAATCGAAAATAGCGGTAAAAACTTACATTTTTAAGGATTCAAGAAGCTGCTTCTTGAATGGAGGATGACGTTTCTTGGATTCAATCGCCACCAATTGATCTCCCTTGCGGAAAGTCCCTCTACCGGTATCCACGCGACTTTAAACGGGCAGCGATTGCTAGCTCTTCGTCTTTTTTCGATTTTCTCGGAATTAGAGAGAAAGGGGAGAGGTCTGAAACTATTTCGGCTTCTTGGGTATTTCGACTGAAAAGCATTAAGGTCTAGGGTTTCGGCCAAGAGTTTATTATATAGGGTGTGAGAGTTTGTTCCCGTAACTAACTCTCACGTCCCTCAACTCCTCTCGGCAATGGGAGTCCTCAACTCCCACGTCCCCTTAGACTTCTGCTGGTAGTGGGAGTCCTTATCGGATAATAACTCCCACGTAATCCCAGCTATAGGTAAAATACCGAAATTGCCCCTATCTCTAATTCGAATAATAAACACTTTATTATATTCGGAAAGACAAATGTCGATACAATGAACCTAGACACATTCTAGATTCATTGAATCTGACATAAAGCTCAGTTAGCTCTGCCTATGCGTGTGACCCTCGTAGGTTCATCTCACAATGGCAATGAAAACACACTTAGTAGTAGTATGTGTTCATAAATCACAAGCGGTCCCTAGCAGGACATTGTGACTACCCAAAGTGAATGAATATACAACGGAACCTAATATCAATCTACTATTTAATCCCTTTGTCTCGCGATATCCTAATTAAGCATAAGGCATGGTGGTCGCCACCCTTATTAAGCTTAATCGTATTTATGCTCGATCTCCGGGTAGACTGTTTCGACAAATAGCATTTGATAACCACTTTATCAAATACATTTGAGCACGGCCATGCATTTAAACAGTCTTTTCCCTATCGAGGGGCCCCATAGATATCTCTCTCTAATAATAGAGAGGGACAAATTCCTTACAATGTCTCTCACATTCAAGCTATGATAGGACACTACATCCGATCTCGGTCGTATTGATTACTCTGCTACAAGTAACGTCCGACCGAGTCAAAACGTGGCTCCAATCATACTAGAATCAATGAAGACATAAGGTCTAAGGATTCTAAAATAGTATTGAGGAAGTAATACTTATGACTTAAGACCATGAAGTATTACTTCTCTGACGGATCACGTCCAATACAATGTATCCCTATATATTGCATCTATGATGTGATTTGTATCCATTACACATGATCGAGTAAAAACAAGATCATCAATCAACAATCATACTAGTTTTATTTCATAGTAATTAAGCATTACATAAAACTAGGGACTTCTAGAATAGTAATTACATAAGCTAATGAGTTTTACTATCAAATCACACATTTGATAATCAAAAGCAAAATTAACTATTCAATTACATGCTCAAAAGATAATAAAACGCACAACATGTGCTAATGGTCCTAGGGCACTACTAACAATCTCCCACTTGCCCTAGTTCCAATCATACATGATCCTCAATCCCATTGACCTAGTATGACTCTCATGTTTAGGTTGTGGGAGTGGCTTGGTCAATTGATCCGCAATGTTGTCGTCCCAGTATGAACTTTGCAAATACTAACGCCTCCTCTCGCCGATGATCTCTCTGATCAGATGGAAACGCCTGAGAATGTGTTTGGATCGTTGGTGAGATCTAGGTTCCTTAGCTTGTGAAATGGCACCAGTACTATCACAATAGAGGTCCACTGGGTTCACAATGCTAGGGACGACACCTAGTTCATCGACAAACTTCCCGATCCAAACAGCCTTCTTTAGTCAGCTTGAGAGGCAGACTAGATACTCAGCCTACAGTTGTAGAGTCGGCCACGGTTTCTTGCTTTGAGCTCTTCCAGCTCACAAGACCTCCATTCAAACAAAACACAAAACCGCATCGCGATCTAAAATCATCTACGTCTGTCCTGAAGCTTGCGTCTGTGTAACCATTTACTACCGGACTTCCTTCCCGACCTCCGTAAACTAAGAACATATCTTTAGTCCTTCTCAAGTACTTAAGAATGCTCTTGATCTGCAGTCCCAATGTGACTCACCGTGGTCGATTGATATCTCGCTAGTCAAACTTAAAGCAAATGAGACATCTCAGGGCGAGTGCATATCATGGCGTACATAATAGACACAATGGTCGAAGCATATGGGATCTTACTCATGCGCTCTTGGTCCTCCCTTGTGGAAGGTCCTTGAGTTCTGCTTGAAGTTTAACGCCATGTGACATGGGCAAGAATCCCTTTTTGGAGTCTTGCAAACCGAACTGCTTTCAAGTACCTTGTCAATGTATCCACTCGCTCAGTGCCAATCATTTTGTTAGATCTATCTCTATAGATTCTTATACCCAAAATGTATGTGGCCTCGCCTTAAGTCTTTCATGGAAAAGCACTTCCCCAACCAAGCTTTTACGCTTTGTAATGTGGGGATGTCATTTCCAATCAGAAGATGTCGTCCCACATAAAACACAAGGAACACTACTCGCATTATTAGTTACTTTCTTATAAACACAAGGCTCGTCTTCATTTTTGATGAAACCGAATTCTTTAATACGTTCATCAAAGCTGACGATTCCCGACTTTTCGAGATGCTTGCTTCAATCCATAAATGGACCTTTGAAGCTTACACACTTTGCTAGGATTTGTTGGATCAACAAACCCCCAGTGTTGTGTCATATACACATCCTCGAGAAGGTTTCCGTTAAGAAACGCAGTCTTAACATCCATTTGCCATATCTCATAGTCATAATATGCGGCTATGGCAAGTAAAATCTTAATTGACTTTATCATCACGACGAGGGAAAAGGTTTCGTCATAGTCAATACCATGAACTTGTCTATAACCTTTAACTACTAGTCCCGATTTAAAAGTGTGTACATTACCATCAATGTCGGTCTTCTTTTTTATAACACCATTTGTTATCAATGACCTTGCACCCTTCGGGTGGGTCAACCAAAGTCCATACTTGGTTGTCGTGACATTGTTTGCATCTCGGACTTCATAGCTTCTAGCCACTTATCCGACTCGTAACTACGAATTGCCTCTTTGTAGGTAGAGGGTTCATCTTGATCAATCGGTTCAACCTCGATGATCATCGATCACGAGAAATCCATATCTCTCAGAGTTGTTGATGTACCCGACTCGACCTTCTTGGGCCTTGTGTCAAAGATTGAAGCTCGAGATCAGCACGTGAGCTTGCTTGAACTTCTAAAGTTGGTTCCGATGTTGTTTGGGGATTTTGAATTTCCTCAAGAAGGATCTTACTCCCACTATCCTCTTTGGAAATAAATTCCCTTTCAAGGAATACACCATTACGAGCAACAAACACTTTGTTCTCTCGATGGAAGATAGAAGTAATATCCTTTGGTTTCTTTAGGATATCCCACAAACAAACATTTGTCGATTTAGGGCGAGTTTATCGGATAACAAGCGTTTTACATACGCCTCGCATCCCCAAATTTTGAGAAATGACAAACTAGGTCGCTTTCCCCACCCATATCTCATATGGAGTTTTCTGAACCGCTTTAGAAGGAACTCTATTTAATATAAATGCAGCAGCTTTCAAGGCGTAGCCCCAAAAGGAAATTGGAAGACTTGTTTGACTCATCATAGATCGAACCATATCTAATAAGGTGTGATTCCTCCGTTCGACACGCCATTCCATTGTGGTGTGCCGGGAGGAGTTAATTGTGAAACAATTCCACAACCACTAAGATGTTCGTCAAACTCTTGGTTAAGGTATTCGCCACCTCGATCCGATCAAGTATCTTAATACTTTTACCAAGTTGATTCTAGTACTTCATTTTGAAATTCTTTGAATCTTCCAAAAGATTCGATTTATGTTTCATTAGATTAGACGTAGCCATATCTACTGAAATCATCTCGTGAATGTGTTGAAAGTACTCGAAACCCTCCTCTAGCACTTGTGTTCATTGGTCCACAAACATCCCGTATGTATGAGGCCCAACAAATCGGAAGCTCTCTCACTTTGTCCAATAAAGGGAGCTTTAGTCATTTTGCCCAACAAGCAAGATTCACACGTCTCATAAGACTCTAAGTTAAATGATGTTAAAATTCCATCCGTATGGAGTTTTGATATGCGTTTCGTTTATGTGGCCCAAACGACAGATTGCTAAAAAGTAGGTTTGGTTTAAGTCATTTGATTTAAACCTTTTAGTATTAATGTTATAGATGGGCCTTTTAATGGAATCATCGAGGTTAAGAATGTAAAGCCCATTCATCAAAGAGGCATCTCCATAAAAGATACGATCTTTATGAATGGTGCAAATCTTATTCAAAATATTAATTTCAAAACCTTCAATATCCAAACAAGAAACCGAAATAATATTCCTACTCAAAGTTGGAACATACAAACAATTATCTAGTTCTATGATAAGGCCACTTGGCAAAACTAAATTAAATGTCCCCGTAGCTACAAAGCAACAACTCTTGCTCCGTTGGCTACTCCGAGGTCCACTTCTCCTTTTGCCGATGATCTACTCATTTTGAACCCCCTGCACATTTGCACAAATGTGATATCCACAACCGGTATCTAATACCCATGAAGTAGGAGCAGACATGTTAATTTCTATAACATAAATACCGGAGAGACAATCAAACGGCCTTTCCTTTTTCTTCTCTTCCAAATAGAGTTTGCGATTCCGTTTCCAATGGCCTCGGTTTGCCACAATGGAAGCAAACTCCCTCCTTTGGTGCCTTGGCTTTGGGCTTGTCATTGCCTTTGCCTTTGCCTCTCTTAGCCATGGGCTTTCCCTTGCCTTTCTTCTTGAAATTCCCTTTTTGAACCATTAAGACTTCGGGGTCTTCTTAATGTTCGGGCTCAGCTCGCTGAGCATCCCGTGTATTTCATGTATGGTCTTCTCCATGGCATGCATGTTGAAGTTCATAATGAATTGGTCATACTCCGGTGGGAGGGAGCCCAAGATCATATCTGTGGCCATGTCATGACTTACGGGAGCTCCAAGCTTCTCAAGTTGGTCAAAATAGCCCCTTCATCTTAAGAACGTGTGCACTCAGCGGGAGGTTCCGGGGCCATTTTTGCAACTATTTAACGCCTTAGTTGTGAGGAATATTTCATGACGAGCTTGCTCTTGGAACATTTCCTTGAGCTGGCCCATCATCCGGAAAGCCTCAACTCCTTCAAACTCGTTTTTTGAAGGTCGTGGGCTCATTGTGACTAACATGAGACAAGTCACATCGTTAGAGTCATCGAAATGCTTCTTCCAAGTATCTCTTTCAGCTCTAGGGCGTTATTAGCAGTGCTGTTCAGAATGTCCAGTATCAAGAACGTACTGACTTTCTTTCCCGCTAAGGACAATCCTTAAGTTGCGGGCCCAATCAAGGAAATTGGTCCCGCTCGGTTTTTTCCTTCTCAAGGGACGGATCGCAGATGAATTGTGTGATGAATTGGTTGCCATTTATCTACATTAAGTTAATTGCAAAGTTATTAGTTTTTGAGCAAAAACATTTTCCACAATTTCAACACTTGATAATAGTGGGGGAAAAACATTTTACAATAGTTATAGGAAAGCTTTGGCTTAACACCCATAATTAAAGTAAAATCATCTAATGGGATTGACATCTATATGTCCCGGCTATTCCCATTCTATGCCCTAGGCCCAAAACTATTTTGATAGCCTAGTTAAGTCGGACCATGTCTAAGCATTATGGAAATCACTATTTTCCCATCTCCCTTTACTTAGGTAACCACTTTATCTGTTGCTTTGGCAAGCAGAAAAATGATGATCCAAGCTTATGGAGTGCTTAGGTTATGGTAGGCACTTTAAGACTTAATTAAAACCATTTGATGTGACGTTCAAAATTAAATCCATCCAGACATAAAATAAACATCACACGCAGGTTATGAAGCGAAAAAGTAAATGTGATATAGCATGGCCTATTCCTATAATGACTCCCACGAGCCTTGTGGGAGTCAAGGGTCAATCTAGGTAAAAATCCATCTCATGGATAATGTCTTCGATCTTGTACCTCCGACCTTGTTACATATTTGCATGGGCATACCCAGCCTTCAATGTAAAGCAAGAAAGCTAATCTAATGAAGCGATTACAATTTTACAACATTGAAAAAATGACTCGCAGGTCGTATTATAAAATTACAATCAAAATATGTAAAACAAGGGGTATAGTAGGCCATGCTATTCACCATGCTAATATCACATAAAGCACAATGAAATCATACACAAAGTCTTAATTCGGGGGGAGCGACGAATCGGGGCGACGCAGACGGCGGTCCCGCTAGCCGGTTAGCGGGCGGGGGGTCAAGGGCAGCGCCCCTGGAAGGAAAATCTGATTCTACATCAGCTCATCGAATGAGTTTTTCCTCCCAGATTTACCCCTCAATCGCCTAACTTAGATAATCGGATTATTCATCGGTTAATCGAATTAACCGAGTTAATAACCGATTCATAAACAGTTTATGCATATAATCATATTCATAAACAGATTCATAATCATAAACAGTTTATGCATATAACCGAATTAATCTAATTAATCACAGATTCACAGTTTATGCAAATTAATCAAATTAAATTTCAAACCGAATCATGCTAAGGCAGTTTATACAACAGCAGTTTATGCAACAGCAGTTCATATATCACACATATCATGATCAAAGAGACAATCTTTAAACGCATTAAACAGTTTATGCGGTAAAATAATCACAGAAACATAAAAGAACCAATCTTTTCTGTTTTTCACAAATACACATACCAAATCGAATTTGATATATGTTAAGATGTGATTAACAATATCGAATACGAATCGTATGAGCAAGGCTCTGATACCACTGAAGGGATTCATGGGCGGAAACTCGTTCCAAACACCCATGGATCCTCCCCTGAAGGATCCGCTCATACGTAAACGAATCGAAAAATAGCGGTAAAAACTTACATTTTTAAGGATTCAAGAAGCTGCTTCTTGAATTGAGGATGACGTTTCTTGGATTCAATCTGCCACCAATTGATCTCCCTTGCGGAAAGTCCCTCTACCGGTATCCACGCGACGAAACGGGCAGCGATTGCTAGCTCTTCGTCTTTTCTGATTTTCTGGAATTAGAGAGAAAGGGAGAGGCTGAAACTATTTCGGCTTCTTGGGTATTTCGGCTGAAAAGCATTAAGGTCTAGGGTTTCGGCCAAGAGTTTATTATATAGGGTGTGAGAGTTTGTTCCCAGAACTAACTCTCACGTCCTCAACTCCTCTCGGCAATGGGAGTCCTCAACTCCCACGTCCCCTAGACTTGCTGCAGTAGTGGGAGTCCTTATCGGATAATAACTCCCACGTAATCCCAGCTATAGGTAAAATACCGAAATTGCCCTATCTCTAATTCGAATAATAAACACTTTATTATATTCGGAAAGACAAATGTCGGATACAATGAACCTAGACACATTCTAGATTCATTGAATCTGGACATAAAGCTCGTTAGCTCGTCTATGCGTGTGACCCTGTAGGTTCATCTCACAATGGAAATGAAAACACACTTAGTAGTAGTATGTGTTCATAAATCACAAGCGGTCCCTAGCGAGGACATTGTGACTACCCAAAGTGAATGAATATACAACGGAACCTAATATCAATCTACTATTTAATCCCTTTGTCTCGCGATATCCTAATTAAGCATAAGGCATGGTGGTCGTCACCCTTATTAAGCTTAATCGTATTTATGCTCGATCTCCGGGTAGATCTGTTTCGACAAATAGCATTTGATAACCACTTTATCAAATACATTTGAGCACGGGCCATGCATTTAAATAGTCTTTCCCTATCGAGGGGCCCATGGATATCTCTCTCTAATAATAGAGAGGGACAAATTCCTTACAATGTCTCTCACATTCAAGCTATGATAGGACACTACATCCGATCTCGGTCGTATTGATTACTCGTTACAAGTAACGTCCGACCGAGTCAAAACGTGGCTCCATTCATACTAGAATCAATGAAGACATAAGGTCTAAGGATTCTAAAATAGTATTGAGGAAGTAATACTTATGACTTAAGACCATGAAGTATTACTTCTCTGACGGATCACGTCCAATACAATGTATCCCTATATATTGCATCTATGATGTGATTTGTATCCATTACACATGATCAGTAAAACAAGATCATCAATCAACAATCATACTAGTTTTATATCATAGTAATTAAGCATTACATAAAACTAGGGACTTCTAGAATAGTAATTACATAAGCTAATGAGTTTTACTATCAAATCACACATTTGATAATCAAAAGCAAAATTAACTATTCAATTACATGCTCAAAAGATAATAAAACGCACAACATGTGCTAATGGTCCTAGGGCACTACTAACAAGATGGAAGAGTGCACACTGTCGATTCTCTGACATTGTGAACAATTGGTGACCTGGAGGGACGAGATCTACCTTGGGAGAACAACCCTAGGTATAAAGGGAAATGTTCTGCAGAAGAGAAGACATTTAGAAAATTAACCAATAGTTGGATGATGCCTTCTACTTCCTCTGTGAGAGATTTCCTTCATTTCTTATCACTTTCTAACCTTCTTTCCATCCTACCTCAATTTATATACTGATCTCAAGTTCATGTGTGATTCCAGGAGCTGATGGCAAACAATTGTATATTTGGCTTGCATTCATGAGTTTGTCTATCCTTACTTTTTGATTAGCTTATGTTAATGGTAGTAGTAGCTAAGATTCGAGTATGTAAATGTGGACAATGATTCAGCTTTGCTTATGTGTTTGAGATATATATATATATATATATATATATATATATATATATATATATATATATATATATATATATATATATTTGGAGTTCTTATTTCTATTATTAATTTTTTGGGCTTCAGGCCATTAGTTGTTATCTGTTATATATAGTTTGTGTGTGTGTCTGGAAGGATAGAACATCACAGAGCTATGTATTGTAGAATTTAAGACCGCAATATTTGTATATTTGATTTAAGATAGCGTTCGTTTGGTATATTTTCTTGAATGTTGGTTGCGGATTTTTATTCATTTGAAGGATGGATCAAAGGCCATTTGCAGATCGTGTTCCAATGTCTCTCATGAGAATAAATGGCTTAAATAATGTAATGCGTCCTTTAGGTATATGTTGCTTTGTCATAACTAGACAAGTAGACACATATATAATATATTCCACTTTACTCGTGAAAACGAAAATTTATATAATTAACATTAGTATCAATAGCATCTGCAATACACGTGTAATTCATACATACAAGTATATACCTTGCGCTTATTCATATTTCTAAGGTTCTCCAAATTAACATGGACTATTGTCCACTAAATTTAGGGTTAAAATCATGCAGTTGGATATGAAGCCATCATAGCAACACCACATGCCCGTCCTATAGTATTAACTTCTCTTGCCAATTTTATATAGCCACCATCCCCCCAATTAGTACCCCAGGAGTTCTTAATTAACCAATACTTAGTACCATCTTCACTTGTTCCATACCCAATTACTATAACAGCGTGACTTAATTGACTCGTGCAATCTTCTCCGTCGAATATACTGCTCGCAAAGTGTTTAAAACCCTTCCCATCAACAATGCTGACTCGTCATTTTGTGGCACTCTCTCATAATTAGTAATACTAGCATATGAGGGACCATTGCTTGCTCTGCAAGTTCCCTGTTGTCCTTCATATGGATATTCAGATTCAGTGACAAGACCATTTCTTTCATCACAATCCACGAGTTGTTGCTCAGATAATGAAACTAATTTCCCCTTCTTAATTTGTTGGATTCCTTCAACGGCTGCAACAGTGGAAAATGCTCAACAACAACCTGTAATCGATTACCCAGAGCAAAATAAACTAGTTAGATTGAGTTTAATGTAACTGTCTAACTATCCTTTTTTATCCATTTCAAAATTGATAAAATTGTAATTTGAGTGAGAAATATGATTATAACAGTTATTCTGAAACGGAAAGTGATGATAAATTTTGGGTTGAAAATCATTTGTCCCCAGTGTATGTCTCTATTCTTGCCCCCGAACCAATCAGAATTCACCATGTGGACATTTCTTCCAATTATATATACACATGGCGAATTGTAATTGGTTAGATACAGGAATAAGGAGATACATGGAGACAGATATTTTTTGCCTAAATTTTGGCCTTACCACATTGACATTGATTCTTGATGTCATAGGCAATTCCATTCTCTCTCCAGTCAATGCTTTCCGGAACTTCATTTACATTTTGATACTTAAAAGTTGATTACTTCGGGAGGAAATATGAAGGTATGAACCCCAAGTAACGGGAACGAAATTCCTCACTGGATTGGTTAGTACACTCATTAATTCCAAGCTTGTAGGAACGGTTTCCAGTATTGTTGAAAGAGTCAATATTTAAAAACGGCTTGTTTTCTCCAATTCATCTTTGTAAACTTTTCTATATTTAACCATCCATTCCTCATAAGTAATCGACTGCCAAACACTTTTCCCAGATTTTTCATGTGTAATCCGAATGCGATCCGGCAATTCATCCAGCAAATCTACTTCGGCACATACCTTTCCGACGCTCGGTCTCGTTACATTTGTAGTAGGCGCATCCAGCGTCAAAGGTTGTCCCACAGCTTTCGCCAAAGAGAATAATTTTGCCTTATTAAAGAGATGAATCGGAAGGCCCTCAAATCCAATCCAAACTGGTACAACAGATGGTTCCTCATGAACATTGAAATCGTATGTCCATTTAAACACACGCATATTCAATCCACAAAAATTCCTACACCCTTGCCACCACAACCTACAAAAATCCGCCTCCAAATCAAATCGTATCAGCACATGTCGTGGATCCATCCATCCAATCCAAAAATTGCCCTTGAATCCAACCCTATGAAAGGCTTTGTGCAGAGTTTCCATATTCGGGTTATACTTATGGAATTTTCCCACCAGAGTGAATCTCCAAAAATGATTGATAAAGGCAAACAAAAAACGGTGGAGAAACAGCCTAGGAGTGTTGTTATTAAAAAAACATTGAAATCGGGTATGGTGGTGGAGAAGGTGGTTGCACCTGCGATTGAAACCGAAAACCCTAAATCGGTGGAGGTTGAATTGGGGGAAGACAACCCTATAACAGTGGAGGCTGAATTGGGAGAAATCGATGCTGGGGCTACGGATCCAAACATCGTATCTGGGTCTTCGGAAATTTCTCCGATTACAGAGAAAAATGGAAAATTTAAAATTGGGGTTAGCACCGATGACATTAAAGTTGGTAGCTCCACGGAAGAGGCGGCTCATGACACAGCTGTCACGGGAGGACATGTTACAATTATTGAGGAAACATGCTATTACGATGGTTGATTTGGGGAAGGAGGACCAGTCGCTGGAAGTTGTGGCAGAAATAACAGAGGAATTAGAGCTTTTGCCGCTGCAATTGGCGTCGACGGCAGTGATACCAGAATCAGAACCATTGCCAGTTCTACAATTTGTGGAAATGGAGACAGTGGCCCAGATTGGTGATGTCAGTAGAGCTAAAATTCTCGGCTCAGTGGATTTAGAGACAGGGGACCAGCTAGCTTCTGATGGCAGTGAACACAATAGAGAAACAGGGGATTTTGCTGAACAGTCAAATGTTGCACTGCCAGTGGCTTTACCCATTGCTTCGATCACTTTGAACCTTCTAGGATTACAGCGTGATGATGATGTACCTAGTGATCAACATAACAAAACGGCACCCTTGCAGCGATCACCACGATTGGCCTAAAAGGGCGTTTCAAATACTCAATAGTCTGGTATGGGCTACTTTTACATGCTTCACATAATCTTTAGATGATGAATTGGTTAATTTGGAATGTTAGGGGAATTTCTAATGAGCGAACTATTGCTAGTATTCGACAAGTAAAGTCTATGCATAGGTTAATTTTTTTGATCATTTTGGAGCCTATGATAGGATTGGATAAAATGAATATGTATTGTAGAAGGTTGGGATTTGATTTTTGTTATGGGAATATTACGAGTAAAATATGGCTGATGTGGGATGGTGTGTTGGATGTGAATGTGGTAGGCGACATGGAACAGGTGGTTCATGTCCGGATTGACTCCTTTTCTGGTGTCCCTGTTTATTGATCATTTATATATGCCAAGTGTTCGTATGTGCAAAGGAGAGAGTTGTGGGATGAATTGCGTTCTTTTCATATACAGTTTGACCATCCATGGATGATTGGCGGAGACTTTAATGTGGTATTGCGGCTAGATGAGAGTCAATGTTCCATCCCGCAATGCTCCATGTTACAGAGTTTGTGGAAATGGTTAATGATTGTGGATTTCTAGAAGTTCCAAGTTCGGGCAGCCTATATACCTGGAGTCGGGGAGGGATTCGGCTATTACAACGAAGGCTAGACAGAGTACTTGTGAATACTAAATGGAATCTGTTGTTTCAGTGCACTCAGGTACACCACCAACCACGCACTGTTTCGGATCATTGTTCTTTGCTAATGAATATTCGGCAAACTGACGGAACGAAAGGATCGGCATTTCGATTCCAAGATATGTTGATTAAACATCGGGGTTTTCTTGATGTTGTAAAGGAGAGTTGGAGGGTGGACTTACACAATTCTGGAATGTATAAACTTCATGGTAAACTCAAGAGATTGAAGGCAAGGTTGAGCGCTGGGAATTGAGACACATTTGGAAATATAAATACTTATTTGAGGGTGGCAACGGACGATGTAGCAGGTCTAGAGGCGGTGTATGATTTGAGCCCCAGTTTGGAGATTTTGGCAACTCTGAATGAGGCGAAAGATAGGCTTTTGGTGGCTCTAGATCACGAAGCTATTTTTTGGCTCTAGAAATCAAGAATACAGTGGATAACTGAGGGTGACGCTAACACACAATATTTTCATTCTTATTGCAGGAACACACAGAAGATAATGCATATTGCTCAAATTGATGATGCCAATGGTCGAACGATCACTGAAATGGGGGAGATTGGTTTAGCCGAGGTGCATTTTTTCACCATGCTACTAAGCTGTGATCTAAATCATACCATGGATCCTCATGTGCTTTCTTATATTCCAGAGTTAGTCTCGGATGACTCAAACAGATTGCTGAGCCATCTTCCCAGCGTGGCAGACATTAAGCTGGCTGTTTTCGGTTTAAGTCCGATAAGTGCTCTTGGCCCGGACGGTTTTACGGGGCGTTTTTTCCAAGTATGCTGGGACATTATTTGTGAGGATGTAGTTCAGTCTGTATGTGATTTTTGGGCTGGTCTCTCCCTACCTAAAGCTATGTCTAGTGCTTTCTTAGTGTTAATCCCGAAGGTAGACTGCCCAAAAAAATTTCAGAGTTTCGGCCAACATCTTTGTGTAACTTCTCTAGCAAAATAATTTCAAAGGTCCTTGCTAATCGACTTACGGAGTTGTTACCATCCCTTATCAGTCCAAACCAATCTGGATTTGTCAGTGGGAGGGTAATTATGGATAACATTCTTTTGGCATCTGAGATGGTGGGATCTTTAAACAAAAAAGTAAGAGGAGGTAATATGATTGCCAAGCTGGATATGATTAAGGCATTTGATCGGATATCCCATGTGTTCTTGACAGAGGTATTGCGAAAGTTCGGATTTAGCCCACATTTCATCCATATGGTCCGAAATCTACTTGAACATAATTGGTTTTATGTGCTTGTGAATGGAAGTCCATATGGGTTCTTTAAATCAGGCAAGGGAGTAAAGCAAGGGGATCTTATGTCCCCCCTTCTCTTAATATTGGTAGCTGAGGTTTTTTCCAGAGGACTAAATCACTTGATGGGAATTAGATCGCTTGAGCCGTTCACTATTCCGGGCTTGAGCCTTGTGGTCTCCCACATTGCATATGCGGATGATATAGTGATATTTATGAATGGAGGTAAAAGGGGTGTACAACATCTTATGCGGTTTATACATGCTTATGAGGCATCGTCGGGCAAAAAATAAATGCATAAAAAAGTTCGTTCTACATTTCGGCTCAATCTGCGATTAGTCAAGTGAATATGATACGTGATGTCATGAGATTTCAGTAAGGTGCACTTCCATTTATATATTTGGGTGTCCTCTATATAATGGCCTCCCCAAATGGTCCTATTTTGCGCCCATGGTAAACAAGATAGCCAAAAAATGGAAGGCTGGCAGCAAACAGTACTTGGTTTCGCGGGACGTTTGATACTTGTTCGGCATGTGTTAATCTCTATGACCCTCTATATTTTGGCCTCGGCAAATCCTCCAAAGAAAGTTTTGGGCGATATTGAGAGATTAATGGCTAATTTTGTGTGGGGGCAATCGGAGCATGGCTATAAACGTCATTGGATGTCTTGGAAGCGAATATGTATGGATGTTGGGAAAAATGGTTTTGGATCTTTATTCATTAAGGGACCTTCATCAAGCTTTCTCTTGCAAGTTATGGTGGAGATTCCGAACCACAGACTCTCTATGGCGGGATTTTTTACTTGATCGATATTGTAATATGGTTTTACATCCCACTATGGTCGAGGTAAAATCTACTGATTCCGCTGTTTGGAGACGAATGCTGGGTGAAGTTAATGTCTGAGCCTCATATTGGAGTGTTAATTCGGGAAGGGCAAGTATCTTTTTGGCATGATGACATCACTCTACTTGGACGTTTTGGAAATTGCTCCCAGGAGCATTCAAATGTCACGGTGTGTGATTTGCTTGGTCCGCAGGTTGGTCCTCAGCTTTGGAGGAGACACTTACCTTGGAGCAGCTTCGACAATTGCAGTGAATAGTGCAAGGAGAGGGACCAGATCGGTGGGTTTGGAAACCGAACTCGAGGGGAAAGTTTGGGATAACCTCCACAATTAAGACTTTCCGACCAGTTATTGCAACTCAAGTTTCCAGGAAAACATGTTGGTATGAGAAGCTTCCTTTGGCTTTGAGCATTTTTATGTGGCTATTTCTTAATAGTTTTTTTTGCATTTGATTTGTTTAGACAAAAATGGGGTGTTTCCTTGGCATCACAATGTTTGTGTGGACATGGTGAGGATCGTTTTGGGCATGTATTTTTGGAATGTTCTGTTGCAGGATTTTTATGGCGTCATGTCTGTGGATTGGTGGGAATTCAATGGTCTACTTTGCATAAACACGGCCCGTTGACGTTAATTAAAATGCTATGGGGTTTTGGGAAAGGGTGTTGGCGAGATATAAATAATGTTGTGTTTTCTGGTGTATGTTGGGTGTTATGGCGTGCCCCGTTGCAGGTTCTACTATGATGGAATTAAGGTTGATGACAGAGGTATTTTGGGAGAATGGGAGAATTATGTTAGGCCTGTACTGATAGCTGGAGGGTTGTATGAGGCATTTCCGTGGACTGCTCAGAGTCGAGTACAGGTGGTTCGGTGGCTGGGATAGGGCGGTTCGGATGAGGTGATTTTGAATGTAGATGGTGCAGCTAGGGGGAATCCTGGTGTATCCGGTGCAGGTGGAGTTTTAAGGAAATCGATGCGGCGAGTTTATTGCAGCCTTTCATCATTATTTGGGAGACAATTTGACAAATATGGATGCGGAAATGGAGGCTATGGTCCTCGTAATACAGATGGTGGAGGGAATGGGTTTCCACAATTTTTTGATACAATCAGATTCTAAGGTACTTTGTGATGCGATTGTTCGAGGATCCATGGAAAATTGGAAGTTGGATATTTATTTCAAAGGTTACTGCGTTTATTGAATGGTAATATTGTTGTTCATATATATAGGGAAGCGAACACCATGGCGGATGGTTTAGCAAATGAAGCATGTGAACAGAGAACGATACGTAGATATGTTATTCTAAGTGAACTTCCTCGGCAGGTTATGGGACACTGCAGGTTGGATAAGCTTGGTATGCCAACACTTAGACAGATAGATTTTTTATTCTTTTTGCCTAGTCGATTTATAAGATTACGACCACATACCTGTAATTTTTAGTTACAAATGCTATCAATAATGTTTACACGGTTACGTCCGATTTAAAAACAACAAAAAACAAAAAAAAACCATCCATTCCCCATGCTTTTGGGTCATGGATAGCTCTTCCTGAAGGGTGCGGGAAGTTGCTTGAAAAGCATAGAATGCAAACACTAGAAGACATGCAAGAAGCGGTTTGCAATTGCTACCAAAGTTTATAGCCATAACTACTAGAAAATTATTTCATTTTGGTACTAAGACTATATGATTATTTTGGGTGTGGTTTCTATTCCTAACAAAGAAAAGTATTTATAGGTAGTCTTAGATCCAATCTCGAATTGAACTAATATTGGGCAAAAAATCACATGTCTCTGTGTATATTCTTATTTATGTACCCAACCAATCACAATTGGCCATGCATATATATAATTGGAAGAAATATCCACATAATGAATTCTGATTGATTGGGTATAGGGATAGAGACGTACACTTGTAAAAATCATCCGTACCGATATATGTTCTCATTCTTATACTCAACCACTCAGAATTTGTTATGTGGATATTTTTTTTCATTATATATATATATGGTGAATTGTGAGTGGTTGAGTAAATGAATAGGTACATGCACGGGTACAGATGATTATTTGCCGATTTTCACACCTAATATTGCATGTTTCATAAGCAGACCATGAGTTCCTCCAAGGATTGTGGATGAAGCAAGTCAAGTTGATTCGAGTGTTTTCCGCTGCATGTGGATTTGGATATGAATCTCTCACAATCTACTATATAAAAAATTTATATTTTCATCACATATTTTCTCTACCAAATATTTAATTTTACAACATTTTAGACAAATTTCTTTTAAAAAAAAAAATATCAATCAAGATATGCTCTTATGGAACTCAAAATCTTTCACCACATGGAAGGCTTCCGTTACGGAAAAGATATTTTATCCCGAACTTGTATAATTTTTTCTGTCCCAATAATAATAATAATAATTTGCCAAGTGTTAGTTTTTTTCTTTGAAAAAAAAAATGTATACCTAAAAAATTAGTATAACCCTAAGGAGAAGTCACACACTACAAAATATTATTAGTGGATGACACAAATATGAAACATATATTTTTATATTCCGTAGAGAGAACAAAATTTATTTTAACGTAAGCTTAATAAATACTAAATCTTCGTCGGAAATGAATATTCATATAGATTATTTTTGAAAAATTTCAAATTGGATATTATCTTCAAAATTTTAATCACATTTTTATCTAAAATTTCATTCGAATCCACTTAATTTAAAAAATTAAACATCATAATAAAAAACTAAATGGAACTATACATCACTGGGTTATAGAGAAATACCCTATATATAGGTAGTAACTTTTTTCACTTTTCTCTAAATAGAAATAACATAAATATAGGTTATTTATAGCATAACAATTTTGCGGGTCTGCTCTGTTTGCCAAATTAGTGATGCGGCCAGTCACTACAAGAAAACTGTTAAATAGCGACCGAATTTAGTGACCGAAATTTTCGGTCACAAATTTAACGACGGAATACTGACAAAGGTCAACTATATTGACCATTCGGTCAGTATTCGGTCGGAAAATAGCGACCAAATTTCGGTCGGTAAATAGCGATCGAATATTCGGTCCCTAGACTTTCCGTCGGTATTCGGTCGTTAACCAGTCAAAGTCAAAAGTCAACAATGTTGACCATTCGGTCGGTAAATAGCGACCGAATTCGGTCGCTAGCCTTTCCGTCGGTAATTTACTTAGCGACGAAAAATACACGACCACGTCATTCGATCGTTAATCGGTCGCTAAACTGAGTTCAGCGACGGAAATGTCCGTCCCTGTTACACAGTTTTCTTGTAGTGAATTGTCTGGTCAAAATGAACACGTGCAATGCACGTGACATCGACATTAAGGGAAAAATCATATTTTTCCTTAAAACCTCATCTATATATAGCACCAACTATTTTCTCTTTTCTCAAAATAACACGAACTTCTTTTAAAACTATTTATGGCATTACAAATTTACGGGGTTGCTGTTTGTATAAAATAAATTGTCAGATTTTCTCATTCCCTCCTAATACTTTAGGAATAATTCAACATAATTCACAAAAAAATTAGAACTTTTTCGAGAAATTAACAGAAAATCGCACTGAGTGACATATAAATTAACATGATAAATTTCATCTTAGTCTAAATCTTAGAGGAAACTTGTCATAACACATTCAAAATATCAGAGGGACAAACAACCCAAAACTTTCAAGAACCCATTTTTCAAATATGAACAGTGTGATTTAGTTGTCTCGCGATTTTCTGTTAAATTTTTCGAAATGATTTTGAGTTTTGTGAATTATGTTGAATTATTTATGAAGTATTTGGGAGGGAAGGAGAAAATATGACATTTTGTTGGATACAAATAGCAGCCCCATAAAATAGTAATGCTATAAATAGTTTTAAAAAAATTGTGCTATTTAGAGAAAAGAGAAAATAGTTTGTTTTTTTTTGTTGTAAAAAAACGTTTGGGTGGTTTCGGCTCCTGTCACCACCACATGTCAAGGAAGGCCCTAGGGGTCATATGTCGCTTACAAGGGTACTTACAGATCACCCACCAACACAGCACTCACGTCGACAACGAGAATTGAACACTTGACCTTTGTAAGGACATATCAAATCCTTAGCAATTGAGCCAACTTGTGTTGGTAAAAGAGAAAATACTGGGTGATATATATAGCTGTGTTTTTAATAGAGAAGACGGTTTTGACCTTAATGTCGATGTCATGCGCATTGCACGTGTTCATTTTGGTCAGAAAACTTGTCGGAATCACTAATTTGACAAATAGAGCAGACCCGTAAAATTGTAATGATATAAGTAGCCTAAATTTATGTTATTACTATTTAGAGAAAAATGAAAATAGTGACTGCCTATATATAGTGAATTACTCGTGGGCTATATGAGAATTCTTTTAATTTTCTATGATATTTGTACTTTTTCCCTTATTATATTAGCAAAACTTGCACCACACGTCTTATATCAGTATCCATATCAATCTCAGTTATATGGAATAGCAACCAAATAGTTCAGCTTTCAATCCTGCTTCTCTCATTTTCTTTCATTGTTTTCACCTTTTTAGGTGGAAATAGAAATATAAATTCAAAGAGAAAATTGAAGGAAGATGGAGACCCGACGTCTAAAAATTGATGTCCTATTTCCTTTTTAGATTTGTCAAAATTTAATTCTCCTATTTCTAGATAAAGAGTACATCTATGTTAATTTTACCAATTCTACCCTTTACTTCCAACCTCTAATTCGCAATTAATTAAAATTTTGAATTTCCAATCAGCTTTAAAAAGGCAATTTCATTATTTAAATAAGGGTATTTTTACTTTTAAGTATCATGTTTACAACAAATTTATCAAACTCTTAATTCATGTGTAGAGAGGACAGTTATTTTGGGATGAGGGGAGTATTTGACACAACAGTGTCCTCTATTGAAGCCAAGAATTTGAGGCATTGTGGAGTTTAATTCCTAAGTTTGTGGGAATGAACATTTTCATACATGTGATTGTTACAAAATCACATTTTAGTCCAACTTTGATGAATATATGGTATTCATGTTGAGAGAGCTTTGATGCAAATTTTATATGGACGGAAACCTCAAAATGTTTAGTTTATTATGGACTAAATGGATATCAATTTGTATTTTATTACCAGAGTATAGAATCCTTTGTTATGAAATATATTACTCACGTGGATGTCCACTTGGGCTTTCTAAAGAGAACCAAATCCGTAAGCCCAGTAAGATTTCTTCAACCTCTCATAGAATTATGGATTCCAAATGGACCATGTTCTGATAAAATCTTTCTATGGGGTCTCTAATAACACATTTTGGAACGACCCGTGAACAACGTGCATCCAAGATAGAAATTGTAATAGTTCCTTTAAAAAACACGTGGTACACGCGATGATCTCCACTTGCCTTTGCGTGGTTTTGGACGATGCATAGAATCAGCAAGGATTGGTCCGATGATGATAAGGGTTCATGGCCAAACAACTTGTTGTAATACTCAATTGCCTCCTCGCATATTTCCGTTTTCGATGTCAACCAATTTCCAAATGAGCTGAGAAATGTATATGCACTTTTGTCTATCATGGAAAAATATGTTAAAGTATTTAGTTTTTTCCTTGCCTTCTTTAATCCATTTGATTCTCGACTTTTAGCCCCAAAAAATCTCTTCATAAAGTAAAAGCCATGCATAATGACACCGTGTTGCAGATAGCTCATCATGCAATTCAGTGGTAGGTGTAGCATCATATTTAGCTTCCACTGAAATTAACTGTTTTTGTAATCTTATCTTTAACATTATAATATTAATTATCAATTGTCACTTTCTTTTTTTGTTTGCTATCTTATCAATTAATTTTAAAACATAATTCATTAAATAAATTAACATTAAAAAAGTACAAGGAATTATGGTAGTTATTTGACAAAATTCTCAAAACCAGCCAGCCCACTCCTATAATCAAGGATATCGTACCAAAACAGTAAACGTCTCCATCTTTCACCAAGCGGAGTGAAATTTTGTTCCCCTGCATATTTCGCAAGTGTAGTACCTCGGGTATTCCAAGTTGATGTCTTACACGCCATTTAATGTAGTTACGACACAGCAAATGCTGCTAGACCGAGTGTTGCGAAGGTTTGTATGGAATTGGATATTTTATCCGATTTGCCCAATAGAATTAGAATTACTCATGCGAAATCTGGAAAAGGTTTTTGGCATATGATCACGTATGATGATCTGCCTGGTTACTGTACAAAATGTATGCGAATTGGTCATGAAACGGGTACTTGTTTGACCGGGTCCGATCACTCCAAGATGGAATCCCGAGCGGCGGACAAAGGAAGGAATAGGATGGAGAAGAGACCGATGGTACCTACAGTGGAGAAAATTCTAAAATCAGGGCGGGCCGTAACTAAACCGGGTCAGGCGACATGGACACCACGCCTGGCGACGGGAGCAGGCCCATCAAAGACCTCACCGCCACCGACGGTAACTCTGGCCATCGCACAGCAGGGGCGGGCTATGCCAGTGGTGGCGACGCTTTTTGTGGAAACTCCACCAATCACGGAAATTGCGACGTTACCAACTTCGGTAATTGCGGCAATTGTGCCTTCAAGAACACCTTTAACGGCAATTGAGCCTTCAAGCACGCCAGTACCAATTTCAGAAGCTGTTCCGTCTAGTCCGATAGTCGTTGACTCAACAATGGATTCGTCTGTTACTCCGGAGGTGGCGGTTCCTCTGCATTTGAAAAATAAAGGGAAACGTACAGATGACATTAATATTGGATATCGTGATTTGCCTGTGATTCCGTCAAGAAAGATAGCTTCTGAGGGAAAAGTGTCTCGACCAATTCAATCGTGGGATGTGGTGGTTGATTCCCTCAAGGATTTTGCACAGCAATTAGCAGCAGTTGATGGGCAGATGGTGGTAACATGTACAGAGGCGGCACTGGCTTCAGTGGATACATGCCCCTGTGGCAGTCCAGACTCTGTTGGGGCAGAACGACCTACTGTTTCGAGTTTGGCAGAGGGAGAGCCGAATGATGTGGATAGCCCTCCTGATGCAGTGACTGTTGTGGAATCGGAGGACATCACAGTGAGCAACATGGTAGCACCAACAACAGGGGAAGCAGATGAGGCCTTTGGCACCATTTCAGTGAATCTACCGGGCCTCAGTTTGGTGGATGACAACCCTCCACAAGTACTCCCAGTTAGACGCCGGTCACCCAGGTTAGCCGAAAAGGGTAACAAATCCTTTACTCAATAGTCATCATGACTACAAATACTTAAACATCATTTGTTATTAATGAATTGGATGATATGGAATATTAGGGGAATTGCAAATGCTAGTACTATTTCTCGCATTCAGCATTTGCGATATGAAAAACACTTAAATTTGTTGTTTCTATTGGAACCTGTGGTAGACTTGGAAAATTTGCAACCGTATGCTCAAAGATTGGGATTTGATAATTGTTTTGGCAATATTACGAGTAAAATTTGGCTGTTCTAGGATGGTAGTCTGAATATGGAGGTGGTAGGGGACAAGGAACAGATTGTATATGTCCGAGTGAACTCTTTTTTCGGAATACATATCTTTTGCTCGTTTATCTATGCTAAATGCTCTTATGTGCAGCGAAGGGAATTATGGGAGGAGTTAAGCGATTTTCATTTGCAACACAATCAGCCATGGCTGGTTGGCGGTGACTTTAATGTTGTTTTACGGCTTTCGGAGAGTCAGGGATCTTTCTCTGCCATGCTCCCGATCACTGAATTTGCTGATGCCATTAATGATTGTGGTCTGTTGGAAGTACCCAGTTCTGGCAGTCCGTATACTTGGAGTAGGGCTGGGATGCGTCCTTTGCATCGTCATCTTGATAGAGTATTGGTCAATACAGCTTGGAATACTATGTTTCAACTCACTCAAGTGGACCATTTACCTCGGTTAGTATCTGACCACTGTCCTCTACTTGTGGTTTATCGACTGGTTGTGGATAGGCAAGTTTCAGCTTTTCGTTTTCAAAACATGTGGGTAAAGCATAAAACCTTTATAGAGGTGGTGCGTGAATGTTGGAAGAAAGATGTGGTCAATTCGGGAATGTATAAATTGCAGGAAAAATTAAAAAGATTGAAAGTGGCGTTGGGTATATGGAATCGAGATGTCTTTGGCAATATCCACGCAAGCATACACAATACACTACACCATGTAACTGTTTTGGAGGAGGCATATGATAGGGATCCAAGCCCTGAGAAATTGGAGGAATTATGTATGGCGAAGGATGAATACAAAATCGCACTTGAGAGGGAGGAAATATTATGGACGCAAAAATCCCGACTTAAGTGGATTAAGGAGGGAGAGGCTAATACCAATTATTTTCATTCTTTTTGCAGGAATAAGCAGCGGCGCATGAACATTGTCCAAATTGAGACTCCACATGGGGCTGTGTTGACTGATCCTGCAGCAATAGGCTCGGCTGGTGCCCATTATTTTGAGGATTTGCTGAGCCGAGATGATACTCTGAATCCTGCGATTTTCCTACAACAATATATTCCAAAACTTGTACAGGTTGCCGATAATCACCTCCTGGATGAACTTCCCACCAGACAAGAGGTAAAGGAAGCGGTTTTTGGTTTGAGTCCCATGAGCGCAGCTGGACCAGATGGGTACACGGGAAGCTTTTTCCAAACTTGCTAGGCGATTGTTGGCGATGATGTATTGGGGGCGGTTCAAGACTTCTGGGCGGGCCTTCCTTTATCGAAATCCATGACTAGCTCCTTTCTAGTGCTCATTCCTAAGGTGGAAGCTCCCTTGTACTTTGGTGAGTTTAGGCCTATAGCGTTATGCACGTTTTCGAGCAAGATTCTCTCTAAGGTCATGGCAAATCGGTTGTCTCGGATACTTGGATCTTTGATAAGTGAGAACCAATCGGGCTTTGTTCAAGGGAGGGTTATCAGTGACAACATATTATTGGCAACGGAAATGGTGGCTTCCCTCAATAAGAAGATTCGGGGTGGAAACATTGTAATCAAACTGGACATGATGAAGGATTTTGACCGTATGTCACACTCTTATATTGTTGCTGTTCTGAGACAATTCGGCTTTAGCGAACATTTTGTGCATTTGGTACGTAACCTTCTTGAACACAATTGGTTTTCGGTACTAATAAATGGCTCTCCATATGGTTTTTTTTTTATCAGGCAAAGGTGTAAAGCAAGGCGATCCCCTATCCCCTTTATTATTCATACTTGCAGCGGAGGCTTTTTCGAGGGGTCTGAACCACCTCATGGGCACCCGTGTGTTGGAGCCTTTTGTGATATCTCATTCTACAAAGGTAGTGTCTCATTTGACGTATGCGGATGATATGATGATTGTCATCAATGGGGGGAAAAGGTGTCTGCAAAAGTTGATGGAGTTCATTCATCTTTATGAGTCACATTCCGGCCAAAGGATAAATTCCCAGAAAAGCAGTTTTTATGTCTCTACCAAAACGCAGCCTCTCCAAGTGCAGATGATTCGAGATGTAACGGGCTTTGTGCAAGGTACTTTTCCATTTACTTACCTAGGGTGTCCCCTCTATACCGGCAGAGCTAAAGTGGTTTATTTCGCCCCAATGGTTGAAAAAATAGCGTCTAGAATGGAAGGATGGCAGCGGAAATTGCTCAGGTTTGGAGGGCGGTTGATTCTTATTCGCCATATACTTTTATCCATGACCTTATATATTCTGGCGACTGCGAGCCCGCCACAACGCATTCTGGTTGATATAGAACGTATCCTTGCAAATTTTTTATGGGGAAAGTCGATTTATGGTAATAAGAGACATTGGATGAGGTGAAGTAGATTGTGTCGCGATGTTGGTCAAAATGGGCTTGGCTTATATTCTCTGACATCGCTTCAAACAACTTTTGCATACAAAATGTGGTGGCGGTTTCGGACTTCTAAAACCATTTGGAATGATTTTATGGTGGATAGATATTGTGCGGGATTTTTGCATCCAACATTAGTTGAACCGAGGAGAAATGACTCCTTGATATGGAAATGCCTGTTGACTGCAAGGCAACAAGCTGAACCTCATATTGGTTTGCTAATACGGAGCGGTTCAAGCTCTTTTTGGAATGAAGATATAACTATGGCAGGCCGGTTTCAGCATCGTATTGGCTCCTCAGAACCTACCGCCTGTATTGCTGATTTCTTGGGACCTCTCGGCTGGTCACCACAAGCACAACACATCGCTTATGCCAATGGTGTCGACTTCCCTCGGGTAGCCCAGGGACATGGCCTGGATTGGTGGATCTGGAAGTTGGAACCCTCCGAAAAATTTTCTATAACTTCGGCAATAAAGACGGTGCAAACAGCTGGAGTAATACAAGGTTCGCGGACTTATATTTGGTCTTCACACTTGCCTTTGTCTTTGAGCATCTTCATGTGGCGATTGTTTAACAAATATCTTGCTCTAGATGAGGTACGTCAATCATGGGGAGTCTCTCTTGCTTCTCATTGTCATTGCGGTAATGGTATTGATAGTTTTATGCATGTTTTTCTTGATTGCGGTGCTGTGCGAAATCATTGTGGAAATATGTCTGTGGTCGTGTTTGTATTCCTTGGAACTCTTTGCATTTTGATTCACTGATTTCTTTGTTAAAATTATTGTGTTGGAAAGGACGAGGTGTGTGGGGGAAAGATCTATATTGCTATCTTCTCTAGTTTGTATTAGATTCTTTGGAGAGCAATATGTCGGTTTATTTTTTTGGTAAAATGGCAGATGACCGCAGCATGCTGAGGGAATATGAGGTACATACGAGGCCCATTCTACTGGTTGCCGGACTATATGACACATACTGTGGCACTCGGGTACGGCAGTGGAAAGTGCGGACCAAGGTGGTTTTGGTACGATGGAAGCGAGCTGTTTTGCCGGATGACTGTTTTATCTTGAATTCGGATGGGGCTTCAAGAGGGAATCCGGGCTTGGCAGGTTCGGGCGGTATTTTGCGTCAACTGGATGGAACTTTCATAGCAGCTTATCACCGTTTTTTGGGGGGATCATGTGACGAATAACGCAGAGGAGATGTAGGCTTTGATTAGCGGTCTTAAATTAGCTGATTCACTTGGCTATCACAAGGTACAAATTCAAACGAACTCCATGATGCTACGCGACTCAGTTTTGCGGAAATCAATGCACACATGGCAGCTTGATCCTCTTTTCCAGGCAATTTTACAGTTAATTCGCTCTAACGAAATCATTCATGTATACAGAGAAGCGAACCAAGTGGCGGACAGTCTTGCCAATGAAGCTTGCGATACACATACATGCACAGTATATACACATTTCAGTGCTTTACCACTCCGTGTCCAGGGGTAGTGCCAACTGGATCAAGCTGGAATGCCGCAGCTTAGACACATTCTTTGATGTATTGTTTTGGGCATTTTAGAATATAAACATATACTGTTACCCAATCCTAATGGGGACTCTTACTTTGTAATTATTTTTTTTTGGCACTCTGTCCAATGATCAATAAAGCATCGCAATTTAAAAAAATAAAATAAAATTAAAAAAAAGATATCTTACTGTTGCGGGCAAAAGGGGATAAATGGCAGTAAGCTTTTGATGAGAAATTCACCATTGATGCAAGATGGAAGAGTGCACACTGTTGATTCTCTGACATTGTCAACAATGGGTGACCTGGAGGGACGAGATCTACCTTAGGAGAACAACCCTATGTATAAAGGGAAAGGTTCTGCAGAAGAGAAGACATTCAGAAAATTATCCAATAGTTGGATGATGCCTTCTACTTCCTCTGTGAAAGATTTCCTACATTTATTATCACTTTCTAACCCTCTTTCCATCCTACCTCTATTTCTATAATGATCCCAAGTTCATGTGTGATTCCAAGGAGCTGATGGCAAGCAATTGCATATTTGGCTTGCATTCATGAGTTTGTCTATCCTTACTTTTTGATTAGCTTATGTTAACGGCAGTAGTAGCTAAGATTCAGTATGTTAATTTAATTAATTGCTTTGTTGAC
Source organism: Vinca minor (assembly GCA_026122235.1). NCBI lineage: Eukaryota > Viridiplantae > Streptophyta > Magnoliopsida > Gentianales > Apocynaceae > Vinca > Vinca minor. The sequence continues at coordinate 474,301 of JAOCZM010000060.1, read as the reverse complement.
CAAAATATGGGTGGTGATAAAGAATATGATATTATATTGGGAAATAGTTTTTTTAAATTCTTTAGATAATTATAATATAACTAAAGAAGGTATATTTATTAATCATGGAGATAAAAGTTTCTTTGTTAATAAAATACAACAATAAATTATGAAATTTGATATTCCACTACATGTATTTATAAGTATAACTATAGCATATAATGATATTACAACATGTGCTTTAGTTGATAATGGATCAGAGATAACTTTAATAAAAGAAAAACTTTTAAATAATATAGAACCACTTAATATTAAAATAAAAGGAATATCAGGAAAATTGGAGGAAATAACAAAAGGAGCTAATAATTTGAAAATTATTTTAGGTAATAAAATAATAAATATAAGTAGAGTATATTGTTGTGAAAATATAGAATATGATATGTTATTATGAAATGATTATATACAACAGTTTCAGAACTATCAACAAACTATATATAATATATTATACTTAAAACTCCTTGTGGACATTTAATAAAAATACCTAGAGAATTTTACCCATATAAAGTTCAACCTACTAATCGTGGTGGTAAATTAGTTTGGGAAAAAATAAAAATAAATAAGATAAGTGGTAAAAATAAGGAAATAAAGGTAATAAATATAGATAAAATAAAATAATTACTTAGACAATCTTATAATTATAATCCATTAGCATTTTGGGATAAATATCAAGAAAATGTACTATTAAAAATAAAAGAAAATACTATAATAAGAGTTAGACATATGGAATATAGTCTAGAAGATAAAGAGGAGTTTCATAAACAAATAAATGAGTTATTAGAATTAAAACTTATTAGACCATCAACTAGTCCTCATAGTTATGAATGAGGAAAAAAGAAAGAGAGGAAAAGCTAGAATGGTAATAAATTATAAAATGTTAAATAAGAATATGGAATTTGATGGATATTTTTTACATAAGAAAGAAGTATTACTAAATCTTGTTAAAAATAAAAAATTATATTCAAAATTTGATTGTAAATCAGGTTTTTGGTAAATAAAAATGCGTGAAGATAGTATAAAATATATACAGTTTTTAGTACACCTGTAGGGCATTATGAATGGTTAGTTATGCCATTTGGATTAAAAAATGCACCTCAAATATTTCAAAGAAAGATGGATAAGATATTTGGAAAATATGATTATTTGGTGGTGTATGTAGATGATATATTAATTGCTTCCAATACTTTAGAACAACATAGAGATCATCTTTTAGAATTTGATAATATTTGCAAGGAAAATAAAATAGTTTTATCAGAAAAGAAGGCTATAATAGAGAAAGATAAAATATAATTTCTTGGATTTATTCTAAATTACAACCACATATAAGTAGAAAAATAAATGAGTTTCCTGATAAATTAAGAAATACAAATGAAATACAAAAAATTTTAGGATGTCTAAATTATGCTGAAGGATTTATACAAGATTTAGCTAAAAAAAAGATGAAAATACAAAAATTATTATGGAAAAATAATTTAGAAGGATGGCATAATGAGCATATTGATATAGTTAAAACCTTAAAAGAGGAATGTAAATCTTTGCCTAATTTAAGAATACCTGATGATAGCGATAATTTAGTTATACAGGCTGACGCTTCTGATAATCACTGGGCAGTCTTATTAAAGACTGACCTAAATGAAATATACAGGTATAGTAGTGGAACATTTAAATCTGCAGAAGTTAATTATGCAACTCATGAGAGAGAACTTTTAGCCATAATCAAAGGATTACATAAATTCTCTGTATTTCTAATTAAAAAGCCTTTTTCTATAGAAACCGATAATACCCAGATAAAGGCCCTCATTGAAAATAATTATCCATCCACTACCCAATACAAAAGAATACTGAGATGGCAATCATTTTTATCACTATACAATTTTAAAGTTCATTGGATAAAAGGATACAATAATTATCTCAGTGATTTTCTTTCAAGAAATCCTGAATTTGCTAAATAGCAAATTAACGTCCTCTTGACAACGGTAAATGTTAAGGTTAGTTCGGATTACGGTTCGGGTAAAGACAATATCAAATCTGTATTTGTTGCCTATTTACGAAAAATAGGAAGTAATAACTTTTTATGTTATGAAAAGAAATGAACAATAATTATAGTTCATTTACTAACAAAAAATAGTGATAATATGTAGCTGTTATTTTCTTTGCAGATAATGGAGAATATTTAGAAGAAAATGGAAAATATAATAATACTTAATAAGACTCTCAATGAGAAGATTGATGATAGTTTCAGAGGAACAACTCAAATAGCATATGATATTAATGTCCTCTTACATCTACATAATGAGATAAAGGCTGATAGAGAATTTTTTGAGTCAGCAATAGAAGATTTGAAAATAAGTTTGGAGGGATTTAAAAAGCCGAATACATATAAGGAAGCGGTTAGTCCCATCCCTATAATTCCAGAAAGCATTGAGATAAAAACAACCGAGAATAAGCTTCTAGAAAAGGATGATGATGAAGATACTTCAATAGAAAGGAAAGATGGAAAAATAAGAATAGTTAGAGAAGGGCAAACATCTTTGTTCATTCAAAAAAGAAGAAAATGGGAACAAGAGTTTCAAGGCATAGTAAATTGGGCATACACCATAATTGAAGAAGAAGCCTATTACAGAGCTCTGGGAAAAAAATATTTATCCAAGGATCATATGTGTACAAGGGTCTAATCCAGAAAAGGTCAAGATATTAGCAGACTACGGATTTATACATATAATTTATCCGAGCAAAAGTTTGATAGAAATAGAAAAATTTGATATAATCTTCAACTCTACAATAAGTCAATTTGCACAACGAATAAATATTTTTATGAAGTTCTATTCAATCAGTCCCGAAGAAGATAATGAAGCTCAGCATCTCATCACAGTTGAAATTTATAATTAGAGGAAATTATGCAATAAGTTTAGTAGATCAAAATATAGATAAAGCATTTGTATTATATTGGAAATTATCAGGAATAGAAATGTTGAAAAACAGTAAAGTAATGACAGTTAAATGTAAAAACTTATATGTAGTAAGTAATAAACATAAGATACTAGGAAAAAGGAAAATAGAGACAGTGCATATAGATAATCCTTTTAAAAATATATTAAGTATAATAAATAATATGGAAAATACATATACTGAAATACCAGATGATGAATTAACAATAGTACAAGATAGTATAGGTGAAACCAGTAGGAAAATGGAAAATCTAAGATTATCAACATCAAATAGGATAGAAATTCAAGAATTAGAACCAGTATCTCAAGTATGTATATTAGGCAAAATAGATGAGAGAATAAGACCTATAATTATAGATACAGCAGCAGGACCTAATTATATATCACAAGATCTTATAGGAAAATCATTGGTAATAGAGAGTAATCATAAATATTTAGATTTACAAGGAAAACTATATAATAGTAAAGGAAAGATAATTAAGAGGGTAGAATTAGGAGGAAAATTACTAGAAATTGAATTCGAAATACAGATAGAAAGAGAAGGACAAACAAATGATATTATTATGGGAACTAATGGATTAGATAAATATAGACCATGGACTATATGTGAAGTTCATATAGAATTAACACATTTAGGAAATATATTGAGAATACCTAGAGAAAGAGAAAATATTTGGAACTTAAGAGAAAGATATAGCTAATATAGATAATTTTGTATACATATTAATTAAAATTATAGTAAATGGATATAATAGTAGATATTATACAGCATTTGTAGATTCAGGAGCAAAGATAAATATATGTAAAAAGAATTGTTTACCTGAGGAAAAATGGGAGAAAACCAGGATATTAGTAACTGGATTTAATGGAGACGGAAATGAAATACAATACAAAGCTAAAAATACAACTTTGGGGAAAGATACTTAAAATAAAGGAAATATATGCTTTTGAATTAGAAGGAAAGGATATAATATTAGGAATAAATTGGCTACATGATTATTTACCAATAAGATTAGAAAGAAAAAATTTAGTAATAACAACACCTTGTAAGCATAATATACCAGCATTAAGAGTAAAAAATAAAGAAAGAATACCAAAAGAATGGCAAAAGGGAGATAGTAAGATAACCCAGCATATGGATACTAAAACTACTATAGATAATATTATTTTATATAATATTTATAGCATAGATAAATTAACCCCTATAAAAGAAAAACTAGAAGAATTATATCCAGAATATCCTTTAAGAAATTGGGAAAACATAACACTTATGTAGAGATAAAGCTTAAAGAAGAAAATACTATAGTATATCAAAAACCATTAAAACATATACCCAGTGATGTAGAGGAATTCAAGAAACATATTCCTGAGCTATTAGAAAATGATTATATAAGAGAATCTAATTCGAAACATAGTAGTCCAGCATTTATTGTAAATAAACATTCAGAACAAAAAAGAGGAAAAAGTAGAATGGTTATAGATTATAGAAACCTTAATGCTAAAACACAGACTTATAATTACCCATTACCTAATAAAGTAATTAAGCTAAAACAAATATCAGGATATAATTGGTTTAGTAAGTTTGATTGTAAATCAGGATTTTACCATTTAAAGTTAACAGAAGAATCAAAGGCTTTAACAGCATTTAGTATACCTAATGGATTTTATGAATGGAATGTTTTACCTTTTGGATATAAGAATGCACCAGGAAGATTCCAGGCATTTATGGACAAAATATTTAAGGATTTGGACAATTGTGTAGTATATATTGATGATATTTTATTATATTCTCCTTATGAAGAACATATTGCATTACTAGAAAGATTTATACTAATGGTAGAAAGTTCAGGTATAAGTTTAAGTAAAAAGAAAGCAGAAATTATGAAGAACCAAATAGAGTTTTTAGGAATAGAAATAGATAAAAGTGGAATTAAGATGCAAAATCATATAGTAAGTAAACTATTAGAGCTAACAGAGGAAATAGACACTAAGAAAAAATTACAATCATTCTTAGGACTTATTAACCAAGTTAGAGAATATATACCTCATTTGTCTACATATTTAGTATCATATCAGAAGAAATTGAAAAAAGATGTAGAATTTACATGGACTAACCAAGATAAAGAAAAATTAAAGAAAATTAAAGAATTATGTAGAAATTTACCAAAGTTAGAATTTCCGGATGAAAATAAAAAATTTAGATATATAATAGAATCTGATGCTAGTGAAAAAAGTTATGGAGGAATATTAAAGTATAAATATGAAGAAGAAAAGTTAGAACATAAATGTAGATATTATTCTGGAACATTCAAAGAAAATGAGCAAAAATGGGAAATAAATAGAAAGGAATTATTAGCTGTATTAAAAGCAATTTTACATTTTGAGATATATATTATTCATACTAGATTTATATTAAGGACCGATAATACACAAGTAAAACATTGGTTACAAAGTAAACTAAATGATTCAGTAACTCAAAAAGAAATAAGGAGGCTAGTGATAAAGATAAATGAATTTGATTATGATTGTAAAGTAATCAGAAGTAACAAAAATGTCTTTGCAGATTATCTCTCTAGAAATCCCTGAGAAGGAAGATACAGATATTACAGAACTATTGAAAAGGCTATTACAAAAAGTAGAAAAAATAGAGATACAAGTTTCATTACAAGATGAAAAAATATCTGAGCTGATGGCCAAAAGAAACGAGCCAGTTACAGAGATAAACAAGGATGTTAATCCAGAGTTAACCAAGGATGATGATCCAGAGATAAGCAGGGATGCAAATCCAAAGATAGCCTATAATGACACTGAGATAAAAGAAAAAATATATTCTCAGAAGAGTGGGACAATTAACAAAAATTTTAATGGTGCAGGTACAAGTAAAAATATTGCAGGTACAAGCAGAAATAAAGCCTATAATATAAATAATATATACCCAGAAAATAAACCCATATTTATAAAACCATCCATGTTTATACCACCTCAGATAAATACTTATTCTCAAAGTTTATTATCCGAAAAACAGAATTACAATCATATAGCCATGAGATATATCTAGAATGCAAAAACAATTATAGATTTTTTAAATTCTAAACCAACCCAGCTACCCATTGAACAGTTTTATTCTAAAGGTTTAGGATACACTACCCAAAAATTAGTTGGTCTGAACAAATTAATAGCTATGCCAGGAACGAACCCAAATTTAGTAGCTTCAGCCTATGCTTATGGACTATTAAATGTAGTCTACACAGTCGGTGGCCAAGAGCTGGAAGGTATACCAGAAGTTAAAGCAGCAGCTAAGACTTATATGGGCATAACTAAAGCAGATATGATATATGTTAGATTTTATTCAGCACCAGTAGAGATATATTATGATCATATTAAACCACCAATCCATGTGATCAAGCTAGGAATCACCAGAGATATGATAATACCTGAAGAGGTACCTACTAAACAAGAGATAGTAGAAGCACAAGATATACCTAAGTTATTACAACAAAAGAGAATTGTAAACTTAAAGGTAATATTCCAAGAGTTAAGAAATACATATGAATCCAGGAATCCCATCTGGATGTACTATAGCAGAGATCAGAAAATAATTTATTCTATGAGTAAAGTTACCAAGCCAGAATCAGAAGAAGAAGTTAGAAGATGGCTGGAAACCATTGTCCTACCAGACGAGTTACCCAAGACTAGAGCTATGAAGAAAGAATGGTTAACAGAGGAAGCTAAACGACAATTATGTAAAAAATTCAATAATGTACCAGAACATCACTGTCGCCATTGTGGAGGACAGGAAAATGAAGTCCCGGAGATAAAGTTAGAGTAGCTACAGGGAAGATTCCCCAATAATGTAATATAGTCAAGAAAGCATAACAATAATGTAAAAAAATATGCTTTAATAATGTAAAGTAATCAATAGGAGTTAGTGGAGTCTTTTTAGACTATAGGTAGGAGGAATAGTAAGATTCCTTCAGATCTAAACCTAGTATAAAAAGAGGATGTAAGATAGAAGGAAACCACCGAGAATCCTTCTTAACAAACCCTCTCTGAAAAAACCCCAGCACACCAGCATTGTACAAATTTCCAGAATATTTATAAAATATTCAGTTTAAAGATATTTATTGTTTCTAAGCTATAGATGGCAGCAAGAACTCAGATAAGGTATGTTTGTTTATTATGAACTAAAATAATCTTCATACTACTATTATGATCCAGTATTATATCTAAACTATAATATTACTTTGCTAATTTATTTCTATGTAATAATCCTTATAACCAAAATAACAACTAAATAACATAAGGTTATAAAAGGTCAGCATGGTAGCCATCGGTTTTCCCATATTAAGCCAGGTGGGCTGTGAAGGGAATTTTTGGCAAACCAACTTGAATGAATAACCATATGTTATGAAGAAGAAATTTGGTATAAGGATTGTTATCTTTGGAAATATAGGAGCAGGGTTATATTATAATTCGGTAGATAATTGTTGGATGATGGTAGTAGTATGATAATAAAAGTTCATAAATATTTAAATCTTATTTGATAATTTTATTTGATGAATTCTTATCGTAATTCTTATCATAATTCTTTAAGTTCTTATCAATTCTTAGGTATAGATTTAGAAAAGAGTTTAAAACAAAAGAATATAATGAAAAAATAGATACTTATATAACACAGAAAAGATTGTTAGAAATTATATATATATATATATATATATATATGTATGTTCTTATTTCTGTTATTAACTGTTTGGGGATTCAGGCCATTAGTTATTATCCGTTATATATAGTTTGTGTGTGTGTCTGGAAGGGTAGAACATCACAGAGGTATGTATTGTAGAATTTAAGACCGCAATATTTGTATATTTGATTTCTGATAGCGTTCTTTTGGTATATTTTCTAGAATGTTCGTTGCAGATTTTTATTCATTTGAAGGATGGATCAAAGGCCATTTGCAGTTCGTGTTGCCATGTCTCTCATGAGAATAAATGGCTCAAATAATGTAATGTGTCCTTTAGGTATATGTTGCTTTGTCATAACTAGACAAGTAGACAAATATATAATATATTCCACTTTAATCGTGAAAATGAAAATTTATATAATTAACATTAGTGTCAATAGCATCTGCAATACACGTGTAATTCATACATACAAGTCTATACCTTGCGCTTATTCATATTACTAAGGTTCTCCAAATTAACATGGACTGTTGCCCACTAAATTTAGGGATAAAATCATGCAGTTGGATATGAAGCCATCATAGCAACACCGCATGCCCCTCCTATAGTATTAACTTCTCTTGCCAATTTCATATAGCCACCATCCCCCCAATTAGTACCCCAGGAGTTCTTAATTAACCAATACTTAATACAATCTTCACTTTTTCCATACCCAATTACTGTAACAACATGACTTAATTGACTCGTGCAATCTTCTTCGTCCAATATACTGCTCGCATAGTGTTTAAAACCCTCCCCATCAACAGTGACCGATACTGGTTGATTTGCGACGACATTCAACAATGCTAACTCGTCATTTTGTGGCACTCTCTCATAATTAGTAATACTAGTATATGAGGGACCATTGCTTGCTCTGCAAGTTCCCTGTTGTCCTTCATGTGGATATTCTGATTCAGTGACAAGACCATTTTGCATTATATATTCAAATGCTAAATTCATAGAACCGCCGCCACAACCATTGTTTCTTTTGTCACAATCCACGAGTTGTTGCTCAGATAATGAAACTAATTGCCCGTTCTTAATTTTTTGGATTCTTTCAACTGCTGCAACAGTTGAAAATGCCCAACAACAACCTGTAATCTATTGCCCAGAGCAAAATAAACTAGTTAGATTGAGTTTAATGTAACTGTCTAACTGTCCTTTTTTATCCATTTCAAAATTGATAAAAATGTAATTTGAGTGAGAAATATGATTATAACAGTTATTCTGAAATGGCAAGTGATGATAAATTTTGGGATGAAAATCGTTTGTCCCCGTGTATGTGTCTATTTTTGTCCCCAACCCATCAGAATTCACCATGTGGACATTTTTCCAATTATGTATACACATGGTGAATTGTAATTGGTTAGATACAGGAATAAGGAAATACATAGAGACAAATGATTTTTTGCCTAAATTTTGGCCTTACTACATTGACCTTGATACTTGAACACTTGACCTTTGTAAGGACATATCAAATCCTTAGCAACTGAGCCAACTTGTGTTGGTAAAAGAGAGAGTACTAGGTGATATGTATAGCTGTGTTTTTAAAAGAAAAGACGGTTTTGACCTTAATGTCGATGTCATGTGCATTGCACGTGTTCATTTTGGTCAGAAAATTTGCTGTAAACACTAATTTGACAAATAGAGCAAACCCGTAAAATTGTAATGATATAAGTAGCCTAAATTTATGATATTACTATTTAGAGAAAAATGAAAATAGTTACTGCCTATATATAGTGGATTTCTCGTGGCCTATATGTGAATTCTTTTATTTTTCTATGATATTTGTACTTTGTTCCTTATTATAGTAGCAAAACGTGCACCACACCAGTGACGGATCCAAAGAAAAAAAAATTTCTTTAATTGTATATGATGTATTTTACTCCATTTAGATAATAAATGTATAAATGACAGCAGTCAATTGTTGTGTATATCAAATGACCCCAGTGAAATTTTTTTCTGGATCCGTCACTGCACCACACGTCTTATATCAGTATCCATATCAGTCTCAATTATATGTAATAACAACCAAATAGTTCAACTTTCAAGCCTGCTTCTTTCATTTTATTTCATTGTTTTCATCTTTTAGGTGGAAATAGAAATATAAATTGAAAGAAGATAGAGACCCTACGTCTCAAAATTGATGTCCTATTTTCTTTTTAGAGTTTTCAAAATTTAATTCTCCTATTTCTAGGTAAAGAGTACATCTGTGTCAATTTTACCAATTCTACCCTTTACTTCCAACCTCTAATTCGCAATTAATTAAAATTATGAATTTCCAATCACCTTTAAAAAGGTCATTTCATTATTTAAATAAGGGTATTTTTACTTTTTAGTATCATGTTTACAACAAATTTACCAAACTCTTAATTCATGTGTAGAGAGGACAGTTATTTTGGGATGAGGGGAGTATTTGACACAAGAGTGTCCTCTATTGAAGCTAAGGATTTCAGATATTGTTAAATCAACTATATCTAGATAAAAATATGAGTAATAATTTAATAAATAGTTTAATGGAAGTATGCATAACTGAAATAAGACTTTATAAATATTTAAAGGAAAAACTAAATAATTATATAGTTAATTTATAATGAAAAAAATATATGACTATTATTTTAAGTGTGAAATAGCTTCTAGTATACCTGAACCTTATTATTATAATGATTTAGAACATATATATGATCTTAGGTTTGAATCAAATATTTATGATGAGTAGTAATAATATGAGTAGTTATGAATGTGAAGTTTGTGAAATAATGTTAGAAAATATTAGAATACTAGGACAAGAATATAATGATAATTTAAGAATATGTAAATTCTTTGAAGATAGAGTTAATTGGATAATTTGGCAATATCTTCCTGTAGAATATGTCAGGAATCAAAGAATTATATTAAGAAATAAAATAGAGAATTATCATAAAGTTAATAAAGAATATATGGAACATCTTAAAAGATTTCATATTGACTTATTTTAAGTATGATTTGGATAAATGGAATCTTGCAAGATATAATAATATAATCTTGCCTAAAAGAAATAGCTTATGAAGATATAAATATAAAAACAGAATGGGGATAGATTGTATTTTCTCCTTTAAATCTTAGAAATAACCCATTATATTCAATGATGCAAGTTCCACCAACTAATGCATGAGTTCTTCCTTTAATAACGATATAATGACAAATCACTAATAGTCAAACTACTTTTCGTAATTTTTGTAAGGTGAAATACAAATATTTAACTTCGCACAAAGAGATTATCAAGTAGGAGAGTGGAGGAGGTGAATAAGTATAAACTTAATTCAGTGTTCCCGCGATGAACAGTGTAACCCTCGCTGATTCAAGATTCTTGGCATGATTTTGAGTGTTTTCTCTTGTTTTTTGTTGTGATTCTTGTTCTCCTTGAGGAATAGGTTCATTATATCCAGTTAGATTCACTTTTAATGGGATTTAATGAGCTCTATTATTTTGTGGATTTGCAACAATAGCTGCTAGCCCTCTTCGGATTTGGTGTTCTTCGGTTTGATTCGAGCACTAGGAAGCCTTCTCTACTCGTAGCCGGTGAAGAATCATCTTGTAACTTCGGTCTTTCTTCAGGTTTGATCGATTCTTCAATTTTTTGGGGTGTTCTTGAGGTTGAAGAAGAAGTACTTTATGCTACTGCTTTGAAAATCTTTTGTCTTGTCTTCTTTGTGGCTTCTTATGGCCACCATCCAACCAGCTGCTCTGCCTCCTGACTTGGCAGCCCCCAACCCGTGGAAAAAATAAAAGTTTTGCGGATTTGCTCTCTAGGCCGGTAGCCGCTACTCTTCCAATTACGCCTTTGGATCTCTACAAAGGTGAACCCAATTTGATAATACCGGCGGATGAGCATGATCTCCTCATCTCTCCTTGGCATTTTGCTTTGGTTGGAAAATTCCAAAAATATGTACCGAATATGGAAGCTTTGCGAAAATCCTTTCACAAAGTAGGTTTTAAAGGAAGTTTTTGGATTGGCCGAATGGACCCGCGTCACGTTCTTATTAGATTTGATTTAGAAGAGGATTATTGTAGATTGTGGCGTCAAGGGGTATGGACTTTACGTGGTTTACTCATGAGAGTTTTCAAATGGACTTACGATTTCAATGTTCATGAAGAACCATCGATTGTGCCGATTTGGATTGGATTTGAAGGTTTGCCGATTCACCTATACAATAAATCCAAATTATTCTCCTTAGCACAAGCGATAGGGACATCCTCTTGCTTTGGATGGACCCACCGCCGCTGTCTCCCGCTCAAGCATAGCTAAAGTATGTGTTGAGGTGGATCTTTTAGCGGATTTGCCTCAAAGGGTTCGCATCACGCATGCAAAAACGGGAAAAGGTTATTGGCAAGCCATCACTTATGACGATCTTCCTGATTATTGTCTTGGATGTATGAAGATTGGACATGATATGAGCAATTGTGGAAAAGTACATCCACCCGTGAAGGAAACTAAGAAAAAGGACAATAATGCACTACCACCGCTGCCCCAGGCAAACACTCTAAGTTCAGGCATGCAAGTAACGTTTCCTGCAAGGCAAGAATGGATTATTACGGGTAAGAAGGGCAAGGGAAAGGCTTCGGCAGCTGCCCTAACTCAGCCACGGGCTGCCATGAACAATGTTGTTGAAGGTACATCACTGGCCCCTATCACTATTACCTCGAAATGCGTCACTAATGATGGTATGAAAGTTTCGGAAGAGCTTTCAATTGTAGAGGTACATGCACCCGTTCCTATAGATCCTTTGCAAACTCCATCCATATCCAACCCCAATTGTAAAAGTGTTGATGACATTCGGGTAGGATCTTTAAGCCATGATCCTAATGGAAAGCATAGTAAGTCCGCAGATGGGGTTGTTGACATTCTTCCGGCCCAAGCAGCCCCTCAAATAGCCCCTCTGCCGCCATTTTCGGCCCCATTTGTTGCTGCCTCAGCAGCTGCTGCTTCGGTAGCTGTTTTGAGTGTGGAGCTGACCCAAGAAGACCCCCAAACAGTCCCACTGTCCCCTGTCTTGACAGCCCCACTGTTTTCCCCTGTTTCCACAAATTTGCCGCCAGATTCTACTCATTTACCGCCAGTTTCTGCCCCTTTTGATGCTGCCTCGGTAGCTGCTGCTTCGGTAGCTATTTTGAGTGTGGAGCTGACCCAAGAAGACCCCCAAACAGTCCCACTGTCCCCTGTTTTGGCAGCCCCACTGTTTTCCCCTGTTTCTACAAATTTGCCGCCAGATTCTACTCATTTACCGCCAGTTTCTGCCCCAATTGTTTCTGCCTCGGCAGCCGCTAATTCGGTAGCTGTCTTGAGTGTGGAGCTGACCCAAGAAGGCCACCAAACAGCCCCACTGTCCCCCTGTTTTGGCAGCCCCACTGTTTTCCCCTGTTTCAACAACTTTGCCGTCACTTTCTACTCCTTTGGCGCCAGTTTCTGCCCCCATTTGCTGCTGCCTCGGTAGCTGCCTTGAGTATGGAGACAACGGCTGACGGGGAAACTTCTCATGTGCTTTTAGAAGACCCGGCCCTGCCGGGATGACCAAGACCCGGCTCGGCTAGTTAGTACAATCACGGCCACGCCGGTTGAAACGAGAAAAAACAAATGGCTACCACTATTGCCGAGCGCACCTCCATTGATCGGGTCTCTGTTGATCTTCTTGCTTTTGTCATAAGTAAGGAGGTACAAAAATAATGATTCATCTCAATTGTCCTTGCGGCGATCCCATAGACTTGCTCAAATAGGGATCGTCCCCCGATTCGAATTAGCTTTTGCTACTTTTACTTTTGTCTTTTTTTGTGTGGTTTTTTATGAATGCCATTATACGGAATGTTCGGGAATAGCGAATGCTAGCACTATTTCTAATATCAAGCAATTTAAAAGAGAACATCGTTTGACTCTTATTGTTATATTAGAACCTATGATAGGCTCGGCGGATCTACCTACTTATACTCGGCGGATTGGTTTTGATTTTGAGTTACTGATAGCTACTTTGTAGTAAAATCCGGATTATGTGGGATGCTTCGGTGGATTTGTTGATTTTGGGGGGACATGGAGCAAATGATTAATTGTCAAATTAACTATTTTTACGGGTTCACCAATTTGTTGCTCGTTTGTTTATGCAAAGTGCTCTCATGTGGAGCGCATGAGTTTTATGGAGCGACTTAAGATCCTTTCACTCTCAATATGATCATCCGTGGCTTGTTGGGGGGTGACTTTAATGTTGTATTGAGAGTATCGAGAGTCAAGGATCCATTCCGACTTTGTTACCTATGAATGAATTTGGTGATATGGTGCAAGATTGTGAGTTATTGGAGATTCCTTACTCGGGGAGTCCTTTCACTTGAGTACGAGAGGGGAGTTCGTCCGCTTCTCGGGCGCTTGGATCGCGTTTTTGTTAACACATCTTGGAACTCTCTTTTTCAACACTCTAGTGCTCTACATTTGCCTCGTACTTGTTTGAGATCACTTTGTCCCATCTATCTTGACATTCGATTGACTATTGCCGAGGGGTGGTTACGCTTTTCGCTTTCAAGATATGTGGGTTAGACACGATTCCTTTCTTGATATTGTTAAAACTTCTTGGGCTACTGAGGTCAACAACTCGGGGATGTACATTTTGCGAGACTAAGTTAAAGAATTTAAAGATTGCTTTGAGCAATTGGAACCGCTGAGACTTTTGGGAACATTCATTCTAATATCCAGGATCTCAAATAGGGAGGTGGCAGGACTCGAATCCTTACATGATGCGGACCACTAACCCGCAATTGCAAGTGGATCTTAAAAGAGCGAGAGATGACCATGCTCGTAATCTTGAATCTGAGGAAATTTTCTGGAGGCAGAAATCTAGGCAACGATGGCTAAAAGATGGTGATGGTAACACAAAATTTTTCCATTCTTATTGCAGGAACCGTCAAAGTAAACTTCAGATTACTAAAATTCTCTCACCTGATGGTACTCTGGCTGCCACACCTGAAGACATTGGCTCGGCTGGAGCAATTTTTTACCAACAACTTTTAGCTTTTGATCAAACTCCTCGTCGAGACTCTCAGATACTCGATTTTATTACCTCGGTTGGTTAATGATGAAATTAACACTTCTCTTGATTGCTTGCCCACAGGTATGGAAATTCGAGATGCTGTTTTTGGGTTAAGTCCTACTAGTGCGGCAGGTCCAGACGGTTTTACGAGGAAGATTTTTCCGGGGCTTGTTGGGATGTCATCAAACATGATGTTATTCGAGCGGTCGCGGGATTTACAGGGCTGGTCTCCCTCTCCCTCGTGCTATGTCCAGCTCCTTTTTGGTTCTTATTCCAAAAATTGACAATCCAAGCTCTTTTGGGGATTTTCGGCCTATATCCTTATGCACTTTCTCTAGTAAGATTATCTCTAACGTGTTGGCAAATAGATTGGCGAATTTTTTACCTTCTATTATTTGTGGTAATCAATCAGGTTTTGTGAAAGGGCGGGCTATTACTGACAATGTACTTTTGGCTATGGAGATGACCAACTCGATCTCCAAAAGGGTTCGAGGGTGGTAATATGATTATTAAACTTGATATGATGAAGGCCTTTGATAGAGTTTCGCATGATTTCCTTCTTGATGTTTTGGCTCGTTTTGGTTTTAGTGCTCATTTTCTTCACTTGATTCGCAATCTCATCAATAATAACTGGTTTTCTGTTCTCATTAATGGCTCTCCTTTTGGCTTTTTCCGTTCAGGGAGGGGCGTGAAACAAGGAGACCCACTCTCCCCTTTGCTCTTCATATTAACCGCAGATGCTTTCTCTCGCGGCTTGGATCAGATTTTTAGATCTGGAACTGTGGGTTCTTATGTGGTGCCTCGTTCTAATATTCTTGTTTCTCACTTGGCTTATGCAGATGATGTGATTATTTTTATGAATGGAGGCAAGAGAGGTCTTCAGGCACTTCTACACTACATCAGACAATATGAGGCTTGCTCGGGTCAACGAGTCAATGACAATAAATCTTCATTTTATGTCTCGGCAAGGGCTTCTCCCAGGCAAATTCAAATGATTATTCGGGTCACCGGTTTTTCTCACGGCTCTTTTCCCCTCACCTATTTGGGCTGCCCTATTTTCCCGGGGCGAGTAAAGATCACTTATTTCTCGGGCATGGTTGACCATCTGGCCTCTCGTGTGGCGGGTTGGCAGGGTAAGTTGCTTGGCATAGCGGGCCGTCTCACCTTGATCCGGTTTGTGCTAACTTCTATGACTTTACATATCTTAGCAGCTTCTAGACCACCAAAACAGGTACTTGGCGATATTGAGAGGCTCTTCGCCAATTTTCTATGGGGCAAGACAGAGTTTGGGGAGCGGCGACATTGGATGTCTTGGGATCGCATATGCCGAGATACCGATCAAAATGGTTTGGGTCTCTTCTCTCTAAATTCTTTTCAAATTGCTTTCTCATATAAACTTTGGTGGCGTTTCAGGACGACAGACTCCCTTTGGAGATCTTTTTTGCAAGATAGAGTCTTGTTCTAATAATCAACACCCATCCTTGGTTCAACACACCTCTTTTTGATTCACCGGTATGGAGGAGAATGCTGGAGGCTAGAGCCTCTGCGGAGCAGCACATTGGCGTCTTGATCCGGAATGGCAATTCTTCTTTTTGGCATGATGATATCACGCTTCAAGGCTGCCTGAGAGAGATCATTGGTCTGCCTGGGGACTCATCACATACTTATGAGCACATAGCTGAGGAAGGGTGGACTTTGGAGACTAGGCGGCTCCTCACTTTTAATCAAACTCGAATTCTGCCTCAACCATTGTTGCATCCGGCCCGTGATGAGCATGTTTGGAAGTTAGAATCTAATGGGCGTTTCACGATCACCTCTGTTTTGAAACTCATACAACCCCATGGAATTCTCCAATGCTCTCGACGTTATATTTGGAATAAGGTAATGCCTCTTTTCTTGCGCTTATTTATGTGGCGTCTTCTCAACAATTTTTTAGCTCTAGATGAGGTGCGAAGGAAATGGGGCGTTTCTCTTGCCTCACAATGCCAATGTGGACGGGGTGAGGATAGTTTTGACCACATCTTCTTAGAATGTACTTTAGCCCAAGTACTATGGAGGCGAACATCGGCGTCGGTCGGCATATCTCTTGATCGCACAACGTTTGCTTCTTATCCGGATTTGATTAAATTTGTTTGGTGGAAAGGGAGGGAAATGGCATGATATTTATACTATTGTTATAGCTAGTGTTTGTTGGCTTTTATGGCGTAGTAGATGTCGTTTTGTTTTTGATGGGGCACATTCTAATGGCCGTAGTTTGCTTAAAGAGATGGATTATTTTATTATACCCATCTTACAAAAATTCGGGTCTTTTACATTTATTACACACACACATGCCATCTGCGGCTATTTTTTACGCCCCGAGGGCAGCCTCATGGCGATCAGGGTGGATCAGTAGTGGCGATGGTCTTATTTTGAACATAGATGGTGCATCTCGTGGTAATCCCGGAATTGCGGGAGCGGGGGGGTGTTTTAAAGGCGGTCTAATGGCGATTTTATTGGGGCCTATGCTACCTTTTTTGGGTCAATGTCTTACCAATTCCATCGCTGAAATAGAAGCTACGATTTATGACATTCGGTTTGTTATTGGTGCAGGGGTTTCCACAGTTTTTCTATTCAGACGGACTCGAAATTTACGAGTGAATCTATCAAAGTTCGGAGAGTCAATGCTTGGCGTTTGGATGGACTTTTTCAACAACTTTTGAAGCTTCTTGGCTCGAATTCGGTTCATCATATATATCGAGAAGCTAACAAAGTGGCATATAGCTTGGCTAATATTGCTTGTGATGAGCAAAGATCTTCTACTTATGTGACTTTTCATTTGCTCCCCGCCCCCGATTCGTGAGTCCGTGTCATCTTGATCATCTTTGGCACACCTTATTTGAGGCGCACAGCATAGTTTTTCTTTTAGTTCTCTTGCTTGTTTTGCTTTTCCTTTATTTTTCTTGTCATTGTATTTATCTTATATCCATTGGATCGGGGACGTCCCCAATTATCCATGGATGTAATCGCTTTGCATACTACTTCATTTAGGCAGCATTGTATCACCTGATTCATATATAAATGAATCGGTTTCCAGCATTGCACTCTTCTGTTGTATGTAGTGGATTTGTTTCCACCTACTTAGAGGTTTCGGCCTGATCCCCCTCTATGTACTTTTAACGGCCTTTTCTCGGCACTATCAATAAACGGGTAGGGGTCCACGCTAAACCCCCACCATAACAGTGGCTTTCCTAAAAATATAAAATGTGATGAAATATTTTTAGATATGATAAATGAAATAGAATATACAGATAGTGTTAAAAATAATTCAGAAAAAATTTGAGAATAGTAATTTTAAATAGTAATGAACAGTAATTTCTGCAAAAAACAGCAATAAATGTGTGAACAGTAATTTCTGCAAAAACAGCAATAATTTTTAATAACAGGTTAAAATCATTTCAGATTTTGGCAAAACTAGATAACACTGAGCACCGCTACCCTAATGCTTATGTACTGAGATCCTGAGTTTGCAAGTGCTCATTGCAATATATATATATATATATATATATATATATATATATATATATATATATATATATATATATATATATGGAGTTCTTATTTTCATTATTAATCTGTTTGGGGGCTTCAGGCCATTAGTTGTTATCTGTTATATATAGTTTGTGTGTGTGTCTGGAAGGGTAGAACATCACAGAGGCATGTATTGTAGAATTTAAGACCGCAATATTTGTATATTTGGTTTCAGATAGCGTTCTTTTGGTATATTTTCTTGAATGTTCGTTGCGAATTTTTATTCATTTGAAGGATGGATCAAAGGCCATTTGCAGTTCGTGTTCCCATGTCTCTCATGAGAATAAAAGGCTTAAATAATGAAATGTGTCCTTTAGGTATATGTTGCTTTGTCATAACTAGACAAGTAGACAAATATATAATATATTCCACTTTAATCGTGAAAACGAAAATTTATATAATTAACATTAGTATCAATAGCATCTGCAATACACGTGTAATTCATACATACAAGTCTATACCTTGCGCTTATTCATATTACTAAGGTTCTCCAAATTAACATGGACTATTGCCCGGTAAATTTAGGGATAAAATCATGCAGTTGGATATGAAGCCATCATAGCAACACCACATGCCCCTCCTATAGTATTAACTTCTCTTGCCAATTTCATATAGCCGCCATCCCCCCAATTAGTACCCCAGGAGTTCTTAATTAACCAATACTTAGTACCATCTTCATTTTTACCATACCCAATTACTGTAACAGCATGACTTAATTGACTCGTGCAATCTTCTCCGTCGAATATATCGCTCGCATAGTGTTTAAAACCCTCCCCATCAACAGCGACCGATACTGGTTGATTTGCGACGACATTCAACAATGCTGACTCGTCATTTTGTGGCACTCTCTCATAATTAGTAATACTAGTAGATGAGGGACCATTGCTTGCTCTGCAAGTTCCCTGTTGTCCTTCATATGGATATTCAGATTCAGTGACAAGACCATTTTGCATTATATATTCAAATGCTAAATTCATAGAACCGCCGCCACAACCATTGTTTCTTTTGTCACAATCCACGAGTTGTTGCTCAGATAATGAAACTAATTGCCCGTTCTTAATTTGTTGGATTCCTTCAACGGCTGCAACAATTGAAAATGCCCAACAACAACCTGTAATCGATTGCCCAGCGTAAAATAAACTAGTTAGATTGAGTTTAATGTAACTGTCTAACTGTCCTTTTTTATCCATTTCAAAATTGATAAAAATGTAATTTGAGTGAGAAATATGATTATAACAGTTATTCCGAAACGTTAAGTGATGATAAATTTTGGGATGAAAATCGTTTGTCCCCGTGTATGTCTCTATTCTTGTCCCCAACCAATCAGAATTCACCAAGTGGACATTTCTTCCAATTATACATACAAATGGCGAATTGTAATTGGTTAGATACAGGAGTAAGGAGATACATGGAGACAAATGATTTTTTGCCTAAATTTTGGCCTTACCACATTGACCTTGATTCTTGACGTCATTGACAGCTCCCTTCTCTCTCCAGTCAATCCTTTCCGGAACCTCATTTACATTTTGATACTTAAAAGTTGATGACTTCGGGAGGAAATTGGAAGGTATGAACCCCAAGTAACGGGAACGAAATTCCTCACTGGATAGGTCAGTAAACTCATTAATTCCAAGCTTGTAGGAACGATTTCCAGCATTGTTGAAAGAGTCAATGTATTCAACATTTTCCTTGAATATTTGAAAACGGCTTGTTTTCTCCAATTAATCTTTGTATACTTTTCCATATTTAACCATCCATTCCTCGTGCTTTTGGGTCATGGATAGCTCTTCCTGAAGGGTGCGGGAAGTAGATTGAAAAGCATAGAATGCAAACACTAGAAGACATGCAAGAAGCGGTTTGCATTTGCTACCAAAGTTTAAAGCCATAACTACTTGAACTAGAAAATTATTTCTTTTTGGCACTAAGACTATATGATGATTTTGGGTGTGGTTTCTATTCCTAACAAAGAAAAGTATTTATAGGTAGTCTTAGATACAATCTCGAATTGAACTAATATTGGGCAAAAAATCACGTCTTTGTGTATATTTTTATTCATGTACCCAACCAATCACAATTCGCCATGCGTATATATAATTGGAAAAAATATCCACATAATGAATTCTGATTGGTTGGGTACAGGGATAGAGACGTACACCTGTGAAAATCGTCTGTACCGATATATGTTCTCATTCTTATACCCAACCACTCAGAATTCGCTATGTGGACACTTTTTTTAATTATATATATATACATGGTGAATTGTGAGCGGTTGAGTAAATAAATAGGTACATACACGGGTAGAGATGATTATTTGCCGATTTTCATTCCTAATATTGCATGTTTCATAAGCAGACCATGAGTTCCTCCTAGGATTGCGGATGAACCAAGTCAAGTTGATTCGAGTGTTTTCCACTGTATGTGGATTTGGACATGAATCTCTCACAATATACTATATAAAAAATTTACATTTTCATCATATATTTTCTCTAGCAAATATTTAATTTTACAACATTTTAGGCAAATTTCTTTTTTAAAAAAAAAATATCAATCAAGATATACTCTTATGGAACTCAAAATCTTTCACCACATGAAAGGGTTCCGTTGCGGAAAAGATATTTTATCCCGAACTTGTATCATTTTTTCTGTCCCAATAATAATAATTTGCCAAGTGTCAGTTTTTTTTAAAAAAAAAATGTATACCTAAAAAATTAGTATAACCCTAAGGAGAAGTCACACATTACAAAATATTATTAGTGGATGACACAAATATGAAACATATATTTTTACGTTCCGTAGAGAGAACTAAATTTATTTTAACGTAAGCCTAATAAATACTAAATCTTCGTCGGAAGTGACTATTCATATAGTTTAATTTTGAAATATTTCAAATTGGATATTATCTTCAAAATTTTAATTACATTTTTATCTAAAATTTCATTCGAATCCACTTAATTTAAAAAATTGAACATCATAATAAAACACTAAATGGTCTTTCTACTCGCCTTCTAAACTTTTGTTTTTTCTTTCATAAGAAAATTTTTATGCTAAGCCAACTACGCTACATTTCTTTAACCTTATTTCTTTTATTCAAAGGACTCCTTTATCTTATATCATGTATTTATTTTTTACTTGTTACAATTTTTCTATTATTTGATCATATGTTTAATTGCTTATATTGTGTGCCATTTTACGCACGCATCACAAACTTTGTGGCACTTGATAAAAAAAAAAATGCTACTAAAATATGATATTTTGACATATTGCCATAATATTGTAGCTTTTATGAGACAATTATAAAAATATCCCACATTTTTGTGGCACTTGCTACAAAATGTTATTAAAATATGTCATTTTTCATACTGCCATAAATTTAGGTATACTATTTTGACAACCCGTTTTTCTTTTTTGACCTCCCCCAAACATGAAGATAACCAGAAATATGAACATGAAACGTGAACTTAGGTCTAAACTTGACTGGAAACACGACCAAAGAGCTCTGCCTTGGCCGGTAGAATAATTGTAGAAGTAGTCCTTACAAACCATAAATTACGAAATTAATACTACAAATGGAACTGAAGAAAAATTAAACGAATAAAACAATTACTACCGAGTAAAGAAGGTGATGGTTTCCGAAGAAAACCCTAAATTTCAAGAGAAAATGTGTGCATGGAATTCCAGTCTCAATGCATGGACAAAACATCACACTCTAATTGTATTTAACTGTCAAATTTTCTACATTTAAATTTCTTAAAATAATTTTTAAATATTATATCTTGCCTCTCACTATAATAAAAAAGGTTTATTGCGACGCTTTTCATACGTCGCAATAAGGTAAAAAACGTCGATATAAATCTATAACAACATTTATTACAAATGTCGTGTAAACGTCGCATTGGCCACATTTGAATAATGTGTAAAAAGTTTCTCCCTACTCAAAGAGGCCAAATAATCGTCTGTACCCGTTTATTTTCCCATTCATGTGCCAAACAATTCACAAGTCACCATATGTATATATAATTAAAAAAATGTCCACATGACGAATTCTTAGTGGTTGGACACATGAATGGGAACATAAACGGGTAAATGCGATTTTCACCCTTAAAGAGATGTGAATTGAACCCGCGGCCTCCGTAATGTATGTCGTGCAATGAGTCGCTGAACTAAATGATCATTTGTTATTTGTTTCTCCTCGTAGTATATTTATTATAATGGGATTTTGGATTTAATATCTTTACTTATTTTAATTTCTCTTTGTGTTTTGATTTTTTTATGAATCAAATTAAAATTAATACACTTTCATTAAATTTTTAATAATTAAATGTCTTTAATTTTTCTTTAAAAAATAGATTTTAGGAAAATAATCTTTGTATTTTTATTTGTCTAAATATATCCAGATATCTAACGATATAGTATATAAACTCGCAAAAAGTAACAATCCAACCCCTTCAAAGTTTTTCAAGTTTAAAATGATATTTTTGTATAAGTTTCCACAATATAAAGCTTTTATGTTCGTCCCAAGAATGATAATTTTGTTGGTAAACTTTATTATACCTACGTAATATTTAATTTCTTATTTCGTCCTAAACCGAATAATGATTTTAGTGGAACCCTAAAATATTAATCCGCAACATACTGTGCAATGACACACTTTTGCCTTTTGTTTTTTTTCTGTATAGAGGAGAAAGAAGACGAAAGTCTCGGGGAAACCCTAAAATATTCCACAACAGCACAGTTTATGGACAAACCATCACCTTCCTCATTCGTGAGAAGACAATGGTCTTGGCCAGGGCCGTCTCAAACATTTTGGCGGCCCGGTGCTAAACTTTATAATAAGGCCCTACATAATCGGAAAAAAAGTGATTTTCATATAAATATAACCAAAATAATCATTACAATTTTATCATAATTTTTGTTCTCCAAAATGTACTAAACAAAATTAAACAAAATTTTAAAAATACAAACAATTTTTATCATTCTTCAACAAAATACAACTATACACACACATATATAAAACTAACATAAAATTGGGGCCATAATTTTTTTGAGGGCTTGTGCGGTCGAGCACCACGAACACTTTTTTAGCCGCCCTGGTCTTGGCGGGAAGCCCTGAATTCCACTTCCGTGGTGGCCACCGCCAGTACAAGAACGACAAAATGAACAAGCTGTCAATTAGACTCTGCACCCAAATTCGATGTCAATATCTTTTCATTTTCTGCTTTTACTTCCAAGTCATGCAAGCTTTTCTAAACCATCTTATAAGTGAAGCAAGTAATACGTAGTCAATTACTAGAAATTACATAGGCATGTCCAACATTTTTATGTTAAGAGACAAAATATATGTACATCAAACAATCATATAAAAAATTTCAATAATATTTTAAGGGCAAAAACAAATACTTTAAAGAACTACTATACAATTTTTTTCAGTAAAATATGAAACTTTCAAAATTTTAGCATTCCACCCGTTAAATTCCCAATTGCCTATCTAGAACTATACATCACTGGGCTATAGAGAAATCCCCTATATATAGTTAGTAACTATTTTTCACTTTTCTCTAAATAGAAATAACAAAAATATCGGTTATTTATAGCATAACAATTTTACGGGTCTGCTCTGTTTGCCAAATTAGTGATGCGACCAATTGTCTGGTAAAAAAGAACACGTGCAATGCACGTGACATCGACATTAAGGAAAAAATCGCATTTTTTTCTTAAAACCTCATCTATATATAGCACCAACTATTTTCTCTTTTCTCTAAATAGCACGAACTTTTTTAAAAACTATTTATGGCATTACAATTTTACGGGGTTGCTGTTTGTATCAAATAAAATGTCAGATTTTGTCATTCCCTCCTAATACTTTAGGAATAATTCAACATAATTAAAAAAAAAGAACTTTTTCGAGAAATTAATAGAAAATCGCACTGAGTGACATATAAATTAACACGATAAATTTCATCTTAGTCTGAATCGTAGAGGAAACATGTCATAACCATTCAAAATATCAGAGGGACAAAAAGGACACATAAGAAACCAAAACTTTCAAGAACCCATTTTTCAAATATGAAACGTGTGATTTAGTTTTCACTTAGTGCGATTTTCTGATAATTTAGTTGTCTTGCGATTTTCGGTTAACTTTTTCGAATTGATTTTGAGTTTTGTGAATTATGTTGAATTATTTATGAAGTATTTGGGAGGGAAGGAGAAAATATGACATTTGGTTGCATACAAATAGCCCCGTAAAATTGTAATGCTATAAATAGTTTTAAAAAAATTGTGCTATTTAGAGAAAAGAGAAAAAAGTTTGTTTGTTTTTTTGTAAAAAAACGCTTGGGTTGTTTCGGCTCCTGTCACCACCACAGGTCAAGGAAGGCCCTAGGGACCATATGTCGCTTACAAGGGTACTTACAGATCACCCACCAACACAGCCCTCACGTCGACAATGAGAATTGAATACTTGACCTTTG
This sequence comes from Vinca minor, assembly GCA_026122235.1. Classification (NCBI taxonomy): domain Eukaryota; kingdom Viridiplantae; phylum Streptophyta; class Magnoliopsida; order Gentianales; family Apocynaceae; genus Vinca; species Vinca minor. Next base: position 449,513 of record JAOCZM010000060.1, on the reverse strand, counting down.
TAAGGACATATCAAATCCTTAGCAACTGAGCCAACTTGTATTGGTAAAAGAGAAAATACTGGGTGATATATATAGTCTGTGTTTTTAATAGAAAATACGGTTTTGACCTTAATGCCGATGTCATGTGCATTGCACGTGTTCATTTTGGTAAGAAAATTTGCCGGAAACACTAATTTGACAAATAGAGCAGACCCGTAAAATTGTAATGATATAAGTAGCCTAAATTTATGTTATTACTATTTAGAGAAAATGCAAATAGTTACTGCCTATATATAGTGGATTTCTCGTGGGCTATATGTGAATTCTTTTATTTTTCTATGATATTTGTACTTTTGTCCTTATTATAGTAGCAAAACGTGCACCACACGTCTTATATCAGTATCCATATCAATCTCAATTATATGGAATAACAACCAAATAGTTCAACTTTCAAGCCTGCTTCTTTCATTTTATTTCATTGTTTTCACCTTTTAGGTGGAAATAGAAATATAAATTCAAAGAGAAAATTGAAGGAAGATGGAGACCCTACGTCTCAAAATTGATGTCCTATTTTCTTTTTAGATTTGTCAAAATTTAATTCAACTACTTCTAGATAAAGAGTACATCTGTGTTAATTTTACCAATTCTACCCTTTACTTCCAACCTCTAATTCGCAATTAATTAAAATTATGAATTTCCAAACATCTTTAAAAAGGTCATTTCATTATTTAAATAAGGGTATTTTTACTTTTTAGTATCATGTTTACAACAAATTTTCCAAACTCTTAATTCATGTGTAGAGAGGACAGTTATTTTGGGATGAGGGGAGTATTTGACACAAGAGTGTCCTCTATTGAAGCTAAGGATTTCAGACATTGTGGAGTTTAATTCCTAAGTTTGTAGGAATGAACATTTTCATACATGTGATTGTCACAAAATCACATTTTAGTCCAACTTTGATGAATATATGGTATTCATGTCGAGAGAGCTTTGATGCAAATTTTATGTGGACGGAAACCTCAAAATGTTTAGTTTATTATGGACTAAATGGATATCAATTTGTAGTTTATTACCAGAGTATAGAATCCTTTGTTATGAAATATATTAGTCATGTGGATGTCTCCTTGGGCTTTCTAAAGAGAACCAAATCCCTAAGCCCAGTAAGATTTCTTCCACCTCTCATAGAATTAAGGATTCCAAATGGTCCATGTTCTGATAAAATCTTTCTCTGGGGTCTCTAATAACACACTTTGGAACGACCCGTGAACAACGTGCAACAGAGATAGACATTGTAAAAGTTTCCTTAAAAAACCCGTGGTACACGCGATGATCTCCACTTGCCTTTGCGTGGTTTTGGACGATGCATAGAATGAACATGTATGTGTGTTGATCTATTGACCTGAGGTGACCTCATATGTTTTTATAAAAGAAAAAAGCTTCTGCAATCATATCTTCCCACCATTTGTGAAAATGACTACATCATCCGCATAAGCCAAATGTGAAATTGTTATAGTAGTTCGTGACACAGAAAATGAGCCAATGGATCCCATATTCATTAAAAAAAATTATACTCTTGAGAACACCTCGACATTAATGATGAAAAGAAGGGGTGACAATGGGTCTCCCAGCTTAACCCCCGGGATGAGCTAAAGAAGCCGAATGGCTTCCCATTAAGTAGTACAAAAACAAATTGTTTTCTAAAAGATTCCTCACCAGATGAATAATGTGCATACAGAAACTGAATCAAAGCTAGACTAAGACAAGATATGAGTGGGAGACTCGATCAAATACATTCACGGTTGGGGCACTGCTACAGTGATCTCTGCCCGTTGTTGGGGCGCAGATACAGTAACACATGCGCAAAGTTGGTGTGCAGCTACAGTGTCGCTGCTCGGCTGTTGGGGCGCAGCTATAGTAACTCATGCACGTTGTTGAGGCACTGTCTGCACGTCGTTGGGGGCACTACTACAGTAAAACCTGCACACCGTTGTTGGGCACTGCTGCGTGCGGCTTATGTTGCGACGACGAGGCGTGCATTGCATGATCGGCATGCTCGGGTGCCTTTGGCCACACGTCTTAGGCAAGCTCGAGAGCGCAGGGACGCATCATTGTTGTCTCCTCTGCGTAGTCACGACCGATCTGTGACATCTTCCCCCACTTGAGTTAGGCAACGTCCTCGGCGCCTTCTTGATCTGCTCACTCTCTGAAGCCGCGGCGAGCCAAAGGAGGTTTGTCAAAACACGATCTCTGGAAGGAACACCACATCTTGTCAATTCAGCAACACTTTCCTTTAGATATTCTAGAATTGGAGTCCTTTCACATTGTTGCACGCCAAGGAGAATGTGGTTCCTGCAATGGTTCAAAGAGGGGCTTGCATAATCGGTTTTCGGGGTTCTGCATCCTTAATCTTCGTGTCGCAGTGTTCCTTTCCCTTCATGGGAGCTCTTATTAAATACATAGTATCCAATTGTGATGTATTCTGTGAGGGCTCAGCATTATTTTTACAAGGGATCAAGGTAAGTTTATTCCCCGTCACCATAAGTGATTTAGCACAGGGGTTTATTGTCAATTTATTCTTTCTAATGAACTTCAGGCCAAGAACAATTCTGTGGTCATCCATATTTACAACTGCGAAGGAAGTTCGTTTCTTCAACGGTCCTAGCTCCACATTCACACAATGGGCCATGCCCACAAAAGGCTTAGCACCCGAGTTAACAACCTTCACAACGCGACCTACACTCTTCGATAGTGTCAAGCCCAGATGATCAACCTCGGAGCAAACAATATAGTTCTTCGTGGCTCCACTGTCCACAACAGCTGAGACAGCTCTCCCGTTGATCTTGAGGTCCACATACAAGAGCCCAGGCTTCATATCTTGAGCATCGTCTGTTTACACTGCAACGATCTCCTCTTTAGACTCCAAGGCCCCATCAAGGCCTTGATATTCAACCCTGCGAAAGCTTCCCAAATACCCTACTTCCTCAGGATATTCTTGTTGTTTCAACTTTCGAAAGCTTCCCAAGTAACTTCCCTCTTCATGATGGACAACTGCTACATAACCTTCATCTCACCCTCCAGCAATTCCTTGCTCATGGGGCATTTCCGTGCTATCAGATACAGCATGTATCGCTGCTAGCACACTCTCGAGCCCCTTTGGACCGGATCCCATTGCGTTCAGCGACCCATTAGACTCCACATTCTTTGGGCGAAATCTCAAAGTCTACTCCGTTTTGCCACATGAGAAACATGAGTTACCGCTACTTCCTGCCCTTGAAGTAGAGTCGGCATGTCCCCCACTAGAGCTCTGTCTGTAGGACGTACGATCCTCTCCACTAAAAGTTTCACTTGGCTTGAGGGAGATGAAGTTCCCTCCACTAGACCCCCTCGAGTCATCTACTCTTCGGTCTCTCTGAGGGTCCATCACATAGTCCTCCAAGCTCTTCGCCGCCGACATGGCTTTCGCCAGTGCCTCGACCCTCTGTTTGTTCAACTCTTGCCTTGCCCACGGTTTTAACCATGTTACTGAAAATCTTGAGCTTAGGTCGAGGAGGAGTTGGTTGAGGTTGACCGGATACCTTGTCTTTGATTGAGGCAATTTTACCATTACTTCGGTCGACCGTCGCCTTGTCCGGTATACCGGTTTGCCCTTGTTTCCTACAAAAGAATTCAATTTTAGTACCCATTTTCTTATGGGTCCTTGGGGGTTAGTGTTGGGGTTCTTTTCAACCCATATAGATTTAGCACCTCTTTCTATTTTCTTTTTATTAATGCAACAAGTAGAATGAGGAGCACAATTACCACAATATGAGCACTTAGCACTTAACATAGTGGTGTGTGGTGTTCTAGCATTAAAAGAAGTAGAGTGTGATTTCTTTTGTGTGTGCTTGTGCCCTTGGCAATTAATATCAAGAAGAGCATGTGGAGCAACAAGCATATTACCAATGATATCTCTAGCACATGTACACTTATTACCAAGGATTCTCTGACATTGTCAACAATGGGTGACCTGGAGGGACGAGATCTACCTTGGGAGAACAACCCTAGGTATAAAGGAAAGGTTTTGCAGAAGAGAAGACACTCAGAAAATTATCCAATAGTTGGATGATGCCTTCTACTTCCTCTGTGAAAGATTTCCTACATTTCTTATCACTTTCTAACCCTCTTTCCATCCTACCTCTATTTCTATACTGATCCCAAGTTCATGTGTGATTCTAGGAGCTGATGGCAAGCAATTGCATATTTGGCTTGCATTCATAAGTTTGTCTATCTTTACTTTTTGATTAGCTTATGTTAATGGTAGTAGTAGCTAAGATTCAGTATGTTAATTTAATTAATTGCTTTGTTGACCCAAATATGGGTGGTGATAAAGAATATGATATTATATTAATCATGGAGATAAAAGTTTCTTTGTTAATAAAATACAATAATAAATTATGAAATTTGATATTCCACTACATATATTTATAAATTTAACTATAGCATATATGATTTTACCCATATAAAGTTCAACCTTCTAATCGTGGTGGTAAAATAGTTTGGGAAAAAATAAAAATAAATAAGATAAGTGGTAAAAAAAAAAGGAAATAAAGGTAATAAATATTGATAAAATAAAAGAATTACTTAGACAATCTTATAATGATAATCCATTAGCATTTTGGGATAAATATCAAGAAAATGTACTATTAAAAATAAAAGAAAATACTATAATAAGAGTTAGACCTATGGAATATAGTCTAGAAGATAAAGAGGAGTTTCGTAAACAAATAAATGAGTTATTAGAATTAAAACTTATTAGGCCATCAACTAGTCTTCATAGTAGTCCTGTTTTTTTAGTTATGAATGAAGCAGAAAGAAAGAGAGGAAAAGCTAGAATGGTAATAAATTATAAAATGTTAAATAAGAATATGGAATTTGATGGATATTTTTTACCTAAGAAACAAGTATTACTAAATCTTGTTAAAAATAAAAATTTATATTCAAAATTTGATTGTAAATCAGGTTTTTGGCAAATAAAAATGCATGAAGACAGTATAAAATATACAGTTTTTAGTACACCTGTAGGGCATTATGATTGGTTGGTTATGCCATTTTTATTTTCAAATTGCTTTTTGTTGTTCATGGAAATGAAAGAGGCCCTTGAAATATTTTTCCGATGATGAGGTTTAGAAAGTAAGTGTGTCTATGAGCAAAGAGCACGACTCAACGTAGCAATTATCATCCCCTTCACAACCTGCAACATAGCGATTGTGCTCCCCGTAAATCTAAAAAATTGCCTCATGCATTATGCATGCATAATAGTCTATAAGAATTTTCAAGATAGTGCAACTTTATTACAGTGGAACAAATGTCTTGATTGGAATTACTATTAAATATTTTTTTTTCTTCAAATGAGAATTCTAGACATTGTTAATATCATTGTCTTTTCTTCCAGGCAACTTTGATGCAATCATTACCACCTGATCATGCATCAAAACATCATACAAAAAGACCTTATGATGAAATTAAAACAAAATTAATTTTCACACTTGTTTCCCAAGGATTTTTGCTTAAAAAATGCACCTCAAATATTTCAGAGAAAGATGGATAAGATATTTGGAAAATATGATTATTTGGTGGTATATGTAGATGATATATTAATTGCTTCCAATACTTTAGAAGAACATAGAGATCATCTTTTAGAATTTGATAATATTTGCAAGGAAAATAAAATAGTTTTATCAGAAAAGAAGGCTATAATAGAGAAAGATAAAATATAATTTCTTGGATTTATACTAAGTAGTCATGGAATAGAATTACAACCACACATAAGTAGAAAAATAAATGAGTTTCCTGATAAATTAAGAAATACAAATGAAATACAAATTTTTTTAGGATGTCTAAATTATGCTGAAGGATTTATACAAGATTTAGCCAAAAAGAAGATGAAAATACAAAAATTATTAAGGAAAAATAATTTAGAAGGATGGCATAATGAGCATATTGATATAGTTAAAATCTTAAAAGAGGAATGTAAATCTTTGCCTAATTTAAGAATACCCGATGATAGCGATAATTTAGTTTTATAGGCTGACGCTTCTGATAATCACTGGGCAGTCTTATTAAAGACTGACCTAAATGAAATATGCAGGCATAGTAGTGGAACATTTAAAGGTGCAAAAGTTAATTATGCAACTCATGAGAGAGAACTTTTAGCCATAATCAAAGGAATACAGAAATTCTCTGTATTTCTAATTAAAAAGCCTTTTTCTATAGAAACCGATAATACCCAGATAAAAGCCCTCATTGAAAATAATTATCCATCCACTACCCAATACAAAAGAATATTGAGATGGCAATCATTTTAATCACCATACAATTTTAAAGTTCATTGGATAAAAGGATACAATAATTATCTCAGTGATTTTCTTTCAAGAAATCCTGAATTTGCTAAATAGCAAATTAACGTCCTCTTGACAACGGTAAATGTTAAGGTTAGTCTGGATTACGGTTCTGGTAAAGACAATATCAAATATGTATGTGTTGCATATTTATGAAAAATAGGAAGTAATAACTTTTTATGTTATGAAAAAGAATGAACGATAATTATAGTTCATTTACTAACAAAAAACAGTGATAACATGTAGCTGTTATTTTCTTTGCAGGTAATGGAGAATATTTAGAAGAAAATGGAAAATATAATAATACTTAATAAGACTCTCAATGAGAAGATTGAGGATAGTTTCAGAGGAACAACTCAAATAGCATATGATATTAATGTCCTCTTACATCTACAGAATGAGATAAAGGCTGATAGGGAATTTTTTGAGTCAGCAATAGAAGATATGAAAATAAGTTTGGAGGGATTTAAAAAGCCGAATACATATAACGAAGCGGTTAGTCCCATCCCTATAATTCCAGAAAGCATTGAGAAAAAAACAACCGAGAATAAGCTTCTAGAAAAGGATGATGATGAAGATACTTCAATAGAAAGGAAAAAAGGAAAAATAAGAATAGTTAGAGAAGGGGAAACATCTTCGTTCATTCAGAAAAGAACAAAATGGGAACAAGAGTTTCAAGGCATAGTAAATTGGGCATACACCATAATTGAAGTAGAAACCTATTACGGAGCTCCGGGAAAAAATATTTATCCAAGGATCATCTGTGTACAAGGATCTAATCCAAAAAAGGTCAAGATATTAGCAGACTACGGATTTATACATATAATTTATCCGAGCAAAAGTTTGATAGAAATAGAAAAATTTGATATAATCTTCAAATCTACAATAAGTCAATTTGCACAAGGAAGAAATATTTTTATGAAGTTCTATTCAATCAGTCCCGAAGAAGATAATGAATCTCAACATCTCATCACAGTTGGATATAATAATCAGGATCAAGAAATATATCTAAATAAAGATTATATAAGAGTTCCAATAATTTCAAAAGATGGTGTTATCTGAAGACGATCAAATGGAATAAAAGTTATTAGAAGTTTGATAAGGAATTTTTACCAAAGATATTATAAAGTAATGGGTAAAAGTAATAATTGGATTCTAATTAGCAGTCAAGATAGCCATGGAAATTCTCCCAGAAAAATTTTAAAAGATAAGACTCAAGAAATGTCAGAAATGAAATGGCCCCATAGTACTGATAAAGTATGGAAATTAACAAAGATAGAAGAGCCAAGTGTTAGTAGTCCCCTAGGACCATTAGCATATGTTGTACGTTTTATATCTTTTTGAGCATATCATCTGAATAGTTAATTTTGCTTATGAACATCGAATGCGTGATTTGATAGTAAAATTCATTTGCTTATGTAATTACTATTCTAGTTGTCCCTAGTTTTATGTAATCTACTTTACAATGAAATAAAACTAGTATGATGTTTGATTGATGATTATGTTTTACTAATCAATTGTAATGAGTACAAATCATATCGTAGATGCAATATAGTGAGATATATCGTATCGGACGTGATCCGTTAGAGAAGTAATACTTCATGGTCCTTAGTCATAAGTATTACTTCCTCAATACTATTTTAGAATCCTTAGACCTTATGTTTCCATTGATTCTAGCATGAATGGAGCCACATTTTGACTCAGTCGTACGTTGCTTTTAATCGAGTAATCAATACGACTGATGATCGGATGTAGCGTCTTATCATGGCTTGAATGTGAGATGCATTGTAAGGAATTTGTCCCTCTCTATTATTCGAGAGAGATATCCATGGGCCCCTCGATAGGGAAAGACTGTTTAAATGCGTGGTCGTGCTCAAACGTATTTAATAAAGTGGTTATTAAATATTGTTTGATGAAACAGTCTACCTGGAGATCGAGCATAAATATAATTAAGCCTTATAAGGGTGACGACTACCATGCCTTATGCTTAATTAGGATATCGCGAGACAAAATGATTAAATAGTGGATTGATGTTAGGTTCCACCGTAAATTCATTCACTTTGGGTAGTCACAATGTCCTGCTAGGGACCGCTTGTGATTTATGAACTCACACGAGAGAATGAGGGGTATTTTTGATATTTGGTTTAAACTTGGATTATGTGGGAACTCCCACTACCAGTAGAAGTCTAGGGGACGTGGGAGTTGAAGACTCCCACTACCAAAAGAGGTGGATAGGACGTTGGAGTTGTTCTTGAAACAAACTCTCACAACCTATATAAACCTCTCTTGGCCGAAACCCTAGAACTAATGCTTGAGCCGCAATAAACCAATTTCTCCCGAAATCAGATTTCTGGATTTCTGGATTTTTGCCCTTCTCTTCTTACTATATTCCCGAAACTCAGAAACGAAGAGCTAGCACTCGCTGCTCGTTTGGTCGCGTGGATACCGGTAGAAAGCGATTCCGCAAGGGAAGGTTTTTGGTGGCAGCAGCACACATCCGAAAGACAACATATTTAGCCGAAAAATGTAAGTAATTTTTCGCTATTTTTGATTCGTTTTGTATGAGCGGATCCTTCAGGGGAGGACTCATGGGTGTTCAGAACGATTTTCTGCCCATGAATCCCGTCAGAAGGACAACAATAAGTGGAGGAGTCAGATTAAGATAAGGCAGAACTACAATTATATGTCATAACTGTAGTTGTAAAAAGCAATAATGTAAATTAATTCTAGAAAGTACAATAATGTAAAGCAATCGTCATTGCTTACTATGTAGCTTAATAAGTGTAGTAAGATATCTCTATATAAAGAGATTTGAGAGAAGAGAGAGATGATCGAAAAACTTACATCAGAAAAATGTTAGAAAAACTCTCTTTAAATCCTTGTAATAGTTTTTTCCATATCAGAAAATAATTCTCTCATATCAGGAATAGTTCTTAATAATATTTCAAAGTTTATTCTAAATCTTCATATATTCATTTCTTCAAATATTTTGTTCAAAATAAAGAGTAAGAGAACACAATGAGGTAATCCGTTTGAAGCAAATTTTATTCCGCTAGGTGTTGAAGTACCGCAAGGCAGGCGACCGTCAGGGAAAAGCCGATAGGAAGATATAATTTGCAGTAGGAAAACCAAAGGTCACTTCTTAAACTTTTATTTTTGAATTACATTCTTATTTGAAAGTTAAGATTATCTGTAGATATAGAATAAGCGTTGAAATTATTAAAGAGGAATTATTTCTGAGCCAGAAATTTTATGGAATTTATTACATTAAAAGTTATATTATCAAAAAGAAGTGAATTAGATATTTTTCATAAAAATGATTTGTTAGAAATAGGTCTAATAGAAAATAGATTAATTAAATATTTATGTGAACATTTAAATAAAGATCTATGTAGAAAAATATTTGAAATTGTAAGAAACTATCCTTAATAATCAATATGAAATGGAAAATTATATAAGTCAATGGTTAGAAAATATAAATTTCTATTTAGATTAAATAATGGATTTATTTATTTATAAAGAAATATTGTTAAATCAACTATATCTAGATAAAAATATGAGTAATAATTTAATAAATAATTTAATGGAAGTATGCATAACTGAAATAAGACTTTATAAATATTTAAAGGAAAAACTAAATAATGATATAGTTACTTTTATAATGAAAAAAAATATATATAACTATTATTTTAAGTGTGAAATAGCTTCTAGTATACCTGAACCTTATTATTATAATGATTTAGAACATATATATGATCTTATGTTTGAATGTGAAGTTTGTGAAATAATGTTAGAAAATATTACAATACTAGGACAAGAATATAATGATAATTTAAGATTATTTAAATTCTTTGAAGATAGAGTTAATTGGATAATTTGGCAATACCTTCCTGTAGAATATGTCAGGAATCAAAGAATTATATTAAGAAATAAAATAGAGAATTATCATAAAGTTGATAAAGAATATATGGAACATCTTAAAAGATTTCATATTGACTTATTTTAAGTAAGATTTGGATAAATGGAATCATGCAAGGTATAATAATAGAATCTTGCCTAAAAGAAATAGCTTATGAAGATATAAATATAAAATGTGATGAAATAATTTTAGATATGATAAATGAAATATATGAAATAGAATATACAGAGAGTGTTAAAAATAATTCATAACAAATTCGTGAATAGTAATTAACAGTAATTTCTACAAAAAACAGCAATAAACGCGTGAACAGTAATTTTTGCAAAAACAACAATAATTTTTAATAACAGGTTAAAATCATTTCAGATTTTGGCAAAACTAGATAACACTGAGCACCGCTACCCTAATGCTTATGTACTGAGATCTTGAGTTTCCAGTGCTCATTGCAATATATATATATATATATATATATATATATATATATATATATATAGAGAGAGAGAGAGAGAGAGAGAGTTCTTATTTCTGTTATTAACTGTTTGGGGCTTCAGGCCATTAGTTGTTATCTGTTATATATAGTTTGTGTGTGTGTCTGGAAGGGTAGAACATCACAGAGGTATGTATTGTAGAATTTAAAACCGCAATATTTGTATATTTGATTTCAGATAGCGTTCTTTTGGTATATTTTCTTGAATGTTCGTTGCGGATTTTTATTCATTTGAAGGATGGATCAAACGCCATTTGCAGTTCGTGTTCCCATGTCTCTCATGAGAATAAATGGCTTAAATAATGAAATGTGTCCTTTAGGTATATTTTGCTTTGTCATAACTAGACAAGTAGACAAATATATAATATATTCCACTTTAATCGTGAAAACGAAAATTTATATAATTAACATTAGTATCAATAACATCTGCAATACACCTGTAATTCATACATACAAGTCTATACCTTGCGCTTATTCATATTACTAAGGTTCTCCAAATTAACATGGACTATTGCCCAGTAAATTTAGGGATAAAATCATGTAGTTGGATATGAAGCCATCATAGCAACACCACATGCCCCTCCTATAGTATTAACTTCTCTTGACAATTTCATATAGCCAATATCCCCCCAATTAGTACCCCATGAGTTCTTAGTTAACCAATACTTAATACCATCTTTACTTGTTCCATACCCAATTACTGTAACAGCATGACTTAATTGTCTCGTGCAATCTTCTACGTCGAATATACCGCTCGCATAGTGTTTAAAACCCTCCCCATCAACAGCGACCGATACTGGTTGATTTGCGACGACATTCAACAATGCTGACTCGTCATTTTGTGGCACTCTCTCATAATTAGTAATACTAGCAGATGAGGGACCATTGCTTGCTCTGCAAGTTCCCTGTTGTCCTTCATATGGATATTCAGATTCAGTGACAAGACCATTTTGCGTTATATATTCAAATGCTAAATTCATATAACCGCCGCCACAACCATTGTTTCTTTTGTCACAATCCACGAGTTGTTGCTCCGATAATGAAACTAATTGCCCGTTCTTAATTTGTTGGATTCCTTCAACAGCTACAAAAGTTGAAAATGCCCAACAACAACATGTAATCGATTGCCCAGAGCAAAATAAACTAGTTAGATTGAGTTTAATGTAATTGTCTAACTTCCCTTTTTTATCCATTTCAAAATTGATAAAATTGTAATTTGAGTGAGAAATATGATTATAACAGTTATTCTGAAATGGTAAGTGATGATAAATTTTGGGATGAAAATCGTTTGTCCCCGTGTATGTCTCTATTCTTGTCCCCAACCAATCAGAATTCACCATGTGGACATTTCTTCCAATTATATATACACATGGCGAATTGTAATTGGTTAGATACATGAATAAGGAGATACATGGAGACAAATGATTTTTTTGCCTAAATTTTGGCCAACAATTCAAAAGGATGAGCTCATTTTCCTAGTCACAACTCTAAAGTAATTACTACAATGGTCCCCAACTTTTAAGCCTGAGGGAAGGCATTCAATGCAATACAAGGGTTCAGTTTCTCCCCGAACGAAGGGCTCACAATTTAAGGATTCCTTTGTATGTATCATCGCCCATCCCAGTGGACTCCACAAGACCGTCATAGTCCCAAACATTTATCCTGTTAAGAACGGGCCCTCACAATCAACTCATTTCACTCCTACCGAGAACTCAAGCGTTCAACGACAATCACTCTTTATGCACATTCGAAAGAATTCTACAATGAGGTCGATCCTAGACAAGAGCTCAACCAGTGATGACTCTGTAGAACACATAACATTTAAGACTCCAGAAACAGTAGCAAGACAACGCCAACGATAACAAGATAAGATGACAATCAACATGCACAATCAAGTTCAAAAATCAACATACGAGTATGATAATTCAACGTTTCATCCTATGCAGTAAATCATGCCTTTAAATACTTTCAATACGAAGTTCCATAAGTATTAAAGAACACATTTCATGAGTTTTAGAATCAAAATTACAAGAGTGAAGAGTCTCACTTGGAAATAAATCAAGCGAAGCAGAATACTAAAAATCAGAGAAATGTAGCAACTTCAACGGTAAAATTCTGTTCATTACGAGCTCAAAATCCATCTCCGTCACTTCTCACGAGTAGCGTTATCAGTTAGCTTCGATATGCAACAAGAATTACTCCAAATGGAGTTTGATTACTACTTCAATTATGATATTTATTCTCAACATACTGTTTTTCCAGATCTTTCCTCTTCTTCCTTTTCTCTCTTTTTCTTATCTTTCTTTTTCTCTAACCTCTCTTTTCCCTTCTAACCACAAAAATCATGCACAAACTACTAAGAGACACACCTTTTCAAACGGTGTCAAACCAACCCCACAAGTTAACAAAAGTCTACACTTAAGTCCTCCAAGTTTTACATATTACTAATACCACCCTTAATAATTGTACACCAAATTAACATTTAATAAACACATAAAACATGAATTCGATTAAGCATGTTATTATTAAATGAAAAAAAGTTCAGGTTATCGCAATAGTAGTTACCAATTCAACTAGGATTATACTTTCCACAAATGTTACAGTCGAATAAAGTTAGGAAAACGCAGTCCCAAGAGGAGTCGAATTTTATAATAATTGACATAACTCGGATATGTTAACTTCGCATATGTCAATAAATGCTATCTCGGGTCAATCCAGGGTTAATAGGAATCTGGGACCCAATATAAATCTTAGAACGGAACACACTAACGAACAATGTGAAATTACCAGTCATGTGATCTACCGGGATGGAGCCTGTGAGTCTGCAAAAGTTATCTTATCTCCTTTGATTTTCTTTCTGTTACTCTCTGTGCATTGAAGTATAATTCTAACTAGATAAAAATTGCTCTAGAAGACTAAAAGATGGAACTGCTCGTAATTACTCAATTTTCTTAATTATATGCTCTCTTTTTGTTTTTTGAAAAAGAATTTCTGTTATCTTTACTATAGTAAAAAAATAGATTTAAATAAGTATATCTATTATACTTGAGTATATGTATATCTGGAAGTATATTATATGTATGCGTTTTTCTAAAGTGTTATTATATATGATAGTTTAAGTTTCCTATTCTCCTAAGATTCTCCCATTTTTGATAGGATTTTAGATTTTTATATAATTAAATTACCATATATAGGCTACTTTATCTAAATTAACGTGTGTTCCAGGGCACACGTTAGAAACACCCTATCTATATTATATATACACTAGTCTAATAATTTATACTATGCACGTGGAGATTTTTTATATATTGTTTTTACAGTTACTACATATATTAACAAAAAATGCACAAATTTATATATTTAAATAGAAAGTTATAAGTATAATTTCTTGTCATTATAATGGAAATTGAAAATTCCTCTTAAATGTAAAAATAATTAATATTATATAAGATTGTTCAGAATTTAGTAATATGTTACTAATATAAATGTACCATTTTTTTTCATTGTAATGACAATTTAAAAAACTCCAGAAATGTAGAGAACAAATATGGCATACATTGGGCGTTATTTCAATCTTTCCTCTTTACCTTTTTGTTTTCCTTAAGAAGGGAATGTGGTTGAGGGGATAGGGAAAGGGGATGAGCATACACTTATGAGCATTGAACTCGAGATCTCTCAATCTTAGTAAGGAGACATTTAACATTTAAGCTAGAGTGAATGACCTACCGTGGCCACCAACAATTTTACTTTGTTTTCTTTTTAGGCAAATTGGCATCATGTGTCCAAAAACAATTTACATTTTAGAATAATGATCCAAAAATTATGTTTTCAAAACTTTCCATCCTGAAACAATTTATGTTTGATGTACTTGGTCCTTCCGTCAAAAAAAGCCATTAGTCAATTGTTAACTTAAAATTTGAGCATGGTAAACACCAAAAGTATAAGGTGCATTTTCGGCAGTTTATGTTAAAGCTCCCCACTCCCTACTCCCCCTTCCCGACCTACCCCAACCCTTCCTCATTCTAATTGTTCTTCTTCATCCATAGCTGAAAACTTCCCCATTTTTATAGTCCTAAAATGTGTACATTCATCTCTCCTCACAGGAGCAATCGAAGATATTGTCATCAAAAGCTAAGGATGGAGATGAATACACCTAAAAAAAAACTTGTACCAGGAAAATAGGCGTCAATCGGTGCCGCAATTTTACAAATGCCCCGACTCTGAGATTAGCTTTAAGCTGAACAAAGAGGTCATAAAGTGGGCCCAGATCTGCAGCATTCCGATGAGAATAGAGAAGAGAGAGTCTAGCATAAGGATTTTTTAAGGAAAAAAGCTACAACCTTGTTTCTCCTTTTTGTGTCAAGGAAGAGAACATCAAGAGAAGGGTTATCAGCATCACCAAAAATGGGCATAGACGAAGTCATAGAGAAAGCTACTAGCTTCCCATCATCATTTTTCTTCACCTGATATGTCACCGGTGACGGCAGAAATAATGCAAATTTTGTTGCAAGTTGAGATATAAGATACTCCATCTTGATAATGATGAAGAAAAATCACAAAAGAAGTTATTAATTTACTAAAATTAGTGCTTTTCCTGCTAACCCAACTCATGAATGTATGTGAACTTTAAAAGGGGTTGCAATAAATTTATTAATTCAAGTATAAAAGGTTGATTTTTGGGGTAGAGAGAGGGGGTTGCTCTGTTCTTATTTTTATTTTTGGGAAATGACCTTAGACTAGCCATGGTTTGGTATAATGGGCCAACCATGGCATTGATTTTTTTGGGTGAATTTTGTTCGCCATCAACAGATTTGCCAAATCCGTTCTCATTTCAGAGCGGATTTGGCAAATTCGTCCTCAAGAAACCCTAAAGCATGATACAAACCCTAACCAAACCTTCTTTGACATATCTCCTCCAAACCTCTATTTATACACACCAACTTTAGCAAAAACGCCAATTTCATCCTAAATGTATTTTCCAAGGGAGTTTTGAGTCCTGTTCGAATTTTTTTTTTATCTCTTTTCATCTTGTATATTTTTACGACCTGCCATTAGTGTCCTTCCGTCCAATTTTCTATCAATTTTCCGTCAAGTTACTCATGTGCATCACACGTGAGACACTTTTCAAGGGTATTTCAGACATTTTAACTTATTTTATACATGAAAAAGTGGGTACTCAAATAAACTAAATATGAATATCCAATTTAAACTAACTAATTTTTTTTCTTAAACTCACCTTATACCCATCCATCTTCATCTTAATCATCAAACACCACCACCAACCTTCTCCACCACCTGCAACACCCACAATTTTAATTAACCAAAAAATAAGACAACGATTGATGCCCGGCTGATAAACTCTCCATAAATGCATAAATGGCTTCTTCGAAGTGGGTTTCAATTTGACTATCCTGTAGCAAACCGATTAATTTCGAAATGAGTTTTGTTATTGAATAATATGTTGTTGTTGAATTTCAATTTCAAGCCAATTAATTTCGAAATGGGTTTTCATATTTAATAATATATTATTGAATTTCAATTTCATTTTTTTTAAGCTTCTCCGTTCTTGAAGGCATAAAAGGATAAATATGTTCAAGCAATTTGTATTTCACAATATCAAATTGATTAAGTCTATGTATTGGACAATTTTAATCCAATTCTTTGAAACCCAAAACCAGAACTGTACTATTGAAGAAGATAACCAAACATGAAGAATAAAGATTATCTAAGAAGATAACCAGAACTTCGCTTTTTCTTGTTTGATTGCTTGAATGCCCATTCTGCCAACGAGTTTTCAAGAACGGGCAAGTTCTAGGTGGCCACAAGAGGTCACATTTTATTGGAGGTGCTGTTATTACTGTTGCTGAGGAGATTAACCATCGAACTTCAATATACAAGCCCGATTACCCCGAATTAATTGACCTTAATCTTACCGGCGGTGGTGCTAAGGCGTCAATCCCCAATTGGGGGAAAAAATTTTGTTCCTGGGAATTTGAAGAATAATAATAATATGGAAGATAGATTTGGCAGACGATGGAAAAGGCCCATGGGCTTCATATCCATGGTTGTAGGTAGTGGTGGTGGTGGTTGACGGTGGGTGCGGAGGAAGATGGAGGGGAGAGGGAGGGGATGGATTTAGACTTTAGTTGTTTTATTTTTTAATTAATTTAAATTGAGTATTCATAGTTATTTTATTTTTCAATTGAGTACCCAAATTTGTCTTGAGAGAAATATGTTGAAATGTCTGTAATGCCCTTAAAAAGTGTCTCACATGACTGGCTTAACGGTATTTAGACAGAAAAATGTAATTGGCAGTACGTAAAACGTGTAGGATGTAAAAAGATAAAATTATTCATTTAGGACTTTAAACTACCTTATAAAATACATTTAGGGCGAAAAGGGCGGTTTTTCCCACCAACTTCTCCTTCAAAACTTATATCAATTTCTATCTTTCTCCCAAAATTCCTTCCAACCTTGACCAAATTACTCTCAAAACTTAGCATTCGAAATGAATAGTGAAATGGATCCAACACTGGAAGAGTATTTCAGACACCATTTTAAAATTGTGGTTGACAACCAAACAAATAGAAGAATGGTAATATCTTATGTTTAAAATTTCTATTTTATATTTGTTATATGTGATGACTTATCTTACACAAATTATATTATGTAGTGTATACCATCAATGTACACTAATTGGTTAGAGCGAACTGGTTTCGAGGTTCCACATTGTTTCTATCTGAATGACGTCATTGGTAATCAATGGTTTGTTTATCAAACCCAAATAGATGACAAGTATTACCTCGACGACGGTTTACAAGAAGTTTTTGCGTGATAACAATCTTCGGCTGACAGATAGGTTCATTTTATCCATTCGCCAATGAACGTACTCGATATATATTTTAGGGGAGGGTTCATGATAAGGCCCGGGATCAGTTACTTGATGGGCGAATTATCATATCCCTCCGACAAGGTTTTTTATCGCCAGAGTTTTCGGGTAGATGTTAACGAAAGGAACACGAGATATAAATTTGTACGTTGGTTACTTTAAAAATATTGTTTGTAAAGACCTTATATTATTTTATTGTAATTGGTTTACATGTTTGCAGTAGATAGGTCATAACTACATGAAATGGTGTGTAAGATAGAAACTTGGAATACACGAGGTACTACACTTGTGAAATATGCACGGGAACAAAATGTCACTCCGCGTGGCGAAAGACGGAGACAATTACTATTTTGATGGGTGGTATGATTTTCTTGAGTTTGTGAGATTTTACCCCGGTGACTTTGTACAAAACTTGATACGCAAAATCTATACTAGCAAGTGTACTAGGTCAACACTGCAGTAGTCAAGGTCGATCCCACAGAGAATAATGATTAATTAATTCCTAAGTTAATAATTCTACAATGATCAAAAGCATGTAAAATAAATCCGATGGTTGATGATGATTTAATTAAACTAAATTAATTAACTAACATAAAACAAATAACTTGAACAAGATGTTTGACAAGAGAAATATTTAAGGCACATGAATTCACTAAATTAACCAATATATTATCGTAACGATATGATATTCTAGAGTGAGTTTCATTAATCGATCGATTTCCAATTATATCTAATAACCTCTTTAAAGGCTTA
Source organism: Vinca minor (assembly GCA_026122235.1). NCBI lineage: Eukaryota > Viridiplantae > Streptophyta > Magnoliopsida > Gentianales > Apocynaceae > Vinca > Vinca minor. The sequence goes on along the minus strand of JAOCZM010000060.1, from coordinate 431,109 downwards.
TCAAACCTATTCACATGAATAAACCAACTATATTTCTATGTTGATTTTAACCCATAAAAATGCATTAAACATATGAAATCATAAAGATCGCACAAACCATACAAGTATATGTCTCTCTTGCATGCAATTTATGTTCAGATTATTTAACTTAATTAACAAGGTCAGTTGTCGCAAATCTTCCAAGTTAATGTAAAGACAATTTGAGTTGTAGCTAATCACATAAAAGCATTAAGAACAATAATAATAAATTAATTCAACCACTCATTGAATAACAAAATCACAAGAATAATATAGATAATTAAACTAGCTACATCATGGCCTTAGAATAAATATTTAGCTCATACTAGTGAAGAAATTCAATAATAAATTAAAAGAGAGAATATAAGAAAACATCCCTGGATTCAAATAACATCTTAAACTTGAAATCAAAATAATCTTCAAAAGAACTTCAATCATCAAAGCTTCAATCTTGTCCATGAATTTTGTAAATAAAAGAACTATAAAGATTAACCCTAGAAGAGGGTTAATTCTAGAGAAAAACTAAAACATAGAGAATAATCTAATAATGACTGAATGAATTTTTCTAAGACTATTAAAGAGTATTTATAGAAATAGAAACCTGCTAGCTTAAGGTTACTGACATATGTTAAAACTCTTCACACTCCTTTAAAGTAGTTGACATAAAATAAAACTCTTCAAGATTCTTTAAAGTAGTTGAAGTACACCAGAACTCTTCTAGTCCGTAAATGTTCACTTTTATCTTCAATTCCAGCAGCTTCTTTCTTATTCTGCAAGTCGGTTCACTTTTATCCTTCAAAAGACTATTTTGCCCCTACAAATGCAAACACAAAGAAGTGAGTATTATACCATTCTAAGCCCAAAACTCAATATGTAAATACTTTTTGAAGCTCAAAATTACTATTAAAGTAGAAGAAAATATAGATAAATTTACGAGTTATCAAATCCCCCCCCCCAACTTAAGTATTTGCTTGTCCTCAAGCAATTTAAGCACAAGGTAAGACCGACAAATAAAACTTTTTAAGAACAAGTAGAAAGAAACCATGGATTCAACAAGTTTAACAACTCAATTATTGATCTCCAATTATTCCAACATAACAAGTGCCATAAATAAAAGTAATAAAATAGTATAAGGCAATTCACTCAATCTCTCATTATTATTTCATGAAAAGTATGCATTCAAGAAACTTGTATTAAGAACTAAACAAACAGACCTTTATCTTTCACACCTCTTTTTGCTACAATTCAATCCATAGGTACCATTGTGCAATGTTATTTTATTTTGACTCACGAATATATAGAATTAAAATAAGACTGAGTAAGATCATTTAATTCCTTTAGCACATTCAAATTTACAAAGTTTCTATTGGGACTCATAGTGCACCAAGGAGTGTGAACTTTCTTATCACTCGTTTAGTGGCGTGCTAATTTCGCATACTCATAATCTTCCATTTTTCAAGATCAGCGGAGTAAAACCCAATTTATACTTTTTATTGCGGGCACCAAGGAGTGTGAACTTTCTTTCACTCGCTTAATCGTGTGCTCGTTTCGCATACTCAATACTCTTAGTGTGTTGATTGTGTTTTTTTTTCTTTTTCAACTTTTTTATAACCAAGAGCAGCGGAGTAGAGCCCGAAACAAACACTCGACATTTTGTCGCATTGTTTTTTGAATTAAAAGAATTACCTAGTCGTCCTTTAAAGCTATATATTCAGAGTCAAGAGTTGTGTAGTGTATTGGGTAACCATAAATCGAATCAACAACAAAACAAGGGTTATCTTAAAAGGTCTCAAAGTCTAATTCCAAATACAAGTTCTATCACATATACATAGTCACAAGATACTCACTCAAAAACATTTTTTTTTTTAATTTTTCAAATTTTCTAGTGGCACGAGTCAAATATTGGAAATCATGGAAAATAATGCTTAAAGTTGTTAAAATTAACGTATCCACAATTAATTTTTTGGCCTTTTCTTTTTTATGATTTTTTTTATTTTTCTAATAATATGCAAAACTACTAAAAATATCACAATATAACTTAAAATAACTAAAATAAAAATTAAAAAAAAACTATATGTAAATAAAACACAAACAAATTCCAACTCCCCACACTTAAACCGAACATTGTGCTTAATGTGAAAATAAAGAGCAAAAGATAAAGGGAAGAGAACAATATTGTCCTGGTTGAAGTGGGAACGATGATAAGTGGCCTCACGGCTCCTCAAGGCCATGACTCCCGCGACCATCTAGTTCGTTTTCGCCTTTTGAATGTAAATCTTCAATAATTAATGAATTTTGGTAAAAGAGAAAATAAAAAAAAAAATAAAAAATATATAAAAAGGAAAATAAAATAAAATACTAGAAATATGGAAGGAGGGATTGGGTGTTGAAAAGGAAAAGGAAAAGGGGGTTGGGTGGTGAGAAAAGGAAACGGGGATAAGAGAGAAAAATAAGGGACGGGCAGGGGGAGGATTGGGTGTGTGTGCAGGTTTGGGCAAATAATGTTTTTTTTTATTTATTAATAAAATGCCCAATCCAGGGATGGATTTGAATTCCGTGGATGGAATTAAAAGGAATGGCCACTGCCCAATTTTATTCATAAAATCAAGGAGATACCAGGGTTGGTTCAAGAATCCATCCTTGGTTTTACTTTTTATTTTATTTTTTTAAATACTTATTTAATTAAAAAAATCAAATTTTTATCATTTTTAAAATCTACTTAAGGAACAAAAAAATATACTTAAATTTTTTTAATAATAATAATTAAAATAAAAAATAAAAACGAGTGCTGTTTTAACGTAAGATTGCCACACGTGCATTTGGATGCAAACCAAGTAAGATAACGTAAATTATCTTTCTTACGGAGTAGCGTCATCCACTTTTTGTTTATAGACGCATTACCTTTAGGGGCACTTAAGGAGGATGCGAAAGGTTGTAGGGTACTTTGAAATTGTCAAACTCTTCCCTGAATCTGTGTGTGCTTTGTTGCTCATTGTCAATCCTCTTGTCATGGAGCAATTTCAATCCCTCTTTACACTTTTGATTTTTTCTCGTGAGTTCCAATTGGAAGTCCACCAAACTCACTCAACTCCAAGGTTCTTATTACACCTGAAAAATATGAAGAATTAAGTACAGGTAAATCAGATGAACCTTCAAAACAAGTATGATTAAATTGAGAGTGAGAAGAAATAAAATTGAAATCAAATGACGGTGGCTTCTTGGCAGATGGCATCGGTCTCTCTAAATTCTATCCTAACTCCTCAAATTGCTCATTTTTACAAGACGAATAAGGAGGATGTGTATTAGGATGAGAAACGTGCTCCATTGGCCTTACTTTCTTCTTTTTTAATCTCTTCATGCATAATAAACTCAAGAGGCTTATGAGTCAAATTATCTTTAAAATCATGTTCAAGAGAAGTACTCGAATTAACAGAATAACGAGAATTACTCTCAGTAGAAACTGTCATTGTCTTATACATATTAAAAACAACCTCCTGATCTTCAACCCTAAGAGTAACCTTTCCTAGTTGAACATCTATCAAATCTCTACTAGTAGCAAGGAAAGGTCTACCAAGAATGAGAGGAACCTCACTATCCTCATCAATATCCACTACAACAAAATCAGCAGGAAAAATAAATTTATCCACTTTAAAAACAACATCCTCAATTATACCACAAGGATAAATTATAGACAGACCTGTCTGTTAGTTGCAATGTCATGTTTGTAGATTTCACTTTACCTAGCCCCAACTTTTCAGAAATAGACAAATGCATTAAATTAATGCTAGTACCTAGATCAGATAATGCATAATCAAAGTTCAATTGCCCAATAGTACAAGGAATAGAGAAACTCCCCGGATCTTTTAATTTTTGTGGAAACTTCCTTTTCAGAACGGCAGAACACTCTTTACTGTAAAGACAAGTTAAGGTCAGCTGTCTAATAATGACTGAATGAATTTTTCTAAGACTATTAAAGAGTATTTATAGAAATAGAAACCTGCTAGCTTAAGGTAACTGACATATATTAAAACTCTCCACACTCCTTTAAAGTAGTTGACATAAAATACAACTCTTCAAGATTCTTTAAAGTAGTTGAAGTACACCAGAACTCTTCTAGTCTGTAAAGGTCATATCTTCAATTCCAGCAGTTTCTTTCTTATTCTGCAAGTCGGTTCACTTTTATCCTTCAAAAGACTATTTTGCCCATACAAATGCAAACACAAAGAAGTGAGGATTATACCATTCTAAGCTCAAAATTCAATATGTAAATACTTTTTGAAGCTCAAAATTACTATTAAAGTAGAAGAAAATATAGATAAATTTACGAGTTATCAAAAACCATCCAGCTCCTTACGATATCCTTGATTATAGGCGTGGACTGGCTAGTTTTGAGAGTTTTGAGAATTTTGTCCTTCATAATTCCTTGTGCTTTTTTTAATGTTAATTTATTTAATGAAATTATATTTTAAAATTAATTGATAAGATTGCAAACAAACAAAGAAAGTGATAATTGGTAATTAATATTATAATGTTAAAGATAAGATTACAAACAAACAAAGTAACAATTAATTATTAATGGAAGCAAAATATGATGCTACACCTACCACTGAATTGCATGATGAGCTATCTACAACACAGTGTTATTATGCACGGCTTTTACTTTATGAAGAGATTTTTTGGCGCCAAAAGTCGAGGATCAAATGGATTAAAGAAGGCGAGGAAAAAAACTAAATACTTTAACATATTTTTCCGTGATAGACAAAAGTGCATATATATATTTCTCGAATAAAAGGCTCATCTGGAAATTGGTTGACATCAGAAACGGAAATATGCGAGGAGGCAATCGAGTATTACAACAAGTTGTTTGGCCATGAACACTTATCATCATCAGACCAATCCTTGTTGAATGTGATACAACCCCTCATTTCGGAGGATGACATTGCTTTACTTGATGCTCTACCAACAACGGACGAGGTAAAATAAACATTTTTCAGTCTAGAAGTGAATAGTGTCGCAGACGGTTCATTTAAGCATTTTGGAAAATAGTGTGTCATAATGTTGTTAATGCGGTCCAAGATTTTTTGCGGGTCTCCCACTTCCTAAGGCAATGTCGAGTTCCCTCTTTGTATTGATTCCAAAAGGGAGAGATCCATCAAATTTTGGGGAATTTAGGCCGATTTCAATTTGTATCTACTCCTGCAAAGTTCTATCAAAAGTGGTTTCGATTCGCTTGTCCTCGGTGCTGCCAATCCTTATTACTATGAATCAGTGATAATAGAAAATATTCTACTGGCAATGGAACTCGTGGGATCTTTGAATAGAAAAATTTGAGGGGACTCTGGTAATTAAAGTAGACATGATGAAGGCATTTGATCGAGTCTCTCACTCATACCTTGTCTTAGTCTCGCATCGATTCAGTTTCTGCATGCACTTTATTCATTTGGTGAGGAATCTTTTAGAAAACAATTTTTTTTGTACTACTTAATGGGAAGCCATTCGCCTTCTTTCGCTCATCCCAGGGGTTAAGTAGGGAGACCAATTGTCACCCTTTCTTTTCTTCATTACTGTCGAGGTGTTCTCAAGAGTATTAAATTATTTAATGAATATGGGATCCATTGGATCATTTTATGTGTCACGAACAACTATGACAATTTCACATTTGGCTTATGCGGATGATGTAGTCATTTTCACAAATGGTGGGAAGACATGATTGTAGAAGCTTCTTTTTTATATAAAAACATATGAGGTCACCTCAGGTCAACGGATCAACACACATACATGTTCATTCTTTGCATTGTCCAAAATCACGCAAAGGCAAGTTGAGATCATCGCGTGTACCACGGGTTTTTGAAGGGAACTTTTACAATGTCTATCTCGGCTTCACGTTGTTCACGGGTCGTTCCAAAGTGTGTTATTAGAGACCCCAGAGAAAGAGTTTATCAGAACATGTACCACCTGGAATCCTTAATTCTATGAGAGGTGGAAGAAATCTTACTGGGCTTAGGGATTTGGGTCTCTTTAGAAAGCCCAAGTGGACATCCACATAACTAATATATTTCATAACAAAGGCTTCTATACTCTGGTAATAAACTACAAATTGATATCCATTTAGTCCATAATAAACTAAACATTTTGAGGTTTCCGTCCATATAAAATTTGCATCAAATCTCTCTCGACATGAATACCATATATTCATCAAAGTTGGACTAAAATGTGATTTTGAAAAAATCACACGTATGAAAATGTTCATTCCTAAAAACTTAGGAATTAAAATCCACAATGCCTCAAATCCTTGGCTTCAATATAGGACACTCTTGTGTCAAATACTCCCCTCATCCCAAAATAATTGTCCTATCTACACATGAATTAAGAGTTTGATAAATTTGTTGTAAACATGATACTAAAAAGTAAAAATACCCTTATTTAAATAATGAAATGACCTTTTTAAAGCTGATTGGAAATTGATAATTTTAATTAATTGCTAATTAGAGGTTGGAAGTAAAGGGTAGAATTGGAAAAATTAACATAGATGTACTCTTTATCTAAAAATAGGAGAATTAAATTTTGACGAATTTAAAAAGAAAATAGGACAACAATTTTCAGACGTAGGGTCTCCATCTTCCTTCAATTTTCTCTTTGAAATTATATTTCTATTTCCACCTAAAAGGTTAAAACAATGAAATAAAATGAGAGTAGCAGGCTTGAAAGTTGAACTATTTGGTTGTTATTCCATATAACTGAGATTGATATGGATACTGATATAGGACGTGTGGTGCACGTTTGCTACTATAATAAGGACAAAAGTATAAATATCATAGAAAGCTAAAAGAATTCTCATATCGCCCACGAGAAATCCACTATATATAAGCAGTAACTATTTTTATTTTTCACGAGAAATGTTTTGACCAAAATAAACACGTGCAATGTATGTGACATCGGCATTAAGGTCAATACCGACTTTTCTTTTAAAAACACAACTATATATTTAACCAACTATTTTACCTTTTACCAACACAAATTGACTCAGTTGGTAAGGATTTGACACGTCCGTACAAAAGGCAAGTGTTCAATTCCTGCTGTCAACGTGAGGGCTGTGCTGGTGGGTGATCTGTAAGCGACGTATGGTCCCTAGGGCCTGCCCTGGCTTGTGGTGGTGACCGGAGCCGAACCCACCTAAACTTTTTTTACCAAAAAAAAACAAACTATTTTCTCTTTTCTCTAAATGGCACAATTTTTTTTTAACTATATATAGCATTACAATTTTATGGGACTGCTATTTGTATCCAACAAAATGTCATATTTTCTCCTTCCCTCCCAAATACTTCAGGAATAATTCAACATAATTCACAAAACTCAAAAAGCATTTCAAGAAATTTAACAGAAAATCGCGAGACAACTAAATTATCAGAAAATCACACTGAGTGACAACTAAATGACACGTTTGAAAGTTTTGGTTTTTATGTGTCATTTTTGTTCCTATGATATTTTGAATGTGTAATCACATTTTCCTCTACTTTGATTCAGACTAAGATGAAATTTATCATGTTAATTTAATTGTCACTCAGTTCTGATTTTTTTTTGTGAATTATGTTGAATTATTCCTAAAGTATTAGTAGGGAATGAGAGAATCTGACATTTTATTTGATACAAACAGCAACCCCGTAAAATTGTTATGCCATAAATAGTTTTAAAAAAGTTTGTGTTATTTAGATAAAAGAGAAAATAGTTGGTGCTGTATATAGATGAGTTTTTAAGAGAAAATGTGATTTTTCCCGTTAATGTTGATGTCATGTGCATTGCACGTGTCCATTTTGATTAGACAATTGGCCGCATCACTAATTTGACAAACAAAGCAGACCCGTAAAATTGTTATACTATCTATAAATAACCTAAATTTATGTTATTGATATTTAGAGAAAAGTGAAAAAAGTTACTGCCTATATATAGGGAATTTATCTATAGCCCACTGATGTATAGTTGTAGATAGGCAATTGGTAATTTAACGGGTGGAATGCTAAATTTTTTAAAGTTACATATTTTACTTTAGAAAAAAATTGTAAAGTAGTTCTTTAAAGTATTTGTTTTTGCCCTTAAAATATTATTGAATTTTTTTTATATGATTGTTTGATGTACATATATTTTGTCCCTTAACATAAAAATGTTGGACATGCCCATGTAATTTCTAGCAATTCACTACGTATTAATTGCTTCACTTATAAGATGGTTTAGAAAAGCTTGCATGACTAGGAAGTAAAAGGAGAAAATGAAAGGATATTGTCATCGAATTTGGACTGTCCATTAGTTTGTTCCATGCCGAGAGGTTTTTGTGTCAAAGAGAAGCAAAATCCTAATAACTTGGAAATAGTCACTCATAATTGGGTGCAGAGTCTAATTGACAGCTTGTTAATTTTGTCGTTCTTGTACTGGCCGTGGCGACCACGGCAGTGGAATTCAGGGCTTCCCGCCAAGATCAGGGCGGCTAAAAGGGTGTTTGAGGTGCTCGACTGCACAGGGCCTAAAAAAACTGGGGCATCTATTTTATGTTAGTTTTATATATGTGTGTGTATGTTTGTATTTTGTGTGTCATTGCACAGTATGTTGCGGATTAATATTTTAGGGTTCCATTAAAATTATTATTCGGGATTTACTTTTTTCTATTCATATAACGACATTTAAATACTATATTGTTAGATATCTTGACATTTTCAGACAAATAGAAATACAAAGATTATTTTTCAGAAATTTATTTTTTAAATAAAAATTAAAGACATTTAATTATTGAAAATTTAATGAGAGTGTATTAATTTTAAATTGATTCATAAAAAATCAAAACACAAAGAGAAATTAAAATAAGTAAAGTTATTAAATCCAAAATCACATTATAATAAATATAGTACGAAGAGAAACAAATAACAAGTGATCATTTAGTTCAGCGACTCATTGCATGATATACATTACGGAGGTCGCGGGTTCAATTCACATCTCTTTAAGGGGTGAAAATCGTTTGTACCCATTTATATTCCCATTGATGTGCCCAACCACTCAGAATTCTCCATGTAGACATTTTTTCTAATTATATATACATATGGTGAATTGTGAAGTGTTGGGCACATGAATGGGAACATACACGGGAACAGGCGATTATTTGGCCTCTTTGAGTAAGGAGAAACTTTATTACACATTATTCAAATGTGGCAAATGCGACTTTTACGCGACATTTGTAATAAATGTTGGTATAGATTTATATCGACGTTTTTTTACCTTATTGCGACGTACGAAAAGCGTTGCAATAGACCTTTTTTGTTGTAGTGAGAGGCAAAATATAATATTTAAAAATTATTTTAAGAAAATTAAAATGTAGAAAATTTGACAGTTAAAAATAATTAGAGCGTTATGTTTTGTCCATGCATTGAAACTGGAATTCCATGCACACATTTGCTCTTGAAATTTAGGGTTTTCTTCGGAGACCATCACCTTCTTTACTCGGTGGTAATTGTTTTATTCGTTTAATCTTTTTTCAGTTCCATTTGTAGTATTAATTGCGTGATTTATGGTTTGTAAGGACTACTTCTAATTTTATTCTACTGGCCAAGGCAGAGCTCTCTGGTCATGTTTCAACCAAAGTTCACATTTCCGGTCATGCTTCCCAGCCATTTTTTTTTTCCGCCATATAATATTTTTCTGTTCATGTTCATATTTTCTGGTTATCTTCATGATTGGGGGAAGTAAAAAAATAAAAAAGGGGTGTGAAAAATGTCATATTTTAATTAGCAAATGCCACAAAAATGTGTGATACTTTTATAATTGTCTCATAAAAGCTACAATATTATGGCAATATGTCAAAATATCATATTTTAGTAGCATTGTTTTTATCAAGTGCCCCAAAGTTTGTGATGCGTACGTATAATGGCGCACAATATAAGCAATTAAACATATGATCAAATAATAGAAAAATTAAAACAAGTAAAAAATAAATACATGATCTAAGATAAAGGAGCCCTTTGAATCAAAGAAATGTAGCGTAGTTGGCTTATCATTTTTATTTGGAATAATAGTTTATGTGTTCGACACTCTTATCGAATTATAATAATTTTTTTTTTAAAGAAAAAACAAATGTTTAGAAGGCGAGTAAAAACTCCATTTAATTTTTTATTGTGATGTTTAATTTTTGAATTAAGTGGATTCGAATGAAATTTTAGATAAAAATGTAATTAAAATTTTGAAGATAATATCCAATTTGAAATATTTCAAATGTAAACTATATGAATAGTCATTTCCAACGAAGAGTTAGTATTTATTAGGCTTACGTTAGAATAAATTTAGTTCTCTCTACAGAATGTAAAAATATCTGTTTCATATTTGTGTCTTCCACTAATAATATTTTGTCATGTGTGTGACTTCTCCTTAGGGTTATACTAATTTTTTAGGTATAGATTTTTTTTTTTTAAAACAACTGAAACTTGGCAGATTATTATTATTGAGACATAAAAGATGATACAAGTTTCCGCAACGGAACCCTTTCATGTGGTGAAAGATTTTGAGTTCCATAAGAGCATATCTTGATTGATATTTTTTTTTTAAAGAAATTTGTCTAAAATGTTGTAAAATTAAATATTTGTTAGAGAAAATATGTGATGAAAATGTAATTTTTTTATATAGTAGATCGTGAAAGATTCATATCCAAATCCACATGCACCGAAAAAGACTCGAATCAACTTGACTTGCTTCATCCGCAATCCTAGGAGGAACTCATTGTCCACTTATGAAACATGCAATATTAGGTGTGAAAATCGGCAAATTATCATCTTTACCCGTGTTTGTACCTATTTATTTGTCTAACCATTCACAATTCACCATATCTATATATAATTAGAAAAAATATTCACATAGCGAGTCTGAGTGGTTGGATATAAGAATGGGAACATATATCGGTACAGGCGATTTTCACCCATGAAAAAATATTCACATAGCGAAGTCTAAAAATTATCTGTCCCCGTGTACATCTCTATCCTTGTACTCAACCAATCAGAATTCGTTATGTAGATATTTCTTCCAATTATACATACACATGAAGAATTGTGATTGGTTGGGTACATTAATGAGAATACACACAGAGACATGTGATTTTTTGCCCAATATAAGTTCAATTCGAGATTGTATCCAAGACTACCTATAAATACTTAGCTTTGTTAGGAATAGAAACCACGCCCAAAATCATCACATAGTCTTAGTACCAAAAAGACATAATTTTCTAATTTAAGTAGTTATGGCTTTAATTTTTGGTAGCAATTGCAAACCGCTTCTTGCATGTCTTCTAGTGTTTGCATTCTATGCTTTTCAAGCAAATTCCCGCACCCTTCAGGAAGAGCTATCCATGACCCAAAAGCATGAGGAATGGATGGTTAAATATGAAAAAGTTTACAAAGATGAATTGGAGAAAACAAGCCGTTTTCAAATATTCAAGGAAAATGTTGAATACATTCACTCTTTCAACAATGTTGGAAACCGTTCCTACAAGCTTGGAATTAATGAGTTTACTGACCTAACCAGTGAGGAATTTCGTTCCCGTTACTTGGGGTTCATACCTTCCAATTTCCTCCCATATTCATCATCTTTTAAGTATCAAAATGTAAATGAAGTTCTGGAAAGCATTGACTGGAGAGAGAAGGGAGCTGTCAATGACGTCAAGAATCAAGGTCAATGTGGTAAGGCCAAAATTTAGGCAAAATATCATCTGTCTCCGTGTATATTCTTATTCCTGTATCTAACCAATTACAGTTCGCCATGTTTATGTATAATTTGAAGAAATGTCCACATGTCGAATTATGATTGGTTGGGGACAAGAATAGAGACATACACAGGGACAAATGATTTTCACCCTAAAATTTATCATCAATTGCCGTTTCAGAATAACTGTTATAATCGTATTTCTCACTCAAATTACAATTTTATCAATTTTGAAATGGATAAAAAAGGACAGTTAAATAGTTACATTAAACTCAATCTAACTAGTTTATTTTTCTCTGGGCAATCGATTACAGGTTGTTGCTGGGCATTTTCAACAGTTGCAGCCGTTGAAGGAATCCAACAAATTAAGAACGGGCAATTGGTTTCATTATCTGAGCAACAACTCGTGGATTGTAACGAAAGAAACAAAGGTTGTGGCGGCGGTTTTATGAATTTAGCATTTGAATATATAATGCAAAATGGTCTTGCCACTGAATCTGAATATTCATATGAAGGGCAAGAGGGAACTTGCAGAGCAAGCAATGGTTCCCCATCTGCTAGTATTACTAATTATGAGAGAGTGCCACAAAGTAACGAGTCAGCATTGTTGAATGTCGTCCCATCTGCTAGTATTACTAATTATGAGAGAGTGCCACAAAGTGATGAGTCAGCATTGTTGAATGTCGTCGCAAATCAACCAGTATCGGTCGCTGTTGATGGGGAGGGTTTTAAACACTATTCGAGCGGTGTATTCGACGGAGAAGATTGCACGAGTCAATTAAATCATGCTGTTACAGTAATTGGGTATGGAACAAGTGAAGATGGTACTAAGTATTGGTTAATTAAGAACTCCTGGGGTACTAATTGGGGGGATGGTGGCTATATGAAATTGGCAAGAGAAGTTAATACTATAGGAGGGGCCGGTGGTGTTGCTATGATGGCTTCATATCCAACTGCATGATTTTATCCCTAAATTTAGTGGGCAATAGTCCATGTTAATTTGGAGAATCTTAGTAATATGAATAAGCGCAAGGAATAGACTTGTATCTATGAATTACACGTGTATTGCAGATGCTATTGATACTAATGTTATTATATAAATTTTCGTTTTCACGATTAAAGTGGAATATATTATATATTTTTCTACCTGTCTAGTTATGACAAAGCAACATATACCTAAAGGACACATTACATTATTTAAGCCATTTTTTCTCATGAAAGACATGGGAGCACGAACTGCAATTGGCCTTTGATCCATCATTCAAATGAATAAAAATCTGCAACGAACATTCAAGAAAATATACCAAAAAAACTGCTATCCAAAATCAAATATACAAATATTGCGGTCTTAAATTCTACAATACATACCTCTGTAATGTTCTACCCTTCCAGACACACACAAACTATATCTAACAAGTAACAGCTAATGGCCTCAAGCCCCAAACAGATAATAATAGAAATCAGAACTCAAAATAGATATACATATTGCAATGAGCACTGCAAACTCAAGATCTCAGTATATAAGCAAAGCTCAATCATTATCCACATTAACATACTGAATCATAGCTACTACTACCATTAACATAAGCTAATCAAAAAGTAAGGATAGACAAACTCATGAATGCAATCCAAAGCTGCAATTGCTTGCAATCAGCTCCTGGAATCACACATGAACTTGGGATCAGTATAGAAATAGATATAGGATGGAAAAGGGGTTAGAAAGTGATAAGAAATGAAGGAAATCACTCCCAGAGGAAGAAGAATGCAGCATCCAACTATTAGATAATTTTCTGAATGTCTTATCTTCAGCAGAACCTTTCCTTTTATAACTAAGGTTGTTCTCCCAAGGTGTATCTCGTCCTTTCAGGTCACCCATTGTTGAAAATGTCAAAGAATCAACAGTGTGCACTCCTCCATCTTGCATCAACGGTCAATTACTCATCAAAAGCTCACTGCCATTTATCCCCTTTTGCCCGCAATAGTTAGATATCTAGGTAGTAAGCAAAACGGTGTCATGTCGTCTTAGGGAAATAAAACATAAATAGAACGACATTGTATTGGTCATAGGTAAACTAATTTAAATGGGACGGTGTCGTATTGGGTAATTAAGCTTCAATTAAATCTGCAAGCCCTAATCCATCTCTAATTCCCAATTACTTTCCCTTTAACTACCTTAACTAACATTCCCTCATAATTATAATTTAAAAATCCCTCCTTATTATTCCATATCTTGTTAGTAGTGCCCTAGGACCATTAGCATATGTTGTACGTTTTATATCTTTTTGAGCATGTCTTTCAATAGTTAATTTTGCTTCTGAACATCAAATGCGTGATTTGATAGTAAAACTCATTAGCTTATGTAATTACTATTCTAGTTGTCACTAGTTTTATGTAAGGTTCTTTACAATGAAAAAAAACTAGTATGATGTTTGATTGATGATTATGTTTTACTAATCATGTGTAATGAATACAAATCAAATCATAGAAGCAATATATTGGGATAAATTTTATCGGATGTGATCCGTTAGAGAAGTAATACTTCATGGTCCAGTTTGACTGTCTCTCCAGGTATTTATGTTATTGAAATTAACATGTCATTTGGGCCACATAAATGAGAAACGCGTATCAAAACTCCATAAAGATGGAATTTTGACATCATTTGACTTAGAGTCTTATGAGACTTGTGATTCTTTTTTCTTTTCTTTTTTTTCCGACTATATAAGTTAAAACTTACAAGGGGACATAAACCGGACCTCCCAAATACATTAAAAGATGCAAATATGAAACCTTGAACATATGAGACTTGAGATTCTTGCTTGTTAGGCAAAATGACTAAAGCTCCCTCTACTGGACAAAGTGAGAGAGCTTCCGATTTATTGGTCCTCATACATACGAATGTTTGTGGACCAATAAACACAAGTGTTAGAGGAGGGTTCCAGTACTTTATTACATTCACATATGATTTCAGTAGTTATGGCTACGTCTGTCTAATGAAACATAAATCAGAATGTTTTGGAAGATTCAAAGAATTTCAAAATGAAGTACAAAATCAACTTGGTAAAAGTATTAAGATACTTCGATCAGATCGAGGTGGCGAATACCTTAACCAAAAGTTTGATGAACATCTTAGAGGTTGTGGAATTGTTTCACAACTAACTCCTCCTGCCACACCACAATGGAATGGCGTGTCAGAACGGAGGAATCGCACCATATTAGATATGGTTCGATCTATGATGAGTCAAACAAGTCTTCCAATTTCCTTTTGGGGCTACGCCCTAGAAACTGCTGCGTTTATATTGAATAGAGTTCCTTCTAAAGCGGTTCAGAAAACTCCATATGAGATATGGACTTGGAAACGACCTAGTTTGTCATTTCTCAAAATTTGGGGATGCGAGGCGTATGTAAAACGCTTGTTATCCGATAAACTCGCCCTCAAATCCCGACCGGTGTTTGTTTGTGGGATATCCTAAAGAAACTAAAGGATATTACTTCTATCTTCCAACAGAGAATAAAGTGTTTGTTGCTCGTAACGGTTTATTCCTTGAAAGGGAATTTATTTCCAAAGAGGATAGTGGGAGTAAGATCCATCTTGAGGAAATTCAAGATCCCCCAAACAACATCCGAACCAACTTTGGAACTTCAAGCAAGCTCACGTGCCGATCATCGAGCTTCAATCTTTGACACAAGGCCCGAGGAGGTCGAGTCCGGTACATCAACGACTTGAGAGATATGGATTTCTCGTGGATCGATGATCATCGAGTTGAACTGATTGATCAAGATGAACCCACTACCTACAAAGAGGCAATTCGTAGTTCTGAGTCCGATAAGTGGCTAGAAGCTATGAAATCTGAGATGCAATCCATGTACGATAACCAAGTGTGGACTTTGGTTGACCCACCCGAAGGGTGTAAGGTCATTTTTTTTTTCCAATAATGTCGAATTTATTGATATGGCCCAAAGGCAAAATGGGGTGAAGATCCGTTACAATTCATCGTATGTAAGGAACATACTGACGGTCTAAATTACAAAGTCCCCGAATAGACGGAGGTAGATTCCCAAAAGTTGTAAAATTGCCTTCATTTCGCAAATCACATGCCAAATTAGCAAGTGTGTCCGCTACCTTGTTTGCTTCTCTAAATATGTGTTGAAGAATGTTTGTACCAAGTAAGTGCACTGCATATCTAAATCCCATATCAATTCGCCAAGCTGAAATTGTACCTCTCTCTACTGCCTCGACCAAAATTTTTGAATCCAATTGAATGTAGAAATGCAAAGTACCCAAATTCCGAGCCAACTTTAGCCCCTCAATAAGAGCTTCAACTTCCGCCATTGAGTTCGTACATGAGTCACCCAAAAAAACATATCTTGCTGCTATAAATACACCACTTCCATAACGAATTACACATCCCGCTCCCGAAGTTCCCGGATTACCCCGGGAAGCACCATCTACATTGACAATCACACAATCATCCACATGAGTACGCCATCTCACCATTTTCATTATCCGAGAGCCACGGGGGGAGATTGTTGCTATCAGACCCTTCACTTTCAGTAGCTCCATTGCCATACCATCAAATTCCTTCCTCAGATTTTGTGTTGTTGTTATGTGTCCCTCAAAAACAAATCGACACCGGGACTTCCATAGACACCAAACTGCCAAACTAGAGTAGATAAGGACCACCGAGTCACTTGCCGCTGAGACACTATACCACAAAGCCTTGAGGAGCTGTTGAGGTGTGGTGTAACGCCTCAGGTCAAGTAGGATACCACAACAAGATGCACAATACGTCCACAAGTCCCGCGCCAATGTGCACGCAAGAAAAATGTGCAAGTATGAGTCTGACCCCCTTTTGCAAGCACACCACGTAACCACATTAAATCCTTGCTGCCTTAAGGTCTCCTCCAATGCCAGAAAACAATTAAACAAACGCCACAAAAATAATGAAATGTGAAGTGGAAGCTGCTTTAACCAAATTACCTTTCTTGTGTGCATTGTTGCCAAAGTATTTCGTCTCCGAATGACAGATTGAATGGTGAAATCTCCACTTGGCTTTAAAGTCCAAACTTTCAGGTCTCGACCCTCCTGAAAAATCAGATTTGGTTGTGAGTGCAACAAAGCCGGGAGAGAAACATGCCCATCCCAAAGATCCCGAATAGTGGTTGCTTGAAGAGTTGCCGGAAGACTTGGCTGCCTCGCCACTAAAGGTCCTTCAAAAGTGAAATTGTCATAACACAATGAGGAATCCCCACTCCGGACTAATACCCCAATATATGCCTCAGCATCCTCCTTCACTTTGAACATTGTTTTCCACACCAGTGAAGGTCAATTTCCCAGTGGTGCCAATGAGGGATGAACAAGATCTTTGCAATACCTTCCTTCAATATATTGTGTCCATAGGGAAGTGGTTGAACGGAATCGCCACCATAGTTTATAACTGAAAGCAGCCTCATACTGTGCCAGCGAAATCAGCCCCAAACCGTTACTGTTTTTATCTCTACACAATTTTGACCATGACATCCAGTGACGTCTTGCATTTCCATCTATAGTTCCCCATAAAAATCGAGCAAATTTCCTCTCTATAGAGTCTTTTACTAACCGGGGGGATGACTTACAGCCATAATGTGCAATGTCATCGAACTCAAGACATGTCGAAGCAAAATCATTCTCCCAGCCATGTTTAATAACTTGTTTTGCCAACCCTCTATCCAACTTGATATAGAATCAACCAAAGTAGAGAAGTATTGAACTTTACCGCGACCACAATACAAAGGACAGCCAAGATAGGTCATCGGCAAAACACCCGTCGAGAATCCCGTAGCAATTTAAATCACATTATGCTGTCTGTCGTCTGATTTACTAGATGTATACTAAGAGCTTTTCGCCAAATTAATTTTCTGACCAGATCTCTGCTCATAAGACCTCAAAAAGGAAGTTATTTTCTCCAAAGACTTCTTACTCCCATTAGCAAAAACTATTACATCATCCGCAAAGGCCAAATGGGATATTATCTGCGGCATTCTAGGTACTTTAAATTGAATATCCGGCCACCTCAACATCAGCCGATTGAGTCCTCGCGATAATGTCTCAGCATCTAGAATAAAGAGTAATGGTGATAAAGGGTCCCCTTGTTTCACCCCTCGCTCCGCTTTAAAGAATCCAAACGGTTGTCCATTAACCAAAACCGAAAACCAATTAGATGTCAATAACCTTCGAATTAAACCAAGAAAGTGAGCATGAAAACCAAAACGTTTCAATACTGAAATCAAATAATCATGTGAAATCTTGTCAAAAGCTTTCATCATATCAAGCTTGAGAATGATATTTCCACCCCGAATCCGCCTATTGATATGCTGAATTAACTCCTGAGCCAGTAGTATATTATCTGAAACAAGACGCCCCTTTACAAAACCAGATTGGTTCAAAGATATAAGACGAGGCAGAATTTCCGACAATCTAGTTGCCAAAACTTTCGAGAGTACTTTACTGACAAATGTGCACAATGAAATCGGTCTATAATCACCAAAAGAACTTGGACTGGTTACCTTTGGGATAAGAACTATAAACGAGCTTGACATAGATTTTGGCAAAGACGCACCTGCCCAGAAATCACAAATAGCCTGATGTAAATCCGGACCAACAATGCTCCAACAGGAGCGAAAGAACACGCCTGTGTATCCATCTGGACCCGAGGCACTCTCCTTGTCCAAAGACCAAACTGCCTCCCTCACCTCCTCCGAAGAATGTAAAACCGAGATAGCTCTATTCTCTACCGACGAGATCTCAGTAGTTATCAATTCCAGCAGCTAATGATTTTCCACGACAGTTGTATCTTTTTCAAAAAAAATTTCACCCGCAGCTCCAATTTCGTCTCCTCGAGTAATCCAATTGTCTGCATCATCTAAAATGCGCGAAATAACCATTTTCTTTCTTTTGTTAGTACAATATGAATGAAAGTATTTTGTATTCGCATTACCTTCCTCCAACCACTTAGCTCTCGCTTTTTGTTTTCCAGAAAATTTCCTCCATTAGCAAATGGTGTTTGTACCTCGTTCGTGCTTGCTCCATTGCCTCCAAATTGGAGACCAAGGGGTCCTCATCATACAAAGTCTCATCAGTAATCAAGGCAGCCTCTGCTTGAGACACATTTGATTGCACATTACCAAAAGACATTGAATTCCAGGAAGCAAGGGCTTTCTTTAGGCGGCTCAACTTGTGCATAAGAATCATGAGACCATTACCCTGAGCTTCCTCCGCCCAACACTCAGCCACAATTCTCTGAAAATCTGAATGATAAGTCCACATAGTCTGAAACCAAAAGGCAGAGGCAGCCGTTCCTCCTGAGAGTCTAATGATGCACCTCAAAGGACAATGATCAGAAAGTGCACGATGTAGATGCTCAATCCTTGACTCGGCAAATAATTGATTCCATTTTGTATTCACCATTACTCGGTCCAGTCTCCTTAGCAGGGGTGGCTGAGAACTTCGACACCAAGTGAACGGAGCACCAGTAAAAGGAAGCTCCAAAAGACCACAATCATGAATAGCATCCGAAAACTCCGCAATAGGCAACATAGCCGGAACAGATCCCAAGCTCTCTGATTGATTAAGGACAACGTTAAAATCTCCCCCTATCAATCACGGATGATCATTACTAGCAGAAAAGGATACCAACTCATCCCACATAGCTCGTCTTTGAGTATACGGGCATTTTGCATACACAAAAGAACAAAAAACCGGGGAACCTGAAAAGTTCTTAACCTCAACATGTACTACTTGTTCCAAATCACCCACCACAGATAACTCAATAGTACCATTCCAAAAAAATCCAGATTTTACTGGAAACATTACTAAAACCATAATCTAAAACCCAACTTCGCCATATAAACAGATAATTCATTCGACTCCAATATAGGTTAGTGTTTCAAAAAGTAAACCGACATGGATGGTAATGTACACACTTTTAAATCTCGACTAGAAGTTAAAGGTTATAGACAAGTTCATGGTATTGACTATGACGAAACCTTATCTCCTGTCGTTATGATAAAATCTATTAGGATTTTACTTGCCATAGCCGCATATTATGACTATGAGATATGGCAAATGGACGTTAAGACTGCGTTTCTTAATGGAAACCTTCTCGAGGATGTGTATATGATACAACCTGAGGGGTTTGTTGATCCAACAAATCCTAGAAAAGTGTGTAAGCTTCAAAGGTCCATTTATGGATTGAAGCAAGCATCTCGAAGCTGGAATCATCGCTTTGATGAACGTATTAAAGAATTCGATTTCATCAAAAACGAAGACGAGCCTTGTGTTTATAAGAAAGTAACAAATAATGCAGTAGTGTTCCTTGTGCTTTATGTGGATGCATCTTATTGATTGGAAATGATATCCCCACATTACAAAGCGTAAAAGCTTGGTTGGGGAAGTGCTTTTCCATAAAAGACTTAGGCGAGGCTACATACATTTTGGGTATAAGAATCTATAGAGATAGATCTAACAAAATGATTGGCCTAAGCCAGAGTGGATACATTGACAAGGTACTGAAACGGTTCAGTTTGCAAGACTCCAAAAAGGGATTCTTGCCCATGTCACATGGCATTAAACTCAGCAGAACTTAAGGACCTTCCATAAAGGAGGACCAAGAGTATATGAGTAGGATCCCATATGGTTCAGCCATTAGGTCTATTATGTACGCCATGATATGCACTCACCCGGATGTCTCATTCGCTTTAAGTATGACTAGCAGATATCAATCTGACCCTGGAGAGTCACATTGGACTGCAGTCAAGAGCATTCTTAAGTACTTGAGATGGACTAAAGATATGTTCTTAGTTTACGAAGGTCAGGAAGGAAGTCTGGTTGTAAATGGTTACACAGACGCAAGCTTCCAGACCAACGTAGATGATTATAGATCGCAATCTAGTTTTGTGTTTTATTTGAATGGAGGTGCTGTGAGCTGGAAGAGCTCAAAGCAAGAAACCGTGGCCGACTCTACAATGTGAAGCTAAGTATCTAGTCTGCTCTCGAAAGCACTAAAGAAGTCTGTTTGGATCAGGAAATTTGTTGATGAATTAGGTGTTGTCCCTAGCATTGCGAACCCAGTGTACCTCTATTGTGATAGTACTGGTGCCATTTCACAAGCTGAGGAACCTAGATCTCACCAACGATCCAAACACATTCTCAGGCGTTTCCAAATGATTAGAGAGATCATTGACAGAGAAGACGTTAGTATTTGCAAAGTTCATACAGACGACAATATTGCAGATCCATTGACCAAGCCACTCCCGCAGCCTAAACATGAGAGTCATACTAGGTCAATGGGATAGAGGATCATGTATGATTGGACCTTGGGCAAGTGGGAGATTGTTAGTAGTGCCCTAGGACTATTAGCATATGTTGTACATTTTATATCTTTTTGAGCATTTCACCTGAATAGTTAATTTTGCTTATGAACATCAAATGTGTGATTTGATAGTAAAACTCATTTGCTTATGTAATTACTATTCTAGTTGTCCCTAGTTTTATGTAATCTACTTTACAGTGAAATAAAACTAGTATGATGTTTGATTGATGATTATGTTTTACTAATAATGTGTAACGAGTACAAATTATATCACAGATGCAATATATTGAGATATATCGTATCGGACGTGATCCGTTAGAGAAGTAATACTTCATGGTCCTTAGTCATAAGTATTACTTCCTCAATACTATTTTAGAATCCTTAGACCTTATGTCTCCATTGATTCTAGCATGAATGGAGTCACGTTTTGACTCAGTCGTACGTTGCTTTTAATCGAGTAATCAATACGACTGATGATCGTATGTAGTGTCCTATCATGGCTTGAATGTGAGAGGCATTGTAAGGAATTTGTCCCTCTCTTATTAGAGAGAGATATACATGGGCCCCTCGATAGGGAAAGACTGATTTAAATGCATGGCCGTGCCCAAACGTATTTAATAAAGTGGTTATTAAATATTGTTTGATGGAACAGTTTACCCGGAGATCGAGCATAAATACAATTAAGCTTAATAAGGGTGACGACTACCATGCCTTATGCTTAATTAGGATATCGCGAGACAAAGGGATTAAAAAGTGGATTGATATTAGGTTCCGTTGTATATTCATTCACTTTGGGTAGTCACAATGTCCTGCTAGGGATCACTTGTGATTTATGAACTCATACTACTACTAAGTTTGTTTTCATTGCCATTGTGATATGAACCTACAGGGTCACACGCATAGACGAGCTAACGAGCTTCATGTCCAGATTCAATGAATCTAGAATGTGTATAGGACATTTATTTTTCTTAGGATAATAAGATGTTATTATTCGAATTAGAGATAAGGGGGCATTTTCGGTATAGCTGGGATTATGTGGGAGTTGTTATTCGATAAAGACTCCCACTACCAGCAGAAGTCTAGGGTACGTGGGAGTTAAAGACTCCCACTGCTAGAAGAGGTGGAGCGGACGTGAGAGTTGTTCTGGAAACAACCTCTCACTCCCTATATAAACCTCTCTTGGCCGAAACCCTAGGGTTAGACAATTTTCAGCCGAAATACCAAGAAATGCATGAAAACCTGTTTTCTGCCTCATTTTCTCTCTAATTCCCGAAACTCAGAAAAACGAAGAGCTAGCAATCGCTGCCCATTTCGTCTCGTGGATACCGGTAGGGAGTAATTCCGTAAGGGAAGACTCAAGGTGATCGTTGCTGAGAGCTTAAAGACAGAATCTTTCATTCAAGAATCAGATTCTTTAGCCAAGAAACGTAAGTCTTTTTCTTGTAAATTTCTATTCCTATTGTATGAGCGGATCCTTCAGGAGAGGACTCATGGGTGTTTGGAACGAGTTTCCGCCCATGAATCCCTTCATGCATATCATGGCATACATAATAAACCCAATGCTTGATGCATATGGAATCTTACTCATGCGCTCTTGGTCCTCCTTTGTGGATGGTCCTTGAGTTCTGCTGAGTTTAATGCCATGTGACATGGGCAAGAATCCCTTTTTGGAATCTTGCAAACTGAACCGTTTCAGTGCCTTGTCAATGTATCCACTCTGGCTTAGGCCAAACATTTTGTTAGATCTATCTCTATAGATTCTTATACCCAAAATGTATGTAACCTCGCCTAAGTCTTTCATAGAAAAACACTTCCCTAACCAAGCTTTTACGCATTGCAATGTGGGAATGTCATTTCCAATCAGTAAGATGTCGTCCACATAAAGCACAAGGAACACTACTGCATTATTAGTTACTTTCTTATAAACACAAGGCTCGTCTTCGTTTTTTATGAAACCAAATTCTTTAATACATTCATCAAAGTGACGATTCCAGCTTCGAGATGCTTGCTTCAATCCATAACTGGACCTTTGAAGCTTACACACTTTGCTAGGATTTGATGGATCAACAAAGCCCTCGGGTTGAGTCATATACACATCCTCGAGAAGGTTTCCATTAAGAAACGCAGTCTTAATGTCTATTTGCCATATCTCATTGTCATAATATGCGTCTATGGCAAGTAAAATCCTAATAGACTTTATCATAACGACAGGAGAAAAGGTTTCGTCATAGTCAATTCCATGAACTTGTCTATA
This sequence comes from Vinca minor, assembly GCA_026122235.1. Lineage (NCBI taxonomy): Eukaryota > Viridiplantae > Streptophyta > Magnoliopsida > Gentianales > Apocynaceae > Vinca > Vinca minor. The sequence continues at coordinate 407,763 of JAOCZM010000060.1, read as the reverse complement.
ACCTTTAACTACTAGTCGAGATTTAAAAGTGTATACATTACCATCCATGTCGGTTTTCTTTTTTAAACACCATTTGTCATCAATGACCTTACACCCTTCGGGTGGGTCAACCAAAGTCCATACTTGGTTATCGTACATGAATTGCATCTCAGACTTCATAGCTTTTAGCCACTTATCTGACTCAGAACTATGAATTGCCTCTTTGTAGGTAGTGGGTTCATCTTGATCAATCAGTTCAATATGATGATCATCATTCACGAGAAATCCATATCTCTTAGGCTGTTGATGTACCCGACTTGACCTCCTTGGGCCTTGTGTCAAAGATTGAAGCTTAGTATCAGCACGTGAGCTTGCTTGAAGTTCCATAGCTGGTTCAAATGTTGTTTGGGGATCTTGAATTTCCTCAAGATGGATCTTACTCCCACTATCCTCTTTGGAAATAAATTCCCTTTCAAGGAATAAACCATTACGAGCAACAAACACTTTGTTCTCTGATGGAAGATAGAAGTAATATCCTTTAGTTTCTTTAGGATATCCCACAAACAAACACTTGTCAGATTTAGGGGCGAGTTTATCAGATAATAAGTGTTTTACATACGCCTCACAACCCCAAATTTTGAGAAAGGACAAACTAGGTCGTTCCCTAGTCCATATCTCATATGGAGTTTTCTGAACCGCTTTAGAAGGAACTCTATTCAATATAAATGTAGCGGTTTCTATGGCGTAGCCCCAAAAGGAAAGTGGAAGACTTGTTTGACTCATCATAGATCGAACCATATCTAGTAAGGTGCGATTCCTCCGTTCCGATACACCATTCCATTGTGGTGTGCCAGGGGGAGTTAATTTTGAAACAATTCCACAACCCCTAAGATGTTCGTCAAACTCTTGGTAAAGGTATTCGCCATCTCGATCTGATCGAAGTATCTTAATACTTTTACCAAGTTGATTTTGTACTTCATTTTGAAATTCTTTGAATCTTCCAAAAGATTCTGATTTATGTTTCATTAGATAGATGTAGCCATATCTACTGAAATCATCTGTGAATGTGATGAAGTACTGAAACCCTCCTCTAGCACCTGTGTTTATTGGTCCACATACATCCGTGTGTATGAGGCCCAATAAATCAGAAGCTCTCTCACTTTGTCCAGTAAAAGCGAGCTTTAGTCATTTTGCCTAACAAGCAAGAATCACATGTCTCATAAGACTCTAAGTAAAATGATGTCAAAATTCCATCTTGATGGAGTTTTGATATGCGTTTCTCATTTATGTGGCCCAAACGACTGTGCCAAAAGTAGGTTTGGTTTAAGTCATTGGATTTAAACCTCGCCTTTTAATGCATTCATCGAGGTTAAGAACATAAAGCCCATTCATCAAAGAGGCATCTCCATAGAAGATACGATCTTTATGAACCGTGCAAATTTTATTCATAATATTAATTTCAAAACCATCAACATCCAAATAAGAAACTAAAATAATATTCCTACTCAAAGTTGGAACATAAACACAATTATTCAGTTCTATAATAAGGCCACTTGGCAAAACTAAATTAAATGTCCTGGTAGCTACAGCAACAACTCTTGCTCCGTTCGCTACTCTCAGGTCCACTTCTCTTTTTGCCAGTGATCTACTCCTTTTGAACCCCTGCACATTTGTACAAATGTGAGATCCACAACCGGTATCTAATACCCACGAAGTAGGAGCAGACATTTTAATTTCCATAACATAAATACCCGGAGAGACAGTCAAACTGGCTTTTCCCTTTTTCTTCTCTTCCAAATAGAGCTTGCAGTTCCGTTTCCAATGACCTGGTTCATTGCAATGGAAGCAAACTCCTTCCTTTGGTGCCTTGGCCTTGGGTTTGGGCTTGTTATTGCCTTTGCCCTTCTTGGCCTTGGGCTTTCCCTTTCCTTTCTTCTTGAAATTCTCTTTTTGAACCATTAAGACTTCAGGGGTCTTCTTAATGTTCAGTTCAGCCTGCTTGAGCATCCCGTGTATCTCATGTATGTACTTCTCCATGCCATGCATGTTGAAGTTCATAACAAACTGGTCATACTCCGGTGGGAGTGAGCCCAAGATCATATATGTGGCTATGCCAGGACCTACGGGTGCCCCAAGTTTCTCAAGTTGGTCAAGATAGCCCTTCATCTTAAGAACATGTGCACATACAGAGGAGCCAGGGGCCATCTTGCAAATATTCAACACCTTAGTGGTGAGGAATCTTTCATGAAGGGCTTGCTCTTGGAACATTTCCTTGAGCTGGCCCATCATCTGGAAAGCCTCAACCCCTTCAAACTTTTTTTAAAGATCAGTGCTCATTGTGACTAACATGAGACAAGTCACATCGTTACAGTTATCAGAGTGCTTCTTCCAAGCATCTCTCTCAGCTCTGGGGGCATTGTTTGCAGGCTGTTCAGGAATATCTGTATCATGAACGTATAGCTTTCTTTCCTGCTTAAGGACAATCCTTAAGTTGCGGACCCAATCATGGAAATTGGTCCCACTTAGTTTTTCCTTCTCAAGGACGGTTCGCAATGAATTGTGTGATGTATTGGTTGCCATTATATACATTAAATTATTTGCAAAGTTATTAGTTTTTGAGCAAAAACCTTTCCACAATTTCAACACTTGATAAATAGTGAAAAATATCATTTTACGATAGTTATAAGTAAGCTTTGGCTTATCCCCATAATTAAAGTAAAATTAATCCATGGGAATGATATCTATATGTCCCGGCTATTTCCCATTTTATGCCCTAGGCACAAAACTAATTTGATAGCCTAGTTAAGTCGAACCATGTCTAAGCATATGGAAATCCCTATTTTCCCATCTACTTTTGCTTAGAAAACCACTTATTTGTTGCTTTGGCAAGCAAACAAAATGATGATCCAAGCTCAAGGAGTTAGCTCATCGAATAAGTTTTTCTGCTCCGATTTTAACCCTAAATTGCCTAACATACATAATCGAATTATGTATTGGTTAATCAGATTAACGCATGAAGCATAACCGAATTAATAACAGTTTCACAGAAACAGTTTATGCAGTATCGAATATACAGAAACATGCGATATCGGTTTATGCAAATTAATCAAATTAAATTACAAACCGAATCATGATATAGCAGTTCATGCAATATTAATCAAATTAATAACATAACGAATCACAGAAACATATAAACATGATTAACCGAAATCAGTTTTTTCCAATATCACGTATATTGAATCAAAGATACAATCTTTTCTCCTATCGTTATGATAAAGTCTATTAGGATTTTACTTGTCATAGCCGCACATTATGACTATGAGATATGACAAATGGACGTTAAGAATGCGTTTCTTAATGGAAACCTTCTCGAGGATGTGTATATGACAAAACCTGAGGTCTTTGTTGATCCATCAAATCCTAGCAAAGTGTGTAAGCTTCAAAGGTCCATTTATGGATTGAAGCAAGCATCTCGAAGCTGGAATCGTCACTTTGATGAACGTATTAAAGAATTCGGTTTCATAAAAAACAAAGACGAGCCTTGTGTTTATAAGATGGTAACTAATAATGCAGTAGTGTTCCTTGTGTTTTATGTGGACGACATCTTACTGATTGGAAATGACTGAAGGGATTCATGGGCAGAAACTCGTTCTAAACACCCATGAGTCCTCCCCTGAAGGATCCGCTCATACAAAAATGAAACGAATAAAACCTAAAAGACTTACGTTTCTTGATGAATGATTATGCTTTTCTTAGTGAAAGATTCTGGTTTTCGGCTCTCAGCAGCAACCACCTTGAGTCCTCCTTTGCGGAATTACTCCCTATCGGTATCCACGCGAAGAAACGGGCAGCGAGTGCTAGCTCTTCGTTCTTCTGAGTTTTTGGATTCTAGAGAGAAAATGGAGGCTGCAAGACCAGAAATCTGATTTCCGTTTTAGGTATTTTTGCGGCTAAAAAATTACACTCTAGGGTTTCGGCCAAGAGAAGTTAATATAGGGTGTGAGAGGTTGTTCAAAAACAACTCCCACGTCCTTACCAACTCTCCCAACAGTGGGAGTCTTTAACTCCCACGTCCTCTAGACTTCTGCTGGTAGTGGGAGTCTTTATCGGATAATAACTCCCACGTAATCCCAGCTATAATTCAATAACGAAAATGCCCTTCCTTAATCTCTAATTCAAATAATAACTCTTTATTATTCTCACAGAAATAAATATCTGATACAATGAACCTAGACACATTCTAGATTCATTGAATCTGGACATGAAACTCGTTAACTCGTCTATGCGTGTGACCATGTAGGTTCATATCATAATGGCAATGAAAACACATTTAGTAGTAGTATGTGTTCATAAATCACAAGCGGTCCCTAGCAGGACATTGTGATTACACAAAGTGAATGAATTCACGGTGGAACCTAATATCAGTCCACTATTTAATCCCTTTGTCTCGCGATATCCTAATTAAGCATAAGGAATGGTTGTCGTCACCCTTATTAATCTTAATTGTATTTATGCTCGATCTCCAGGTAGACTGTTCCAACAAATAGTATTTAATAACCACTTTATCAAATACATTTGAGCATGGCCATGCACTTAGACAGTCTTCCCTATCGAGGGCGATATCTCTCTCTAATAATAGAGAGGGACAAATTCCTTACAATGCCTCTCACATTCAAGCCATGATAGGACGCTACATCCGATCATCAGTCGCATTGATTACTCGATTAGAAGTAACGTCCGACTCAGTCAAAACGTGGCTCCATTCATGCTAGAATCAATGGAGACAAAAGGTCTAAGGATTCTAAAAATAGTATTGAGGAAGTAATACTTATGACTAAGGACCATGAAGTATTACTTCTCTAACGGATCACGTCTGATACAATATATCTCAATACATTGCATCTATGATATGATTTGTAATCATTACACATGATTAGTAAAACATAATCATCAATCAAACATCATACTAGTTTTATTTCATTGTAAAGAAGCTTACATAAAACTAGGGACAACTAGAATAGTAATTACATAAACTAATGAGTTTTACTATCAAATCACGCATTTGATGTTCATAAGCAAAATTAGCTATTCAATTACATGCTCAAAAGATATAAAACGTACAACATATGCTAATGGTCCTAGGGCACTACTAACAATGACATCCCCACATTACAAAGCGTAAAAGCTTGGTTGGGGAAGTGCTTTTCCATGAAAGACTTAGGCGAGGCTACATACATTTTGGGTATACGAATCTATAGAGATAGATCTAATAAAATTATTGGCCTAAGCCAGAGTGGATACATTGACAAGCTACCGAAACGGTTCAGTTTGCAAGATTCCAAAAAGGGATTCTTGCCCATGTCACATGGCATTAAACTCAGCAGAACTCAATGACCTTCCACAAAGGAGGACCGAGAGCGCATGAGTAAGATCCCATACGCTTCAGCCATTGGGTCGATTATGTATGCCATGATATGCACTCGCCCGGATGTCTCGTTCGCTTTAAGTATGACTAACAGATATCAATCTGACCCTGGAGAGTCACATTAGATTGCAGTCAAGAGCATTCTTAAGTACTTGAGATGGACTAAAGATATGTTCTTGGTTTACGGAGCTCTGGAAGGAAGTTTGGTAGTAAATGGTTACACAGACGCAAGCTTCCAGACCGACGTAGATGACTTCAGATCACAATCTGGTTTTGTGTTTTGTTTGAATGGAGGTATTGTGAGTTGGAAGAGCTCAAAGCAAGAAACCGTGGCCGACTCTACAACAGAAGCTGAGTAATTGGCAGCCTCTGAAGCAGCTAAAGAAGTTGTTTGGATCAGGGAATTTGTTGATGAATTAGGTGTTGTCCCTAGCATTGTGAACCCAGTGGACCTTTATTGTGATGGTACTGGTGCCATTTCACAAGCTAAGGAACCTAGATCTCACCAACGATCCAAACACATTCTCAGGTGTTTCCATCTGATTAGACAACATTGCAGATCAATTGACCAAGCCACTCCCGCAACCTAAACATGAGAGGCATACTAGGTCAATGGGATTGAAGATCATGTATGATTCGACCTAGGGCAAGTGGGAGATTGTTAGTAGTGCCCTAAGACCATTAGCATATGTTGTACGTTTTATATCTTTTTGAGCATGTCTTTGAATAGTTAATTTTGCTTCTGAACATGAAATGCGTGATTTGATAGTAAAACTCATTAGCTTTTGTAATTACTATTCTAGTTGTCCCTAGTTTTATGTAAGGTTCTGAAGGGATTCATGGGCGGAAACTCGTTCCAAACACCCATGGATCCTCCCCTGAAGGATCCGCCCATACGAAACCGAACCGAAAACAGCGATAAAAACTTACATGTTTCGGATTCAAGAAGCTACTTGAATGGAGGATGACTTTTCTTGATCGGTCTTTTTCAAACGAACGGAATTCCCTTTCATGGAATTTCCCTCTACCAGTATCCACGCGACGAAACAAGCAGTGATTGCTAGATCTTCGTCTTTCTGAAGTTCGGGAATTTAGAGAGAAAAGGGAGAGGCTGAGAAAACCGAAATCTGATTTCGGGTTACTTGTTTAATTTCGGCTGAATGACTTATCCTCTAGGGTTTCGGCTAAGAGATGTTATATAGAGTGTGGGAGTTTGTTCCCGAAACAACTCCCACGTCTACTCAACTTCTCTCGGCTGTGGGAGACTCTGACTCCCACGTTCCCTAGACTTCTGCTGGTAGTGGGAGTCCTTATCGGATAATAACTCCCACGTAATCCCAGCCATTGGTAAAATACCGAAATTGCCCCTATCTCTAATTCGAATAATAAACACTTTATTATTTTCGTAAAAACAAATGTCGATACAATGAACCTAGACACATTCTAGATTCATCGAATCTGACATGAAACTTGTTAGCTCGTCTATGCGTGTGACCCTCGTAGGTTCATATCACAATGGCAATGAAAACACACTTAGTAGTAGCGTGAGTTCATAAGTCACAAGCTGCCCCTAGCAGGACATTGTGACTACCCAAGGTGAATAAATTTACAACGGAACCTATTGTCAATCCACTATTTAATCCCTTTGTCTCGCGATATCCTAATTAAGCATAAGGCATGGTGGTCGTCACCCCTTATTAAGCTTAATTATATTTATGCTCGATCTCCGGGTAGATCGTTTCGACAAATAGCATTTGATAACCACTTTATCAAATACATTTGAGCACTGGCCATGCATTTAAACAATCTTTCCCTATCGAGGGGCCCATGGATATCTCTCTCAATAATAGAGAGGGACAAATTCCTTACAATGTCTCTCACATTCAAGCTATGATAGGACACTACATCCGATCATCGGTCAGTATTGATTACTCGTTACAAGTAACGTCCCGATCGAAAGTCAAAACGTGGCTCCATTCATACTAGAATCAATGAAGACATAAGGTCTAAGGATTCTAAAATAGTATTGACGAAGTAATACTTATGACCATGAAGTATTACTTCTCAAACGGATCACGTCCAATACAATGTATCCCTATATATTGCATCTATGATGTGATTTGTATCCATTACACATGATCAGTAAAACAAGATCATCAATCAACAATCATACTAGTTTTATTTCATAGTAATTATGCATTACATAAAACTAGGGACTACTAGAATAGTAATTACATGAGCTAATGAGTTTTACTATCAAATCACACATTTGATAATCAAAAGCGAAATTAACTATTCAATTACATGCTCAAAAGATAATAAAACACACAACATGTGCTAATGGTCCTAGGGCACTACTAACAAGTTCTTTACAATAAAATAAAACTAGTATGATGTTTGATTGATGATTATGTTTTACTAATCATGTGTAATGAATACAAATCAAATCATAGATGCAATATATTGGGATATATTGTATCGGACGTGATCCGTTAGAGAAGTAATACTTCATGGTCCTTAGTCACAAGTATTATTTCCTCAATACTATTTTGGAATCCTTAAACCTTATATCTCCATTGATTCTAGCATGAATGCCACGTTTTGACTCAGTCGGACGTTACTTTTAATTGAGTAATCAATACGACTGATGATCGGATATAGTATCATTTCATGGCTTGAATGTGAGAGGCATTGTAAGGAATTTGTCCCTCTCTTATTAAAGAGAAATATCCATTGGGCCCCTCGATAGGGAAGACTGTCAAAATGCATGGCCGTGCTCAAATGTATTTGATAAAGTGGTTATTAAATACTATTTGTTGGAACAGTCTACCTGGAGATAGAGCATAAACACAATTAAGCTTTATAAGGGTGACGACTATCATGCCTTATGCTTAATTAGGATATCGCGAGACAAAGGGATTAAATAGTGGATTGATATTAGGTTCCACCGTAAATTCATTCAGTTTGGGTAGTCACAATGTCCTGCTAGGGACTGCTTGTGATTTATGAACACAGACTGCTACTAAGTGTGTTTTCATTGCCATTGTGATATGAACCTACGGGTCACACGCATAGACGAGTTAACGAGCTTCATGTCCAGATTCAATGAATCTAGAATGTGTCTAGGTTCATTGTATCTGACATTTGTTTCTCTGAGAATAAGAAAACGTTGTTATTAGAATTTGAGATTAAGGAAGGGCATTTTGGTATTTAGCTATAGCTGAGATTACGTGGGAGTTATTTTCCGATAAAGGCTCCCACTACCATCAGAAGCCTAGGGGGCGTGGGAGTTAAAGACTCCCATTGCCAAGAGAGGTGGTAAGGACATGGGAGTTGTGTTTGAAACAACCTCTCACACCCTATATAACATTCTCTTAACCGAAACCCGAGTAACTAGTGCTTGAGCCGCAAAAATACCAGAAACCTAGAAATCAAATTTCTTGTTTTCGCTCTCCCTGTCTCTCAAAATTCCCGAAACTTAGAAAAACGAAGAGCTTGCAATCGCTGTTCGTTTTCGTCGCGCGGATACCAGTAGGGAGTAATTCCGCAAAGGAGGACTCAAGGTGATTGCTGCTAAGAGCCCAAAGACAGAATCTTTAACCGAAAAGATGTAAGTTTTTCATCTGCTATCGATTCATTTTTGTATGAGCGGATCCTTCGCGAGAGGACTCATGGGTGTTTAAAACGAGTTTCTGCCCATGAATCCCTTCATATATGACATTCTCCCCTCATTCAGGTCAGCCTTGTCCTCAAGGATGAATTTCTAGAAACTGTTTTTGTATGAATTTAGGATCTTCCCAATTAGCTTCTTCTGGGGGGAAGATTCTCCCATTGGATAAGCCATTGCACAAATGGCTTGTTCATCTTCTTCACAAGTCACCTTTCCAGAATTGATGATGGACTGATTTTAAGCTGTCATTCCCTTCCAACTTGGGGTAACTCAGTACTTGCTACCTTACCATCTCCAATCCTTTTCTTCAATAAACTTATGAGGAATACATGATGTATCAAGGAGGTTTTAGGCAATTCCAGTTTATAAGCTACCTTGCCAAACTTTTGCAAGATCTTGAAAGTCCCATAATATTTAGAGGAGAGTTTCAAATTTCTTCTCATTGCCACTGAAGTCTGTTTGTAGGGCTGGAGTTTCAGAAATACCTAATCCCCTACTTCATACTCTCTTTCAGTTCTTTTTTTATTTGCAAAATACTTCATTATTTCTTGTGACTTTTGTATATGCTCCTGCAATAAGCCCTCAATCTTCTTTCTGTCTTCCAAATAATCCCTCACAGCTTCATTGCTACCAATTTGATAAGGACCTAGGGCTAGGATAGGTAGTTTGTAGCCATAGACTGGTTCAAATGGTGTCATTTTGATAGTTGAATGGTAGGTGGTATTGAACCATCATTTAGCTAAAGACAACCAACTTAACCATCTTGAAGGTCCTATTGCTACAAAAACATATCATAAACATTTCTAATGTTTGATTAACTCTCTCTGTCATACCATCAGTTTGGGGATGGTATGCGGTAGACATGTTGAGCTAAGTCCCCAACCCTTTGAAACGTGTTTGCCAAAAATTACTTGTAAAAACCTTGTCTCTGTCAGTGGCAGTACTCTCTGGACCCATGTAATTTGTATACTTGATCTAGGAAAGTTTCAGCTCATGTTGTGACCAATTTGGTGGCAGCTTCCGCATTTTCCCAATATGGTCTATCCCCGGTTCTCCATATCCATAGGCATTTTGAATCTTCGAGTTTGAGGGCGTCCCGGCTTAGTACCTTTCATATTTTGAGGGTAATAGATCATTTCGAAAGGTGCTGGCCTCTCATCAAGTTCAAGTAATAAAATGGACATGTATGTGTTCCTGCAGTACTGTAGAAAATAAACAGCCGGGATATACCTGGAAGCATCTTTGTCGACTGTTTTGGAAACAATAATGACATGTGTGCACGGAGTTGAATATGTCAACCATTTATCATAATTTCCATTTATCACAATTACAATAAAATTATGATAAATTGACTGTATATATTTTTCCCACAAGGCTTGGTTAGGTTTTGTATCATGTTTTAGGGTTTCTGGAATGAGTTAGGGTTTCTTGAGGAATGATTTGGAAAATCCGTTCTGAAATGAGAACGTATTTCGCAAATCCGTTCTGTGCTGACGTGGACAGACTTCTTGTTGAATTTCAATTTCAAGCCAATTAATTTCGAAATGGGTTTTCATATTTAATAATATGTTATTGAATTTCATTTTCATTATTTTGAAGCTTCCCTATTCTTGAAGCCATAAAAAGATAAATATGTTCAAGCAATTTGTATTTCACAATATCAAATTGATTAAGCCTATATATTGGACAATTTTAATCCAATTCTCTGAAACCCAAAAACAGAACTGCACTATTGAAGACGATAACCAAACATGAAGAATAAAGTTTGTTTAAGAAGATAACCAGAACTTCACTTTTTCTTGTTTGATTGCTTGAATGCCCATTCTGTCTGTTAGAGGAATAACCGGGTCTAAACATGTTATGCAGCAAAAATAAAACGACCCGCCCCTAATAGGATCTTTCACGAGTAAGAACCTTAGACTATGGGATAGTATTATACCTTTCGAAGTGCGAAAATCGTCTGAAACGGTTTCAGTTGTCACGAACGGAACACCACCAACGCAGGCTCCGCCTCTCCCAATATCCACTCGATCTTCCGGGGATGGTCCTCTACCGCTTGGTGCTAGCCAAAGCCTCGTAGAAGTCTTGAAGACACTCTTCAAGATAGAGTGTATATATATGGTGGATATAGGACCTTTCGAAGAACAAGAAACAGTTTTCTTACTTCTTTTCTATTAGCCAAAGCTAGAAAACAAGTATATAGAAAAGATGTCTTTTCTTTCTATTCAAGCTCTCTTGAATGCTCTCTCTTTTTCTCTCTATTCTAAGCTTTCAAAAGCTGGAGAATAATGACTTAGAATGCTAGGAAAAATCAGCATTTTTCTTAGTCATTCAAGGGATAGTGGGGAGAGAGAAAGGGGAAAGTGGGAGATCATGGAGGAAACCACTCCTCCACATTCTCCACCACTCCAACCTCCTTCTAAGAGATAATAGCTGAAAATATATCCAATTTTCCAGCCATATGGTCGGTCCAAATGGGTTGGTCGGCCCAATCATATTGGTCGACCCAACCCGATTAAGGGCCCAATCCAATCCCGGCCCGGCCCAATCGAATTGGCGCACCTTAGATTAAATGTACTCCAACAAGCCCAATCCAATTGATCTATGAGTGCGACCCAGGAGGTATCTATGGTGTTGGCCGTGACATCATATGTCACAAGTAATGAGAGGTATCTAGCAAAGCATCATTACCCCCAATTCATAAATATCTGGTGACTATCATAATTACACCATTTGACATTTGTATTTAAATCCTTTTGTCCTTGATATCTAGATTGAACACAAGTCGTGGAAAAAGTCACACTTGTATTGTCCAATCTTTTAGTTTCTTGATTCGCGAGTAAACTAATCAAATGACATCAATATCATATACTGATTCATTTGTTCATGGCCATGAATTAGTCAGACTCCATCAAAGGGGCCCAAGATATCGCTCCAGCTATATAGGAGGGACAAATCCTTTTTGCATCCCATTCATCCTGAACAAGATTCGTGATATACCCAATAAATGCCTTTATTGCTTACCCTGTTACGGATAGCGTTTAACATTATCAAAGCATAACACTAGCCATGCAAGAACTCTTGTGAGACCTCAAGTCGAAGGATTCTCATATACAACCCAGTCAAAAATTGAAAAACACCATTGACTATTATATAACAACCTATGGTGTGTTTCTCATGTCAGTCTGGTCCCAAGATAATGATTCTCTAATCATATATACCCATGTGACGATCCGATATCTTATATCAATCATCGCACATACTAGTCTTACGCATTATTATTGTCCTCGAAGATTCCATAATAATGTTCGACTAGTGGACGCTTTCGTAATCATAACAATTATGAATACTATTCTAAGGACATATTATTTCATTATGTTTTTTAAGAACGCGTAAACACAAATTAATAATACTGGAATTTATGCCTTTTTATTCATCAAAATGAAAATTATAAAAATACGATACAATAATCTCCCACTTGCACTAAAGACCCCAAAATCATCTAATGATTGGTCTTTAAGGGCATACTAATGACCTGCCTCTAAAGATCAGCCCTCCGTATATCGGATACCCATGGAGCTAGTGTGACGATCATGTCGCCGCCGCGACAGTGGCTTTCATCAGTGGATCGGCGACATTGTCTCGCCGAATCTACTCTACATATATGCACATCACCTCTTTCTATAATCTCGCGGATTAGGTGAAAACGCCGTAGTACATGTTTGGACCTCTGGTGAGATCTAGGTTCCCTAGATTGTGAAATAGCCTCATTGTTGTCACAATAGAGGTCTATCGGGTTCGCAATACTAGGAACCACATCGAGGTCGAAAATAAATTTCCCCGATCCAAACCGCCTCCTTAGTTGCTTCACAAGCCGCTATGTACTCAGCCTTTGTCGTAGAATCTGCGATGGTCGATTGCTTTGAATCGCGCCACCACAAGCACCTCCATTCAAGTTAAACACATATCCCGATTGCGATCGGAAATCATCTCTGTCGGTTTGGAACCTAGCATCGGTGTAACCACTTACAACGAGCTCATCCGCCCCTCCATAAATCAAGAATGTATTCTTAGTCCTTCGCAAGTACTTGAGGATATTCTTGACTGAGATCCAGTGACGTTCATGAAGGGATTCATGGGCGGAAACTCGTTCCAAACACCCATGGATCCTCCCCTGAAGGATCCGCTCATATGAAACAATTCGAAAACAGCAAGAAACATCAATAAAAACTTACGGTTTTGGATTCAAGAAGCTACTTCTTAAATGGAGGATGATGTTTCTACCGATTGATCTCCCTTTGCGGAAAGTCCCTCTACCGGTATCCACGCGACGAAACGGGCAGCGATTGCTAGCTCTTCGTCTTTTCTGATTTTCGGGAATTAGAGAGAAAGGGAGAGGCAGGAGAGAAAACGGTTTTCTAACTCCTATGTAATTTCGGCTGAAAAGTGTTAGGTTCTAGGGTTTCGGCCAAGAGTTTATTATATAGAGTGTGAGAGTTTGTTCCCGTAACTAACTCTCACGTCCCTCAACTCCTTCTCGGCAATGGGAGTCCTTAACTCCCACGTCCCCTTAGACTTGCTGGGTAGTGGGAGTCCTTATCGGATAATAACTCCCACGTAATCCCAGCTATAGGTAAAATACCGAAATTGCCCCTATCTCTAATTCGAATAATAAACACTTTATTATTTTCGGAAAGACAAATGTCGATACAATGAACCTAGACACATTCTAGATTCATTGAATCTGACATAAAGCTCGATTAGCTCGTCTATGCGTGTGACCCTGTAGGTTCATCTCACAATGGCAATGAAAACACACTTAGTAGTAGTGTGAGTCCATAAATCACAAGCGGTCCCTAGCAGGACATTGTGACTACCCAAAGTGAATGAATATACAACGGAACCTAATATCAATCCACTATTTAATCCCTTTGTCTCGCGATATCCTAATTAAGCATAAGGCATGGTGGTCGTCACCCTTATTAAGCTTAATTGTATTTATGCTCGATCTCCAAGTAGACTGTTTCGACAAATAGCATTTGATAACCACTTTATCAAATACATTTGAGCACGGCCATGCATTTAAACAGATCTTTTCCCTATCGAGGGGCCCATGGATATCTCTCTCTAATAATAGAGAGGGACAAATTCCTTACAATGTCTCTCACATTCAAGCTATGATAGGACACTACATCCGATCTCAGTCGTATTGATTACTCTGTTACAAGTAACGTCCGACTGAGTCAAAACGTGGCTCCATTCATACTAGAATCAATGAAGACATAAGGTCTAAGGATTCTAAAATAGTATTGAGGAAGTAATACTTATGACTTAAGACCATGAAGTATTACTTCTCGACGGAATCACGTCCAATACAATGTATCCCTATATATTGCATCTATGATGTGATTTGTATCCATTACACATGATCAAGTAAAAACAAGATCATCATCAACAATCATACTAGTTTTATTTCATAGTAATTAAGCATTACATAAAACTAGGGACTTCTAGAATAGTAATTACATAAGCTAATGAGTTTTACTATCAAATCACACATTTGATAATCAAAAGCAAAATTAACTATTCAATTACATGCTCAAAAGATAATAAGACGCACAACATGTGCTAATGGTCCTAGGGCACTACTAACAGTTCACCGTAATTAGACTGGTATCTGCTCGTAACGCTTAAGGCAAACGAGACATCTGGGCGAGTACATAACATGGCGTACATGATGGATCCTATGGCGAAGCATAAGGGATCTCTTTCATGCGTTCTAATTCGGCAAAGCGTTTTAGAACACTCGTTTGTTCGATAGAACAAGCACTCATGTGCCATAGGACAAAGGCCCTTCTTAGACTCTTGCATGCTAAACCGCTTTAGCACCTTGTCTATATATGTACTCGACTTAGGCCAATGAGTCTCCCTGGATCTATCTCTATAGATCTTGACTCCCTGTAATATAGCCGGCATCGCCTAAGTCTTTCAAAGAGAAACACGTACTCAACCAAGCCTTGACAGACTTTTAAGGTTGGTATGTCGTTTCCAATGAGTAGTATGTCATCTACATGCAAAACCAGAATACGATTGAGCTCCCACTAACCTTCTTGTAAACACAAGGCTCATCCTCATTTCTAATGAAGCCAAACTCACTGGACGGCATCATTAAAAGCGGATGCTCCAGCTTCGAGAAGCTCGCTTGAGTCCATAAATGGATCTCTGAAGCTTACATACTTTTCAAAGATTCTCCGGAGTGACAAAACCTTCAAGTCGTGTCATATACACATCCTCTTCAAGTTTTCCATTAAGGAAAGCGGTTTTGACATCCATTTGCCGATTTCATAGTCATAGTAAGTCGCAATAGCAAGCAAAATCCGCATGGACTTGAACATAACTACAGGGGAAAAGGTCTCGTCATAGTCAATACCATGAACTTGTTTGAAACCTTTCGCGACCAGTCGCCCTCTGTACGCTTTGTACATTCCCTTCCTTGTCGGTTTTAATCTTAAAAACCCATTTACACCCTATGGGAGTTACCCCTTCAGTGGATCAACCAAGATCCGGACTTGCTTTGTGTACATGGAGTCCATTTCGGATCTCATGGCCTCAAGCCATTTCTCGAAATCTGGGCTATTAATTGCCCTGCTTTGTAGGTCGAAGGTTCATCGTGATCCACAAACATAACATCACCATGTTCGCTATGAAAAAACCAAATTTTTTCCTGGGAGGTGGACGACGAACTCTACTGCACCTACGCAATTCTTGTGTTTCTTGAACTCAGTGCTGGCCGCATAACATGCTTTGTGGCACTCCGCCGCACAACAACTTGTGGAGTCTGCTCAATTTCCATCTTATCATTAGTGCTAGTTTGAGAGTCCTGGAACTTCAAGAAGTTCTACGCTACTCCCACTCGTGTTTCTTGAAACAAATTCTTTTTCTAGAAAGACTCTCGTACGAGCAACAAACACTTTGTTTTCGTTAGGGATATAAAAGTAGTATCATTTAGTTTCCTTAGGATAACCAACAAATATGCACTTTTTAGATTTTGGAGCTAGCTTATCGTAGTCGAGCGTTTTACAAAAGCTTCACAGCCCCCAAATCTTGAGGAAAGACAAACTCGGGACGCTCTCGACCCATAACTCGTAAGGCGTCTTTGCAATCGATTTAGATGGAACACGGTTAAGTGTTAAAGCTGCTGTCTCTAGTGCGTGTCCCCAAAAAGAATTGGGCAGGCTCGTGTGACTCATCATAGAACGAACCATAAATAATAAGTGTTGGAGTACATTTAATCTAAGGTGCGCCAATTCGATTGGGCCGGGCCGGGCCGGGATTGGATTGGGCTCTTAATCGGGTTGGGCCGACCAACCCATTTGGACCGACCTTATGGCTGGATTATTGGATATAATTTCAGCTCTCAAATGGTGGTTAAAGTGGTGGAGAAAGTGGAGGAGTGGTTTCCTCCATGATCTCCCACTTCCCCCATAATCTCACCCCACTCTCTCTTGATAGACTAGGAAAATACTGATTTTCCTAATCATTCTAAGTCAGTTTTTCCTCCAGCTTTTGAAGCTTAGGGAAAAGAGAGAATATTGAGAGCTTTAGAGAGAAAAGAAAAGACAGATTTTCTAGACTTGTTTTCTGGCTTTAGCTAATAGAAAAGAAGTTAGAAATCTTGTATCTTGTTATTCTAAAAGATAAGAGATACATACTCCATTGAAGAGTGTCTTCAAAGCTTCTACAAAGCGTTGGCTAGCACCAAGCAGTAGAAGACCATCCCCAGAAGATCGAGTGGATACTGGGAGAGACGGAGCCTGCATTGTGGTGTTTCGTTCGTTACAACATACCACCGAAAGCGTTTCGGCTGTTCTAGCACCGATAAAAGGTATAACACTATCCCGTAGTCTTAGGTTCTTACTCGTGATAGATCCTGGTAGAGGCGGGTCAGTTTATTTCCGCTGCGCTTATCTGATTCGACCCGGTTATTGCTCTAACAGTGGTATCAGAGCCACTCACGAGTACCCTATAGACTTTAATGTGTTATAGTGTTAGCATATAGATTATGAATCTATGTTTTGCATGCCTTAGGATTGCAAGAAATGTTGTAAAATTATGTATGACATATTTTTCATCATTTTGAATGTATGAGAATTGAGATTTTCCAATTTTGAAGTCATTCAAAAGTTGGAAAAATCTCAGTTTCTGGCATTTCGGTCGACCGGGACTCTGCTCCGGTCGACCGAGGTAAGGTCAGTAGCTAAATGATTTGGGTTCGTATCAACCGAGAGGGTGTTCGGTCGATCCGAGTTGGTCGTCGGTCGACCGAAGTTTCGTTTGGTCAACCGACCGGTCGACCGAACCCTGAGGCATGATATGAAAATGTTCATTTTACTGTTTGCTCATTATTTTTCATAAGGTGTTATGTTAATTGAGCATGATGCATAGTAATCGCCTTTACCTTGTTGGTTTTATTTTATAATACGATCTTCGTATCGTGCCTATTTTTCTATCAAAAGTTGTAATTTTTCTTCTCATTAAATCCCCTCGAATGTAACTCGAGGTTTCCTTAGAATTATGTAATATTCTAGATTAGGAGAATGAACATCTGTGATGAAGATTTGGAGGCAACCACCTGAAGGTCAAAACGGTGTAGAATAGAATGCTTTTCTTTTCACACCTTAGATTGACTTCACGGTTTTTCCATTGGCTTGGAAGAACCGAATAGGATATGGCGATTACTATTGCATTTTACTTTTATGTATTGGATGCATATGTATATAAGCATAAACTGTTTTATTTATGCTTTTCTGGTGAGATTGTTAAAAACAAAACCCCTCAATTAAATATTAATTAGTGCCTTCCTTAGTTTGGCCCTCGTCAAGGCCTAGATCGACATTAGTGTGGGACATGCCAAAGCTGTGCATACGTGTCTATCCGGGTGAGGCGCGAAGGATAAGTTGTGATATCCGCCGGCTAAAACTTAGGGTCCTAGTTAACTGGATTATCTCAATAAATGGATTAAGGATCTAGAGGCAAAAGAGTTGAGAAAAGTGTATAATGATATGCTTGAATAAATGTTATTCACTCAACTAACCAAGAATTACATAATTTGATGTAATTGGCAAACGCTGCCTACCTAAATAACCAAGTTTTGGGCGATCAGCCAAAGCTGACTCAGAACGAGGTGAAATATGGATCTTGGCCCGCTAGAAAGTTAACGAACTTTCCGAGTTGATAATGAGGGTTATTCACTCGAAGTAAATAGTGGGAGAAATCATTAAAAAGATAAAGACCTAATAATGATTTTTAAATCGGTACTTACTTTGCATATATAATTTTTGTTGTAGAAAATGGAAAATTCAAACCAAACACTATCACTGCGTTCTGTCCTTGAGAAGGACAAATTAGAGGGAGTTAACTTCCTCGACTGGTTCAGGAACTTGAGAATCGTTCTCAAGCATGAAAGAAAGCTGTATGTTCTAGAACAGCCTCTTCCTGACACACCAGAGGCTCGTGCTACGGCTGCTGAAAGGACTGCTTATCAGAAGCATTGTAGTGATGCTTTAGATGTGTCTAGCCTCATGCTTGTCACCATGAACTCTGAGCTTCAAAAGCAACATGAGGACATGGGGGCTTATGAGATGCTAGTTGACTTGAAGCAACTATATCAGGGGCAAGCACGCCAGGAGAGATTCGATGTGTCGAAATCTCTTTTACAGTGCAAAATGTCTGAAGGAATGCCAGTAGGAAATCACGTTCTTAAGATGATAGGTTATGTTCAGAACCTTGAAAAACTGGGATTTCCTTTGGGACAAGAGCTGTCGACTGATTTGATCTTGCAATCGTTGCCTAAATCATACAGTCAGTTCATTCTAAATTATCATATGAATGAAATTGACAAGCCATTGCCTGAATTGTTGAACATGCTGAGGACTGCCGAGAAGGAAATAGGCAAGTCCAAGCCCAACACCATATTGATGGTGCAAAAGGGCAAAGGCAAAGGTTTTGCGAAACCCAAAGGCAAACCGAAAGGTAAGTCCAAGGGCAAGCAAACC
Source organism: Vinca minor (assembly GCA_026122235.1). Classification (NCBI taxonomy): domain Eukaryota; kingdom Viridiplantae; phylum Streptophyta; class Magnoliopsida; order Gentianales; family Apocynaceae; genus Vinca; species Vinca minor. The sequence goes on along the minus strand of JAOCZM010000060.1, from coordinate 388,634 downwards.
AACTTCAACAATGCACTGAAGCCTAAGGGTAGTGTAGCCAAGGACTCTATCTGTCATCACTGTGGTGAGAAGGGTCACTGGAAAAGGAACTACAAAAGCTATCTTGCAGGGAAAAGGCTGGAAAAGGAGAAAGCAAATGTTGTTTCGGGCTCAGGTATTTATGTTGTAGATATTAATATGATTGATATCAATTTAAATACAACTACTTCTTGTGTATTTGATACCGGATGTGGTTCTCACATTTGTACTAATGTGCAAGGACTGCAAAGGAGTAGAGAGCTGGTAAAGGGTGAAGTGGAACTACGAGTTGGCAACGGAGCACGTGTTGCAGCCCTAGCTGTAGGGACTTGTACTTTTACTTTGCCTTCAGGGCTTGTTTTGGGTTTAGAAAACTGTTTCTATGTACCTAGTTTAATTAAGAATATTATTTCAGTTTCTTGTTTGGACAAGAAAGGTTTTGAGATTTCGATCAAAGACCAACGATTGTCGTTATTTCTGGATAATATGTTTTATGCAAGCGCCCTTTGATTAATGGTCTATATGTTTTAGACCTTGATATGCCAATTTTAAATATAAATACCAAAAGGATTAAGACTAATGATTCTAATCCGACATACCTCTGGCATTGTCGCTTAGGCCACATAAACGAAGACCGCATATCCAAACTCCATAAAGATGGGTTGATGGAATCATTTGACTTCGAGTCTTATGATCGATGCGAATCTTGTTTGTTGGGTAAGATGACAGCATCACCTTTCACTAAGCTAGGTGAGAGAGCCGATGCTTTATTAGGACTAATACATAGTGATGTATGTGGCCCTTTTAATATACATGCAAGAGGTGGTTACCTCTACTTCATTACCTTTACTGATGACTACAGTAGGTATGGATATGTGTTCTTGATGAAACACAAATCCGAAGCATTTGCTAAGTTTAAAGAGTTTAAACTAGAAGTAGAAAACCAACTTGGCAAGAGTATTAAGGTTCTTCGATCTGATCGAGGGGGGGAATACTTGAGTCAAGAATTCTGTGACTATCTAAAAGATTGTGGAATCGTTTCACAACTTTCTCCTCCAGCCTACCCCACAATGGAATGGTGTATCCGAAAGGAGGAACAGTAACCTTATTAGATATGGTTCGCTCGATGATGAGTCACACGAGCCTCGCCCAATTCCTTTTGGGGGACACGTACTAGAGACAAAGCAGCCTTTAACACTTAACCGCGCTCCATCTAAATCGATTGCAAAGACGCCATACGAGTTATGGGACTCGGGAAGCGTCCCCAGCTTTGTCTTTCCTCAAGATTTGGGGGTCGTGAAGCGTTGTAGAAACGCTCACCTTCCGATAAGTCGGCTCCAAAATCTGAAAAGTGCATATTTGTAGGTTATCCTAAGGAAACTAAATGATACTACTTTTATATCCCTAACGAGAACAAAGTGTTTGTTGCTCGCACGTGAGTCTTTCTAGAAAAAGAATTTGTTTCTAGAAACACAAGTGGGAGTAGTGTAGAACTTCATCGAAGTTCCGGACTCTCAAACTAGCACTAATGATGAGATGGAAATTGAACAGACTCCACAAGTTGTTGTGCAAGTAGGTGCCACAAACAGTTGTGCAACAAGACTAGCTCAAGAAACACAAGAATTGCGTAGAGTCCGGTAGAGTTCGTCGCCCACCTCCGGAAAAAATTTGGATTTTTTCATAACGTAACATGGTGATGTTATGTTTGTGGATCACGATGAACCTTCAACCTACAAACAGGGCAATTAATAGCCCTGGATTCCGAGAAATGGCTTGAGGCCATGAGATCCGAAATGGACTCCATGTATACAAACCAAGTCTCGGATCTTGGTTGATCCACCTGAAGGGTAACTCCCATAGGGGTGCAAATGGGTTTTTAAGATTAAAACCGACATGGAAGGGAATGTACAAACATACAAGGGGGCGATCGGTCGCGAAAGGTTTCAAACAAGTTCATGGTATTGACTATGACGAGACCTTTTCCCCGTAGTTATGTTCAAGTCCATTCGGATTTTGCTTGCTATCGCAGCTTACTATGACTATGAAATCCGCAAATGGATGTCAAAACCGCTTTCCTTAATGGAAAACTTGAAGAGGATGTGTATATGACACGACTTGAAGGTTTTGTCACTCCGGAGAATGCTGAAAAGTATGTAAGCTTCAGAGATCCATTTATGGACTCAAGCAGAGCTTCTCAAGCTGGAACATCCGCTTTAATGATGCCGTCCCGTGAGTTTGGCTTCATTAGAAATGAGGATGAGCCTTGTGTTTACAAGAAGGTTAGTGGGAGCTCAATCGTATTCCTAGTTTTGTATGTAGATGACATACTACTCATTGGAAACGACATACCAACCTTAAAGTCTGTCAAGGCTTGGTTGAGTACGTGTTTCTCTATGAAAGACTTAGGCGATGCCAGCTATATTCTGGGAGTCAAGATCTATAGAGATAGATCCAGGAGACTCATTGGTCTAAGTCAGAGTACATATATAGACAAGGTGTTAAAGCGGTTTAGCATGCAAGAGTCTAAGAAGGGCCTTTGTCCTATGGCACATGGTACTGTTCTGTCGAACAAACAGTGTTCTAAAACGCCTGCCGAATTAGAACGCATGAAAGAGATCCCTTATGCTTCTACCATAGGATCCATCATGTACGCCATGTTATGTACTCGCCCAGATGTCTCGTTTGCCTTAAGCGTTACGAGCAGATACTAGTCTAATTACGGTGAACGCCATCGGATCTCGACCAAGAATATCCTCAAGTACTTACGAAGGACTAAGGATACATTCTTGATTTATGGAGGGGCGGATGAGCTCGTTGTAAGTGGTTACACCGATGCTAGTTTCCAAACCGACAGAGATGATTTCCGATCTCAATCGGGATATGTGTTTAACTTGAATGGAGGTGCTGTGAGCTGGCGCGGTTCAAAGCAATCAACCATCGCAGATTCTACGACAGAGGCCGAGTACATAGCAGCTTGTGAAGCAGGTAAGGAGGCAGTTTGGATCAGGAAATTTATTTCCGACCTCGACGTGGTTCCTAGTATTGCGAACCCGATAGACCTCTATTGTGATAACAATGGGGCTATTTCACAATCTAGGGAACCTAGATCTCACCAGAGGTCCAAACATGTACTACGGCGATTTCACCTAATCCGTGAGATTATAGAGAGAGGTGATGTGCATATATGTAGAGTAGATTCGGCAGACAATGTCGCCGATCCACTGACGAAGCCACTGACGCAGCAGCAGCATGATCATCACACTAGCTCCATGGGTATCCGATATCTGGAGGGCTGATCTTTAGAGAGAGTCATTAGTATGCCCTAAAGACCATTTATTGTAATTTGGGTCTTTAGTGCAAGTAGGAGATGATTATTGTAATTGTACCGTATTTATGTAATTTTCATTTTGATGAATAAAAAGGCATTAATTCCAGTATTATTCATTATGTTTCTGCGTTCTTAACAACATAAATAAATAATATGTCCTTAGAATAGTATTAATAATTGTTATGAGATACTATTCTGAAACGTCCCTAGTCGAACATTATTATGGAATCTTCGAGGACAATAATAATGCGTAAGACTAGTATGTGTAGTGATTGATATAAGATATCGGATCGTCACATGGGTATATATGATTAGAGAATCATTATACTGGACACAGACCCGACATGAGAAACACACCATGGGTTGCTATATAATAGTCAACGGTGTTTCTCAAAATTTTGACTGGGTTGTATAAAAGATCCTTCGACTTGAGGTCTCACAAGAGTTCTTGCATGGCTAGTGTTATGCTTTGATAATGTTAAACGCTATCCGTAACAGGGTGAGCAATAAAGGCATTTATTGGGTATATCACGAATCTTGTTCAGGATGAGTGGGATGCAGAAAGGATTTGTCCCTCCTATATAGCAGGAGCGATATCTTGGGCCCCTTGATGGAGTCTGACTAATTCATGGCCATGAACAAATGAATCAATATATGATATTGATGTCATTTGATTAGTCTACTCGCGAATCAAGAAACTAAAAGATTGGACAATACAAGTGTGACTTTTCCATGGCTTGTGTTCAATCTAGATATCAAGGACAAAATGATTTAACTACAAATGTCAAATGTTGTGATTATGATAAATCACCAGATATTTATGAATTGGGGGTAATGATGCGTTGCTAGATACCTCTCATTACCTGTGAAATATGATGTCACGGCCAACATCATGAATACCTCTTGGGTCGCACTCATAGATCAACTGGATTGGGCTTGTTGGAGTACATTTAATCTAAGGTGCGCCAATTCGATTGGGCCGGGCCGGGATTGGATTGGGCCCTTAATCGGGTTGGGCCGACCAATATGATTGGGCCGACCAACCCATTTGGACCGACCTTATGGCTGGATTATTGGATATAATTTCAGCTCTCAAATGGTGGTTAAAGTGGTGGAGAAAGTGGAGGAGTGGTTTCCTCCATGATCTCCCACTTCCCCCATAATCTCTCCCCACTCTCTCTTGATAGACTAGGAAAATACTGATTTTCCTAATCATTCTAAGTCAGTTTTTCCTCCAGCTTTTGAAGCTTAGGGAAAAGAGAGAATATTGAGAGCTTTAGAGAGAAAAGAAAAGACAGATTTTCTAGACTTGTTTTCTGGCTTTAGCTAATAGAAAAGAAGTTAGAAATCTTGTATCTTGTTATTCTAAAAGGTCAGAGATACATACTCCATTGAAGAGTGTCTTCAAAGCTTCTACAAAGCGTTGGCTAGCACCAAGCAGTAGAAGACCATCCCCGGAAGATCGAGTGGATACTGGGAGAGACGGAGCCTGCATTGTGGTGTTCCGTTCGTTACAACATACCACTGAAAGAGTTTCGGCTGTTCTAGCACCGATAAAAGGTATAACACTATCCCGTAGTCTTAGGTTCTTACTCGTGATAGATCCTGATAGAGGCGGGTCAGTTTATTTCCGCTGCGCTTATCTGATTCGACCCGGTTATTCCTCTAACAATAAGGTTCTGTTCCTCCTTTCAGATACACCATTCCATTGTGGTGTAGCTGGAGGAGAAAGTTGTGAAACGATTCCACAATCCTTTAGATAGTCACAGAATTCTTGACTCAAGTATTCTCCTCCTCGATCAGATCGAAGAACCTTAATACTCTTGCCAAGTTGGTTTTCTACTTCTAGTTTAAACTCTTTAAACTTAGCAAATGCTTCGGATTTGTGTTTCATCAAGAACACATATCCATACCTCACCGAAGTCATCGGTAAAGGTAATGAAGTAGAGGTAACCACCCCTTGCATGTATATTAAAAGGGCCACATACATCAGTATGTATTAGTCCTAATAAAGCATCGGCTCTCTCACCTAGCTTAGTGAAAGGTGATGCCGTCATCTTACCCAACAAACAAGATTCGCATCGATCATAAGACATGAAGTCAAATGATTCCAATGACCCCATCTTTATGGAGCTTGGATATGCGGTCTTCGCTTTATGTGGCCTAAGCGACAATGCTGGGAGGTATGTCGGATTAGAATCATTAGTCTTAATCCTTTTTGTATTTATATTTAAAATTGGCATATCAAGGTCTAAAATATATAGACCCTTAATCAAAGAGGCGCTTGCATAAAAAATTTTATCCAAAAATAACGACAATCGTTGGTTTTTGATTGAAATCTCAAAACCTTTCTTGTCCAAACAAGAAATTGAAATAATATTCTTAGTTAAACTTGGTACATAGAAACAGTTTTCTAAACCCAAAACAAGCCCTGTAGGCAAAGTAAAAGTACAAGTCCCTACAGCTAGGGCTGCAACACGTGCTCCGTTGCCAACTCGTAGTTCCACTTCACCCTTTGCCAACTCTCTACTCCTTTGCAGTCCCTGCACATTAGTACAAATGTGAGAACCACATCCGGTATCAAGTACCCAAGAAGTAGTTGTATTTAAATTGATATCAATCACATTAATATCAAAAACATAAATACCTGAGCCCAAAGCAACATTTGCTTTCTCCTTTTCCAGCCTTTTTCCTGCAATATAGCTTTTTGCAATTCCTTTTCCAGTGACCCTTTTCACCACAGTAATGACAGATAGAGTCCTTGGCTACACCACCCTTAGATTTCAGTGCATTTTTGAAAGTGGTTTGCTTGCCCTTGGGCTTACCTTTCGGTTTGCCTTTGGATTTCACAAAACCTTTGCCTTTACCCTTTTGCACCATCATTATGGTGTTGGGCTTGGACTTGCCTATTTCCTTCTCGGCAGTCCTCAGCATGTTCAACAACTCAAGCAATGGCTTGTCAATTTCATTCATGTGATAATTCGTAATGAACCGATCGAATGACTCGAGCAACGATTGCAAGATCAAATCGATCGACAAACTCTTTGCCCCAAAGGAAATCCCAGCTTTTTCAAGGTTCGAACATAACCTATCATCTTAAGAACGTGAGTTCCTACTGGCATTCCTTCAGACATTTTGCATTGAAAAAGAGATTTCGATACGTCGAATCTCTCCCGGCGTGCTTGTCCCCTCGATATAGTTGCTTCAAGTGAGCCAAAGCATCTCATAAGCCCCCCATGTCCTCATGTTGCTTCGAAGCTCGTAGTTCATGGTGACAAGCATGAGGCTAGACACATCTAAAGCATCACTACAATGCTTCGATAAGCACTTCTATCAGCGGCCGAGCGCGAGCCTCCAGTGTATCGAGAATAGGTCAGTTTCTAGAACATACGACTTTCTTTCATGCTTGAGAACGATTCTCAAGTTCTCGAACCAGATCGAGGAAGTTAACTCCCTCTAATTTGTCCTTCTCAAGGACGGAAACGCAGATGATAGTGTTTGGTTTGAATTTGCCATTTTTCTACAACAAAATACATATGCAAAGTAAGTACCGATAAAAGAAATCATTATTAGGTCTTTTATCTTTTTAATGATTTCTCCCACTATTTTCTTCGAGTGAATAACCCTCATTATCAACTCGTAAAGTTCGTTAACTTTCTAGCGGGCCAAGATCCATATTTCACCTCGTTCTGAGTCAGCTTTGGTTGATCGCCCAAAACTTAGTTATTTAGGTAGGCAACGTTTGCCAATTACATCAAATTATGTAATTCTTGGTTAGTTGAGTGAATAACATTTATTCAAGCGTATCATTATACACTTTTCTCAACTCTTTTGCCTCTAGATCCTCAATCCATTTATTGAGATAATCCAGTTAACTAGGACCCTAAGTTTTTGCCGGTGGATATCACAAATTATCCTTCGCGCCTCACCCGGATAGACACGTATTTACAGATTTGGCATGTCCCATACTAATGTCGATCTAGGCCTTGACGAGGGTCAAACTTAGGAAGGCACTAATTAATATTTAATTGAGGGGTTTTGTTTTTAACAATCTCACCAAAAAAACATAAATAAAACAGTTTATGCTTATATACATATGCATCCAATACATAAAAGTAAAAATGAAATAGTAATCGCCATATCCTATTCAGATTTTCCAAGCCAATGGAAAAATCGTGAAGTCAATCTAAGGGTGTGTAAAGAAAAATTCTATTTTACACCGTCTTGACCTTCAGGTGGTTGTCTCCAAATCATCATCATTGCTGTACCTTCTCCTAATCTAGAATTACATAATTCTAAGGAAACCTCGAGTTACATTCGAGGGGATTTGATGAGAAAAGAATTACAACTTTTGATAAAAAGAGATAGGCACGATACGCAGATCGTATTTATAAAATAAACCAACAGGGTAAAGGCGATTACTATGCATCATGCTCAACTAACATAACAATTTATGGAAAAAAAAGAGCAACCAGCAAAATGAACATTTCATATTTTGTTTCAGATCGGTGGACCGGCCACCACGCTCGGTCGACCGGGTAACCAGTCGGATGAACCGACATATCTCCCAATCGTCCGAACAAAATACTGAGAGTACTCGGTTGACCAAAACATGCATTGCGGTCGACCGAAATTCTCGACTCTCACACATAAAAATGATGCAAAAACATGTCATACATGATATACAACATTTCTAGCAATCCTAAGGCATGCAAAATATAGATTCATAATCCATATTAAAATACTATAGCACATTAAGTCTATAGGGTACTCGTGAGTGGCTCTGATACCACTGTTAGAGGAATAACCGGGTCTAAACAGGTTATGCAGCGGAAATAAAACGACCGCCTCTAATAGGATCTTTCACAAGTAAGAACCTTGGACTATGGGATAGTATTATACCTTTCGAAGTGCGGAAATCGTCTGAAACGGTTTCAGTTGTCACGAACGGAACACCACCAACGCAGGCTCCGCCTCTCCCAATATCCACTCGATCTTCCGGGGATGGTCCTCTACCGCTTGGTGCTAGCCAACGCCTCGTAGAAGTCTTGAAGACACTCTTCAAGATGGAGTATATATATATATATATATATATATATATATATATATATATATATATATATATATATATATATATATATATGAGTGGATATAGGACCTTTCGAAGAACAAGAAACAGCTTTTCTTACTTCTTTTCTATTAGCCAAAGCTAGAAAAGATGTCTTTTCTTTCTATTCAAGCTCTCTTGAATGCTCTCTCTTTTTCTCTCTATTCTAAGCTTTCAAAAGCTGGAGAATAATGACTTAGAATGCTAGGAAAAATCAGCATTTTTCTTAGTCATTCAAGGGATAGTGGGGAGAGAGAAAGGGGAAAGTGGGAGATCATGGAGGAAACCACTCCTCCACATTCTCCACCACTTCAACCTCCTTCTAAGAGATAATAGCTGAAAATATATCCAATTTTCCAGCCATAAGGTCGGTCCAAATGGGTTGATCGGCCCAACTCGATTAAGGGCCCAATCCAATCCCGGCTCGGCCCGGCCCTGCCCAATCGAATTGGCGCACCTTAGATTAAATGTACTCCAACACTGCCAACGAGTTTTAAAGAACAGACAAGCTCTAGGTGGCCACAAGAGGTCACATTTTATTGGAGGTGCTGCTGCTGAGGAGATTACCCATCGAATTTCAATATACAAGCTCGATTACCCCAAATTAGTTGACCTTAATCTTACCGCGGGGGGTGCTACGACGTCAATCAGTAATTGGGGGAACATATTTCGTTCCCTGGAATTTGAAGAAGAATAATAATATGGAAGATAGATTTAACAGACGATGGCAAAGGTTCATGGGCTTCATATCCATGGTTGCAGGTTGTGGTGGTTAACGGTGGGGGCAGAGGAAGATGAAAGGGGTGGGAGGGGATGGGTTAAGACTTTAGATGTTTTATTTTTTAATTAATTTAAATTGGGTATTCATTGTTATTTTGTTTAACAATTGAGTACCCAAATTTGTCTTGAGAAAAATATGTTGAAATGTCTGAAATTCCCTTAAAAAGTTTCTCACATGTGAGACACATGACTGGCTTGACAGTATCTAGGCAGAAAATTGGACAGAATGATGTAATTGGCAGTACGTAAAAACGTTTAGGATGCAAAAAGATAAAATTATTCATTTAGGACTTTAAACTCCCTTATAAAATACATTTAGGACGAAAAGGGCGGTTTTTCCCACCAACTTCTCCTTCAAAACTTATATCAATTTCCATCTTTCTCCCAAAATTCCTTCCAACCTTCACCAAATTTCTCTCAAAACTTAGCTTTCGAAATGAATAGTGAAATGGTTCCAGCACTGGAAGTGTATTTCAGACACCAGTTTAAAAAAAAATTGGCAACCAAACAAATAGAAGAATGGTAATATCTTATGTTTAAAATGTGTATTTTAAATCTGTTATATGCGATGACTTATCTGACACAAATTATATGATGTAGTGTATGCCATCAATGTACACTAATTGGTTAGAGCGAACTGGTCTCGGGGTACCACATTGTATCTATCTGAATGACGCCATTGGTAACCAATGGTGGGTTTATGTTGTTAGTAGTGCCCTAGGACCATTAGCATATGTTGTACGTTTTATATCTTTTGAGTATGTAATTGAATAGCTAATTTTGCTTATGAACATCAAATTCGTAATTTGATAGTAAAACTCATTAGTTTATATAATTACTATTATAGTTGTCCTAGTTTTATGTAAGCTTCTTTACAATGAAATAAAACTAGTATGATGTTTGATTGATGATTATGTTTTACTAATCATGTGTAATGAATACAAATCATATCATAGATGCAATTTATTGAGATATATTGTATCGAGCGTGATCCGTTGGAGAAGTAATACTTCATGTTCCTTAATCATAAGTATTACTTCCTCAATACTATTTTTGAATCCTTAGACCTTATGTCTCCATTGATTCTAGCATGAATGGAGCCACGTTTTGACTCAGTCGGACGTTACTTTTAATCGAGTAATCGATACGACTGATGATCGGATGTAGCGTCCTATCATGGCTTGAATGTGAGAGGCATTGTAAGGAATTTGTCCCTCTCTATTATTAGAGAGAGATATCCATGGGCCCCTCGATAGGGAAAAACTGTTTAAATGCATGGCCGTGCTCAAATGTATTTGATAAAGTGGTTATCAAATACTATTTGTTGGAACAGTTTACCTGGAGATCGAGCATAAATACAATTAAGCTTAATAAGGGTGACAACTACCATGCCTTATGCTTAATTAGGATACCGCGAGACAAAGGGATTAAATAGTGGATTGATATTAGGTTCCACCGTAAATTCATTCACTTTGGGTAGTCACAATGTCCTGCTAGGGACCACTTGTGATTTATGAACACATATTGCTACTAAGTATGTTTTCATTACCATTGTGATATGAACCTACAGGGTCCCACGCATAGACGAGCTAACGAAGCTTCATTACCAGATTCAACGAATCTAGAATTTATCTAGGTTCATTGTATCTGACATTTATTTTTCTGAGAATAATAAAGCGTTATTGTTCGAATTAGAGATAAGGGGCATTTTCGGTATAGCTGAGATTACTTATTATCCGATAAAGATTCCCAATACTAGCATAAGTCTAGAGGAAATGGGAGTAATAGACTCCCACTGCCAAAAGAGGTGGATAGGACGTGGGAGTTCTCCTTGGAACAAACTCCCACTCCCTATATAAACCTCTCTTGGCCGAAACCCTTGAGACTAATGCTTGAGCAGCAATAATACCATAACCTAGAAATCCAATTTCTTGATTTCGGCCTCCATTTCTCTCTAGACAATTCGTAACCCAGAAAAACCGAAGAGCTAGCACTCGCTTCTTGTTTCGTCGCGTGGATACCGGTAAGAGTAATTCCGCAAGGGAGGACTCAAGGTGGTTGCTGCTGTGAGCCAAAAGATACCATCTTTAGTCGAAAAACGTAAGTCCTTTTTCGGTTTTTCGATTCGTTTTTGTATGAGCGGATCCTTCAGGGGAGGACTCATGGGTGTTTAGAACGAGTTTCTGCCCATGAATCCCTTCATATGTAACCCAAATAGATGACAAGTATTACCTCGACGGCAGTTTACAAGAATTTTTGCGTTATAACAATCTTCGGTTGATAGATACGATTCATTTTATCCATTCGTCAATGAATGTACTAGATATATATTTTAGGGGAGGGTTCATGATAAGTCCCGGGATCGGTTACTTGATGGGAGAATTATCATATCCCTCGGACGAGGCTTTTTATCGCCATAGTTTTCAGGTAGATGTTAATGAAAGGAACACGAGATATAAACCGGTACATTGGTTAATCTAAAAATATTGTTTGTAAAGACCGCCTTATATTATTTTATTGTAATTTGTTTACTTGTCTACAGTGGAAAGGTTGTAACTACATGAAATGGCGTGTAAGCCAGCAACATGGAATACCCGAGGTACTACACTTGAGAAATATGCATGGGAACAAAATGTTACTCCGTGTGGCGAAAGACGGAGACGATTACTATTTTGAGTTTTCCCACCTCCTCGGAAATGTGGTGTCTACTCCTGCCACTAGGGAAATGTCTTTTAAGCTCTTATGGGGGGAATAAATATTAGCACACAAGCAAGCAAGCAAACAAGCAATTGTCACCACGTTCAAACGACTCCTCCCCTCGTCGTCTTGGACGTTTAAACTACTCTTGTAATCATGCATTCAAATCAATGAGGTGATTTTCGTGCAATTTGTACCGTGCCATTTATTTTGCGTTTATTTACGATTTTTCCATCGAAGAGCGTTTGTTCCATTTTCGATTGTTGAAGAAGCCGGGAGTGACTAGCATCACGGTGCGTCTAAGACCCTCGAGAGACGACCCGTGACACTTGGTATCGAGCAAGGTTGCTAGAACTCGGGACTAAGAAAAAGCGATGGCTAGTAAAACGAGAAGCGTGTTGGCTACGGATGATGCTACCAAGGTCCGACTAGATGCTCTAGAGGCCATGGTAGACAAAGTGCATACCTTCTGCTACGGTGAAAGCGAGGAGGATGCTGAATCCATGAAGAGGAAAGTGACTCTTATGGAAAACGATATCGGCGTGCAAAGTGGGAAACTAGAGGAAATGAGTAACGCTACAAGAGAGTTATTCCATGTTACCCAAGCACACGATGTTAAGTTGGTAAGCAACGAGGTAGCGACCGAGGAGATGCGCTCATCGTTCACCAACAACTCCAAAGAAGTGACTGATCTGCAGGCTGCTTTGGAAGAGGTGAAGGCAGAACTAAGGACGCTTTCCTTAGCCATTGGCCGAGCCGCTGGAAAACGGAATGGCCAACAAGCTGCCCCTAATCTTGCCCCGAAGTTAAAGATGAGGGAACCTAAAGCCTTCAAAGGAGAAAGGGATGCTCAAGAAGTGGATAATTTCTTCTTCGACATCACGCAGTACTTCAAGACGGTCGATATCACCGAGGAGAGCATGAAGGTGGATACGGTTGCCACGTACTTGGAGGACGATGCCAAATTATGGTGGAGAGTCCAATCGGCTGAGATGGAAGCTGGGCGGGTTACCATAAACACTTGGGAACTGATGAAAGAAGCTCTTAAGAAGCAATTCTTTCCCCAGAACGTTGTCTATGAAGCTAGACGAAAGCTTAGAGAACTGAAGCAGGGCGAAACTATTCGAGAGTACGTCAAGAACTTCTCGGCATGCTTGCTTCAAATTACTAACATGTCCGAGTTGGACAAGCTCTTTGTTTTCATGGAAGGTCTTAAACCGTGGGCTAAGAATGAGCTCACCCGATAGCGTGTGCAGAACCTAGCCGATGCTATAACTTTTGGTGAGGGTCTAGTAGACTTTCAGCCAGATGCGACTCCCTTCCAGGCTAGGACGGGAAACTACAAGCCGTTCAGACCTAACTTCACAAGAGGTGGAGGAGATAGCCCTCCCCCTCTTTCGTGGGACAAAATCGTGGTGATGGCCCGCAGAGGAATTACACAACGAGACCATTCGCTGGGTCATGCTACAATTGTTCGGGGCCTCACCCACTGAGAAGTTGCCCAACCTATAAGGGTGGACCTATGGCGGCGAATGGCCTTCAAAGTGGACCAGATACGCCTTATATACAACGTGAGGAAGCATATTACGAAGAAGGAGGTGTTCTGCTGGCGCACTATCTCATATGAGAACGACCCAAGGCGGTCATGAAGCTTTAGGCACTCGATCTAGCAGCAATCCAGGACTGATGTACATTGAAGTGCACATCAACGGGATACATATTTGAGCCATGGTGGATTCTGGCGCTACTCACAACTATATATATGTCTTGGAAGTGGAGAGATTGGGTATATCTTTAGACAAAAGTAACCGGACGGTGAATGCCATAAATTCACCGCCACAAACGGTTGTTGGAGAGGCGAAGGCGGTTAAGATAAGTGTGGGTCCTTTTGAGGGGAGCACGAACCTCACTACGGCCCGGATGGATGACTTCAAACTCATATTGGGTCTCCAATTTATGAGGGATAATAAGACTCAAGTGCTCCCCTATGCTGATTCGATTATTGTTGACGGAAATGTTGTGCCCGTCATTGTTGGGAAATCGGCCAACCCCTAAGCTGTCGACGTTCCAACTGGGGAAGGGGCTTAAAAGGGGAGAGCCAACATTTCTTGCCCACCTAAACTAGGAAGAGGTGGAGGAGAAATCAGGATCTATACCCCCGGTGGTGAAGCGGTTGTTACACAAGTACGAAGATGTCATGCCGAAAGAACTCTCTCGAGAACTTCCGCCAAAGAGAGACATTGATCATGAAATTGAGCTGCTCCCAGGCACGAAGCCTCCGGCTCGAGCCCTTTATCGTATATCTCAACACAAACTTGCGGACCTTCGGAAACAACTAACGGAAATGATGGAGGCCGGTATCATCGTTCCTGCAAGATCCCCTTTTGGTGCCCCAGTAATATTCCAAAAGAAGCCTGATGGTTCTCTTCGCATGTGCGTGGACTACCGGACACTCAACAAGATCACGATAAAAAATAAGTTTCCTATACTCTTACCGGCCGATTGCTTTGATCAACTGAGTGGAGCGAAGTATTACTCGAAGATTGATCTTCGCTCGAGCTATTGGTAAGGACGCGTGAAGGAGGGAGATGAGATGAAGACTACTTGTGTGACGAGATATGGTGCATTCGAATTTCTAGTAATGCCCTTTGGGCTAACCAATGCTCCCGCTACCTTCTGCACCTTGATGAATCAAGTTTTGAGGGACTTTTTGGACCGATTTGTGGTCGTATACTTGGACGATATAGTTATCTATAGCAACAGCTTGGAGAAGCACGTAGCATACTTGGAGATGGTGCTCGCTTGCCTCAGAGAAAACAAGTTGTATGCTAAGCTGTCCAAGTGTGCTTTTGCCCAACAGAGAATTGCATTCTTAGGTCACGTCTTTGAACCAGGATGCATTCGTATGGATGCGTACAAGATACAAGCTATTAAGGAGTGGCAGCCTCTGAAGAATGTGCACGAGTTGAGATCATTCCTTGGGCTGGCCAACTACTATCGGTGATTTGTAAATGACTATTCCAAGATAGCCTTACGCTTGACCGAACTCCTCAAGAAGAAGACGGTATGTAATTGGGACTCGAATTGTCAATTAGCCTTTGAGAGCCTAAAGAGACAAATGTCCACTGACCCGGTGCTAGGCCTACCAGACATGACTAAGCCATTTGAGGTGCATACTAACGCTTTAGATTTTTCCCTCGGAGGGGTGCTTATACAAGATGGCCACCCGGTAGCTTTTGAAAGTACAAAGTTGAGCGATGCAGAGACAAGGTACACTGCCCACGAGAAAGAGCTCCTTGTCGTAGTCAACTGCTTGAGGGTGTGTAGACATTACCTATTGGGAGCTGTTTTCCTTGTGAAGACGGACAACACTACGGTGAGCCACTTTATGATTCATCCTAGATTAACGGGACGGCAAGCCCATTGGCAAGAACTTCTAGCGGAATTCAACTTCACGCTAGAATACAGCACTGGTGCAACAAATGTGGTCGCAGATGCTCTAAGTCGAAGGGGTGAACTAGCTTCCTCAAGCCAACTCTCAGCTTTGGCTAGTAGAGAGTTCACCATGGGAATAAAGGAGGCAATACGTGGGTTTTTGCCAAATGACCCCAATGGACAACAACTGATGTCGATGGTAAGAGAACGAAAGACTCGACGATTTTGGGTGGACGATGGACTTTTGATGACACGGGGTCATCGTCTCTATGTTCCCAAGGGTGGACACTTAAGAAAGAGAATAATAGAGGAATGCCACAGGACACTGTGGGCTGGGCACCAAGGAGAAGACCGCACGATGGCCTTGGTGGAAAGGGCATACTATTGGCCCCAAATGCGTGATGAGATTTCAAATTTTGTGAAAGCTTTCTACACTTGTCAGAAGGACAAGGTCGATCGGCAAAATAAAGGAGGACTGCTCGAACCTCTGTCCATGCCGGCAAATCCTTGGGAAAGTGTGTCCCTAGACTTCATCATTGGGTTGCCGAAGATAGGAGACAATGCTACCATTCTGGTGGTGATTGATCGTTTCTCTAAGTATGCCACGTTCATTACTGCACCGAAATATATGACTGCTGAAGAGACAGCTAAGTTGTTCTTCCAAAACGTGGTGAAGTTTCACAGGGAAATTTTGGACCGAACTCTTTCGGCGGCTTGGCACTAAACTGTGCATGAGTTCTGCATTCCATCCCGAGTCAGATGGGCAAACATAAATGTATAATGGAATGCTAGAAGAATACTTACGGCACTTCGTGTGGATAAATCAAAGAAATTGGGTCGAACTTTTGGATTGGCGCAACTCTGCTTCAATTCGCAGAAGAGTTCGGCTACTAGCAAAAGCCCCTTTGAGATTGTAATTGGCCAACAACCTCTGCTACCTCACACTGCAGACACGCCAGTCGGAGCCACATCCTCGCGGGCGCTGGAGTTCTCCTGGGAATGGAAAAAGATTGTGGAGCTTACGAAGATGTGCCTTGAAAAGGCGGCGAAGCGGATGAAAAAGTATGCCGATAAAAAGTGGTGCTTTGTGGAGTTCCAGGTCGGGGATTAAGTGATGGTAAAAATACATCTCAAAAGAGAGCCCCGGAGAAATAAACGGTTAGACACGAGATTGATGCCCAAATACATTGGACCCGTACCTGTATTGAAAATGATCGGGAGAGTTATTTACAAAGTGAAACTTCCGCCAGACATGAAGATCCATCCAGTACTCCATGTAAGCCTTTTGAATCCATATCATGAGAATCTACATGAGAATATGGACACGACCCTACGATATCCGCCCTCTTCAACAACATTGGGCAAGAAAGTGGCCGAGGCAATCCTTGATGCTCGGACCACCAGGAGGGGTAAGAGGAACTATATGGAATTCCTGGTGCGTTGGCAAGGTCGTGGTAGTAAGAAGACACTTGGGAGAGAGAATCGGATATGAGAGCCTTCAGACCACTGATAGAGGACTTCAAGGCAATTACGGCGACGAGGGCGTCGCCAAATCAGGTGGAGGAGGATGTCACGGGTCGCTCGAATATAGCATCTCTCAACGACCGTGATGATGCTCGGCGCACTAAGTCATCGCATGAAGATAGCAAGTGGTGCATGACATTGGCTAACCTTGGTGCAGGAAATTGTAGTTGCGCCCCAACGGCCTGGCCGAGGCATTGTAGCTAAGCCCCAAACGTGCGCCGCGTGCACTATAGCTGCTCGCCAACAGAGTGATCCGTGCTCTGTAGATGCGCCCCAACCGTGTGCTGCGTGCACTGTAGCTGCGCCCCAACAGAGTGCTGCTTGCACTGTAGATGCCCCCCAACCGTGTGCCGAATATGCCCCAGCAGCGCACAACGCTTTCGGCGGTTGCGTCCCAATCTGCGTGCACAGTTACTGTGGTTGCGCCCCAACTGTGTAGCGGAAGACGCCTAGCTCCGCAATTTTGTGTGCCATCCGGTCCCAAAACTTCGATAACTCGGCGTATGTCCTAGAGACATCCTAGAGGACCGGATATCACGGTTAGTTTATGTACATATCATATATATTATTGTATACGAGTTTTCCCACCTCCTCGGAAATGTGGGGTCTACTCCTGCCACTAGGGCAAATGTTATTTAAGCTCTTATAGGGGGGAATAAAAATTAGCACACAAGCAAGCAAGCAAACAAGCAATTATCACCACGTTCAAATGACTCATCCCCCTTGTCCTCTTGGACGTTTAAACTACTACTCTTGTAATCATGCATTCAAAATCAATGAAGTGATTTTCGTGCAATTTGTCCGGTGCCATTTATTTTGCGTTTATTTACGATTTTGTCATCGAAGAGCGTTTGTTCCATTTTCGATTATTCAAGAAGCCGGGAGTGACTAGGGCCAAGGTCACTCGGCATCACGGTGCATCTAAGACCCTCGAGAGACGACCCGTGACACCCCCTGTTGCTAATTTGCATGAGTTATAATATAAATATTAAATATGAGAGAACTAGTCACAAATATCCTTCTAACTTAACGATTGAACACTTGACTTCCCTCTCTAGTGGAGGTCAAGTGTTCAAATCTTTACATCCACAAAAGGATGTTAGGATTGAGATTAATTAATTTTTTTTAAATCTTTTCATTTACTTTTAGTTACAACAATTGTCGTCACAAAATTGTTTTAATAACGACACTATCTTGTCACTGACAATTTTAATTTTCAGTTTAAAAAAATATTAAAGGTTGTCACTAAAGAGTAGTATCTAGTAACAATGTTTTGTTGTCACTAATGCATGTCGATATTTAGTGACGACATTTTAGTGGTCACGGAAGTACAACCATTAGTGACGACATTAAAGAACTTTTAGTAACGGTGAACTATTGACAACATTGTGACAACTTTATCTTGTCACTAAAGTGTTTTAGCGACAACATTTTATGATTTAGTGACAAGGTTTTGCTATCGCTAAAGACCATTTTTCCTGTAGTGAGAGTAGAATTGGTAAAATTAACATATATGTATACTTTATATAGAAATAGGAGAATTAAATTTTGAGGAATCTAAAAAGAAAATAGGACAACAATTTTGAGACGTAGGGTCTCCATCTTCCTTCAATTTTCTCTTTTAAATTATATTTCTATTTGCACCTAAAAGGTGAAAACAATGAAATAAAATGAGAGAAGCAGGCTTGAAAGTTGAATTATTTGGTTGTTATTCCATATAACTGAGTTTGATATGGATACTGATATAAGACGTGTGGTGAACGCTTTGCTACTATAATAAGGACAAAAGTATAAATATCATTGAAAAATAAAGGAGTTCACATATAGCCCACGAGAAATACACTATATATAGGCAATAACTATTTTCATTTTTCTCTAAATAGTAATAACATAAATTTAGGCTATTTATATCATAACAATTTTACGGGTCTGCTCTATTTGTCAAATTAGTGATCCCGACAAATTTTCTTACCAAAATGAACACGTGCAATGCACATGACATCAGCATTAAGGTCAAAACCTTATTTTCTATTAAAAACACAGCTATATATATCACCAACTATTTTCTCTTTTACCAACACAAGTTGGCTCAGTTGCTAAGGATTTGACACAAGAAGTTATTGGGAATGGGCTGAAGATGTGATTTCAAAGCACCATGATGTTCTTTCTAAAGCAAAGATTGATGCCGCCGTAAAAGCCTCTTTATGCACGTATGACTGTTGTGAAAGTGTGATGCGCGCCTTTTGTGAGCTCTGGTGTCCTTCCACAAATACATTGCACACCTCAATTGGAGAAATGTCTATTTCACTTTGGGACTTACGCTCGCTTGGGGGTCTTTCGGTCCGGGGCACCTTCTTTGATGAAGTTATCCCTTCCGCCAAGGAGCTTTATGATGTAGATGATGAAGGGAAACACTTTCTCCCTTTGAGTTGTAAGTATCTTTTTTTTGCATTTACCAGACTTGCTCAAGGTGATCCTCATGGCGTGTCTTTCGATACTTGGATTCGTTTTTGGTTTAAAGGGCCCATAATATATGCATCACCCCCTCCAAGAAAGAATAGAAAGAAGCTTTCATCGAGACCGACCAATATTTATAACTCCACATACTTCAGTCCTCAAAACCAAGATTCGGCGAGGATCAAAGGAGAAGATGAACCATTTAATATCCTCAATATTCCAAAGATTTCGAGAGGAGAAACGTACTTGGCTGCATTCTTATCCTGCTGGATTTGCAAGTTTCTTCTTCCCGGTGGAGAGGCTGGCCATATTCGTCCTAGTGTTTTCAAAGTGGCGAGTCGCATGGCAATAGGCGAGAAGTTCTCTCTTGCTATACCTGTTCTATCAAGTATCTATAATGGTTTGAACAAAGTTGTGCAAGCCTCATCGTTGAAGAGTTATCGAGCCGTATTTCCCGTTCATTATGTCCACGGATGGATTGCTCAACATTTTGATACCCACTTTGCTCATCTAGGCTATATCGCGGAAGCTGAAATGACAAAATTCCGTGGAGAGAGAATGTCCAAATATCTTGAGGTTTCTGAAGCACAACTTGTTTTCCAGAAAGTAAAAATCTCGCATTTGGATTCTCGCAGCTATGCTGACACAGACAAGAAGACTTTGACCGATCATGGGAATCTCTCTTCATATTGGTCGGATTATCTTATTAGCATTCGCTCTAATATCTTAACCCATCGTCGTGACAATATTTACTTTGACTGAGCCTTATAGTCCACACAGATTTTCCCGGCAGTTTGGATATTGTCAAGATGTTCCTGGTATTGTAAGAGAGGGGTTTTATTCCGCCACCCTTGAAGATGTGATCAGACTATGGGAATCCTTTGTTCATCTTGAGACGAGGTCTAAGTTGACTGTGTTATCGTCGTTCGCAACTCCACTTTCCACTAAGGAGTATGAGGTTTGGTGGACTTCGAAAGTCATATAGGAACTCAAAGAGCACGTTCATACTGAAACCCCTAAATTCTAAGAGGCCTCCATCTATTGTTGAGGTTGGGGGTTCGTCTAAAGATATAGTTGTCTTTCAGCCGCACAAGACATCTTTGCATATCCCTGAGGCACCAAAACTTCACTCTAAGATAGCGAGTTCTTCGGCGGCACCTACTCATGTATCTCGATCTAGTGGGAGTAATACCGATGTTGAACAAGATCGTCCTTGGAACCGGCCTCCCAAAAGGAAGAGAAGTTTAGAAGACGATACGCTTTCTTCTGGTTTTTTGAGGGGTGTTCCTAGCTCTACTATGCCACTCCAGGATTTGGTTGCTCATGTTAGTGCATTTCCTTGACTTCTTTTTTTTTTTTATTTTTTATTTTTTTTGTAGAAAACATTCAAACATGAACTAACATTTGTTCCATCTTTTTAGTTGGATGCACTTGAAGTTCCTCAGAACTTGGAAAAATTTGCCCCCTTTGTTGGTGAAAGCACACAAAATGAAGATGTTGTGGACTTATGTGAGAGTGATGGCGACACAGGATAGAGCCCAGATTTTGTTCCGTCATCAGTTAGTGGTCAAATAGCAGAACCGATGAAACAAACAGCCACGGATGCATTGACTTCATCATATGAGAAAGCAAAGTCTTCTAAAGAGTCCCCTGCTATTGCTGTTTCTGAATTTCATGGGGCCAATTTGATCAGAGAATCTCATCTTTATTTTCTTCAGTTTTTATAGAAGAGGGTGACAGATAAAATTTCTCATACTTCTGTTGACTCCATTTCTTCTATTGAAGGGGAAGTTGATGTAATCCTAGCGAAAATGAAGAAAATGACTTCTACAGATATTGCACCTGTAGAAGCGATGTTTCATGACCTCTTTGAGAAGGCTCGTCAATATGATTCATCAAGGTCTAATATCTTGCATCTCTTTCTAGCGCCAAAGCACAACTTGGGGATATCACAGCAAATGAGGAAGCCGAGACCGCTCAGCTAACCACGTTGACTGCAGAACTCAACACTATTGAAAAGAAGCAAAAGGTACTTGAAATGCAGCTGAGGGACTTGGAGAAGCAAAAGAAGCACGTTCAATCCTCTATGGAGCACATTCAAGAGAAAGTGAAGAAAATTCAAACAGAGGCAGTCTCGAAGAAGGAAGAAATTTCTGCTATTGAGAGTACTTCTTTCCAATCTGATGAAGTTATGCAGGATTTGGAACAAAATAAGAGTGTCTTAGAAGCAAGTCTAGCTGAACTGGTCAATTACAAGTTTATGCTTTGATAGGATTCCCATTGTACCACTTGCTTATTGAACTTTGAGAAACATAATAACATTTTCAATGCCATTTGTTTTGCACTTGATTCTTGATCAAACATGACTTGTCAATGTTTTTTTGTTATTTTCATCTTCGATACAACTTGCAAAAAAAAATAATTTATTTCTTTTTCTAACAAGAAGCACCATGAATGTTTAATTGTTATGACTGAATTCATAAATGAATTTCTAAGCTGCCTACGTATCCCAAAAGGAATCAAGTCAAACGTAGTTCAAAATGAAGTGAATCATTATTTGGAGGGGGCCGTACACAGTTTATACTCGTGCGGGCCAGGAGTATCCGTTTTTGCCAACTTGGACTTGTTGGGGATGTTTCAGCAGTTTAACCACATACTACACCTTTGGTGGTTGCCTTTCACAGTTTATACTCATGCGGGCCAGGAGTAACCTTGCAGTTTAGGCTCGTACAGTCAAGCAGCATTTTGCTTTTCACGCGTAGTATCGTTTTAAGAACTTTCCATTAATGGGTCCAACTTTCAAACCATCTTTGTCAACAAGCTTGTAGGAACCATTTGTGTAGACTTCTTGCACTACATACGGGCCATCCCACTTTGGTGTAAATTTCGTGATCTTTTAAGGAAAGATAATTGGTCTTCGAACAGCCAGTACCATATCACCAACTTGGAAAGAACGTGGACGAACTTTCTTGTTAAAAGCTTTAGAGAGTCGAGCTTGATAACGCTCCGAACGTTATTGAGCTTCCAATATTTTCTCATCCAAAGCCTCCAGCTCTTCAAGGCGCAAATGAGTATTTTCCTCCTCAGTGAGCCCTTCTTGGACAGCTATCCTTAACGAAGGTATTTGCCGCTCCAGAGTAAGAACGGCTTCAACACCATACACCAATGCATACGGAGTAGCTTGAGTAGGAGTTCGAAATGTTGTACGGTAAGCCCACAAAGCTTCTCCAATCTTTAAATGCCAATCTCTCCTAGACTTATCAATTACTTTCTTGAGCAAGTTGCAGAGAGTTTTGTTGAATGCTTCAGCCAAACCATTTGCCGCAGCATAGTACATTGATGAGTTGTATTGCTTAAAGCTGAACTTTTCACAGAGCTTTTTCATCAGACTGTTGCAGAAAGGCTTCCCATTATCAGTAATGATGTATCTTGGCACTCCGTAACGAAATATTATATTGCTGCGAATGAAGTCAACAACATTTTCCTTATTGACTTCCCTCAGCGCCACAACTTCAGCCCACTTTGAGAAGTAATCAGTTGCTGCCAATATGAATATATGTCCACCGGAAGACTTTGGCAATGGTCCAACTATGTCAAGTCCCCAAGCATCAAATGGCCATGAAGCAACAGTTGGATGCAACGGTTCGGGTGGTTGATGAATATAATTTGCATGAAATTGACAAGCTTGGCATCGACGAGAATAATCCAAGCAATCCTTCACCATTGTAGGCCAATAATATCCCATCCTTTTGATTCGAAAGTGAAGCTTTGATCCAGATTGATGAGCACCACAAATGCCAGAATGAGCTTTTTCTAATGCCTTCATAGCTTCTTCATCTCCCAAACAACGCAAGAGAACACCTTCAAATGATTGTCGATAGAGTGTATGCTTGTAGTAAAGGAATCTTGGAGCACGACGACGAACATCACTTCTTTTTCGCGGCTCCTCAGGCAAGATGTCATAACACAAGTAGTCAATCAATGGTTGGCGCCAATCTTGTTTTTCAATGTCAAAAATAGAAATAGCATTAGACTCATGTTCTTCCTCTTGTTCCTCTTCTTCTTCTTCGTCTTCAAACAGAAGTGGAACAATCCAACTTTGACAAATCGAAACTTGAGTTTGTGAACCTGGGAAAGAAAGAGTAGAGGCAAGTTTGGCTAAGGCATCAACTTGTTTATTTTCACTCCTCAGAATATGATCTATCTCTACATCGCCTAACCAGTTCATCAACAATTTGGCATACTTGCAATAAGGAAGCAATTCTGGTTTCTTTACTCCATATATGTCGAGAACTTGATTAACGACCAGTTTAGAGTCCCCAAAGATCCTAAGTTGCAACTGCTTCAAATCAACGGCCACTTCAATCCCAAGATAAGAGCTTGATATTCAGCAATATTATTCGATTGGGTCTAGGTAAATGAATATGGTAGTACGTCACCTTCAGAAGTGACGAAGACTATTCCAGCTCCAGCACCACCTTGATGAGCAGCACCATCAAAATACATCTTCCATGGGGGTAGGATTTCAACTACAAGCACGTCTTCATCGGGAAAATCATCATTCAACTCCCAATCTGCAGTATAGGGTAATCAGCCAAGAAGCCAGCTAGAACTTGCCCTTTCACAGCCTTTTGAGGGATGTACACAATTTCAAATTGTTTCAATTGTAAATACCACCTTGCCAAACGATCAGACAGCACAGGTTTCGTCATGACATATTTGATTGGATTTGCTTTAGATATAAGACGAACTGTGTGAGCTTGGAAGTAATGCTTCAATTTTTGTATCACAAAAATAAGGGCCAAGCATAGTTTCTCTATTGGCGAATATTTGACCTCATCCGGAGTCATCATTCTGCTTAAATAATATAATACATTTTCCTTACCCTTTTCGTTTTCTTGAGCGAGCAAGGCTCTTACAAAACTTTCTTGTGCAGCAATGTATAATAGTAGCGGCTTTCCATGTACTGGGAGCGGCCAAAACAGGGGGCTTTGTTAGATAAGATTTGATACTTTTGAATGCATTGCTGCAAGGATCATCCCATTCAAATGGAACTCCCTTTCTCGTCAAGCGACTAAAAGGTTGGCATCTTCCAGCTAGATTTGCGATGAATCGTCGGAGATATGCCAATTTTCCTTGGAGACTTCTAACTTCGCTCACGGTACGCGGTTCAGGCATCTTTAGTATGGCGTCAATTTTGGCTTGATCAATCTCAATGCCTCGCTTACGCACAATGAAGCCTAAGAACTTCCCAGAGGTGACTCCAAATGCACATTTCAAAAGATTCATTTTCAGTTGATGGTGACGAAGTCGTTCAAAAACCTTTGTTAGGTGCCCCAGATGATATTTCCGTTCACGTGATTTCACAACCAAATCATCAACATAACACTCAACCATTTTGTGGAGCATGTCGTCAAAGATCTTTTGTATGGCCCTCTGGTATGTTGCACCTTGCATTTTTCAACCCAAATGGCATCACTTTGTAGCAATAAATACTCTTAGGTGTGCGAAAGGCGGTGAGTTATTCATCCCTCGGCGCCATGCATATTTGATTATAACCAGACGAACCATCCATGAATGACAATGCCTCTTGTCCCGTTGTCGCATCAACCATTATCTCAGTGATTGGAAGTGGAAAATCATCAATAGGGCATGCGTTATTCAGATCTCTGAAGTCAACACATACTCGAAGTTGTCCATTCTTCTTTCTCACAGGCACAATATTGGATATCCATGTGGGGTACTTGACTTCACGGATAAATCCAGCTTCAATCAACTTGTTGACTTCTGTTTCAATCTGAGGAATCAATTCAGGGCAAAATCTCCTTTGAGTTTGCTTGATTAGTCTTGCCCCTCGCTTCACGCCCAAATGGTGGACAACAACTTTCGGATCTAAACCTGGCATTTCTTTATATGTCCATGCAAAGACATCTTTGAATTCATGCAAGAGTTGAACATAAGATTGCTCTTCCTTTGGCGGCAGAAATGCACTTATGAAGATTGGACATTTGTCTTCGTCAGTGCCCAAGTTTATTTCTTTCAATTCATCTACAGTTCTTTTTACACCCTCTTCAAGCTCGGGAGGGGCATCTTCCTCATTGGAAAACTCTTCATCGACAATGGTAATATGGTGAGATGCAACAACTTCATCATCTTCCCGTTCATCGATTTCTCTTCTTGCGGGATTCCTTGTGGGGTTAGTTGCAATGAACCTTACAAGCCTTCGCATTCCTTCACTTCCCCGTTGCACAATTTGGATAGTCAGGTTGATATCCTCTTGGATATAACCAGCTGCTATTAACCTTTGGAGTTCAACGGTGATTGGATCACGTCGTCGTCGAACCGGTCGAGGAGTTGCATTCTGTGAAAATGTGATGTGATTAGATGAACCAACACTTTCTTCATCTTCTTCTATAGGGTTGGTCTCTACGATTGTATGCAACCTAGCCTTCAACTCCTTATCATTCTTGAAGGTATCAAGCTGCGACATTCATTTCCAGCCGATGATAATTCAACTTTTTGCTTTTGTTGGAGATTCTTTGTCACTCCAAGTCTCTTCCATATAGGCTTTCTGGTCGACCTAACTCTTTTAGGCCCCAAGCGATCAAATACCGACAACCGGGAGTCATCATTTCCCAATCGATCAAAGAAAGTCCTCCGATTATTCTTTGAGTTTTCATCTTGCACAGAGATATAACAATTGCTAGCTCTTTTTTATCACAATGCGCACAGGAGAAGACGGTTTGTATCCAAGACCAGCACGAGAACTTTCAACGGCATAACCATTTTCTTTCAACATTTTCTGAGTTACATTTAAGCCATGGACCTTTGCATCAACAATCTTAGGGATGAGCTTTCCCAAAGTATTGGGACTTTGAGGATCATATCCAGCCTTAGCAAGAAGTTTATATGCATTCGGATCGAAGCCCTCATTTGTCCTTTCAGAAGGTAACATGCCATTATTCATCTTCAATCCTTCATCAGGGTACACAAACCCTTCCAAGATTGGCCTTGCTTGCTTGACTGCTTCGATTTTAGTCAATGGAAGAGTGAGGTCCTTCAATGCTTTGACTTCAATAAGAGGGGATTGCCCCTTTTTCCTCATCGATTTTGGAATATAACGTAAAACAGGAGAACCTTCTTGAGAAGAAGCAGTCGATGTTGTATCAATTTTTGCCTTATCTTTCACATGCAACAATTCTTTAACCTTTGGCATCTCCGTTTTCGTTGTTGAATGGTCCTCTGCAAATGTCACATTTTTTCCACGAAAGTAGAATTTGGCATCCGCAATGTGAGAATCTTCTTCACTAAAAGGTTTATCATCAGCTACCACCTTTTTCATAACACCATTGCTAACATATTTGAAACATTGATGCAGAGTGGATGGAACGACACCATTCTCATGAAACCACGGCCTTCCTAAGAGCATGTTGTAAGTGGTTTTAGAATCAATGACATGAAGAAGAACGCTTGATGTCAATTCATCCATGACTAAATCCAGCCTTACCGTTCCTAGTGCTTTTTGCCCTCCTTGATTAAATCCTTGAATCATAAGGCGACTCTGTGACAGTTCTTCCACTGGAATTTCCAATTCTTTCAACGTACGCAGAGAAAGAATATTAACAGCAGAACCTCTATCTATCAATATTCTATTCACCTTTCTTTCTCGTGAATAGCAAGTCACGAACAATGGCCGATTATGTGGTTTTGATCCTAGCAACAGATCATCATCATTGAAAGTGATTGCAGTCATACAAGCAACAACTTTTGAGACTGATGCTTCATTGGCCAAACATTGCTTAGCATTCTCGAGAGATTTCCCTGTATAAGCATTTTCAAAACTAGTTTGCCCTTCTACATGTGTAACAAAACAAGAGACATCATTGAACTCATCTAAAAGCCTTCTTGGAAAGAACTCCCCCAGTGTAATAGGTTGTCGGTCTTTTAGATCAGAAGAGGGTTTGACCATTTCAGCCTGAATCTTTGGTTGGATTTCTATCCTTCTAAGGGCCTTCCTCCTCAGCATTTTGTATTTCTAAATTGGATTTACACTATTTGATTTATGACTTTTTCTCCGTTTTACCAACGTTCATCCTTTTGAATCAATGTCACCTGCATCATTGCTTACAGACATGGCATCAATATTCTTAACAGAGTATTGGGAGGCTTCCTTAATCGGTGAATCGGGTCGAAATTCAACTTCAAATGTTACAGGGTCAAATTCCCCGAACTTTATAGTGATGAATTGTGAAGAAGAAACAACTGCAGCTGCAGGTCGAGGTGAGCCACGAATAATGCTTGTTTGATTTGCAGTTACTTTTTCTTTTTCAAGCAGAATACGCCCTTTATGAGCCAACTCCATGATTTTTTCCTTGAATATGAAACATTTCTCAATGGGATGGCCAAGAAGACGGTGATACTTGCAATAATTTGGATCAGTAATTCGTCCTGCTTCTTCCGGTCGCTTCATTTCAGGTAACTCAATCATTTATACTCTCAACATTTCATCAAACATTTCTGAAACATCTTAATCTAGAAAGGGGTACACTTTGCCTTGCATTTCTTTCAATGTCAATCTTTTCCTGCTAGCATCTTGGGAGACATCTACATTCCCAATAACCTTTTTATTCACCTTGGTAGAAATTTTGACAGGTGCAGTAGTTAGGGGTGAGCACCAAATTCGAATTCGCCAATTCGGTAAATTGAATTCGGTTTTTTCATTTTTTCATACCTCAAAAAACCGACCGAATTTGAATTCACCGAATTCGAAATGGCCGAATTGGTGAATTCGGAATTCGGTGCCGACCGAATTCACCGAATTGGAAGATTCTGGAAGTAAACATTATCGAATTTGTTCGGAGTCATTACATCGTTGAAGACGGAGAGCGAGGGGTTTTCTCGGAAATTCGCACAAGCATTTTTCGAGTGAAGCGAATGCGGGGTTGTAAGAAGGATCAATCTTAAGGTTAGTACTTGTAATTGTAGATATTTGTGCTTTGAATTCCTTGCAATGGGAGAAGCTTTATTGTGTGGGCCCCGACAATGCAACCATTTCCCGAATTGAAAAGCCTCTAGATGTGAAAATCTTGATGATTTGATTCATTGACATTGTGGGTCGGGGGATATTTCCTTCCACGGTTGAAGATTTACCGAAAGGAGAGGCGGTGGAGGGAGCGATGCTATGAAAGGAGGAGAGGCGGTGGAGGGAGGCGGTGGAGGGAGGGTGGGTGTGAAAAGTGATTGTCTGACTTACAGGGGGAGTCGGGAGGGTTAGGTTAGATATTTATTTTTTTTAATTTACTATATATATATATATTAATTATATAATAATATTATTAATTTAATTAAAAAATCCAATTCGAATTCGGTCAGACCGAATTCAAAATTGGTCTGACCGAAATCGTCCCAATTTCGACCAATTCGAATTCGGTCATGACCGAATTGCCGAATTCACGCCGAATTACGAAACCAAATTACCAAATTCAATTCGAATTCGGTCGGAATTCGGCAAAAACCGAATTTGCTCACCCCTAGCAGTAGTTGTTGTTAGGGAATCATTGACTCCAGAAGAAGATTTGATCACCTTCTTGATATCTTGCTTTTCTTTCTTACGTGGTTCGGAGACTGGCACACCTTGATTTTTGTGTTCCTTGAGACTTATCTCCATATCATGTGCACGAGTAGCCAATTCTTCAAATGTCTTTGGTTGAATGCCTTTGAGGATGTATTCAAGGCCCCAATGCATTCCTTGGATGCACATCTCAATTGCAGACTTTTCACAAAGACGATCTCTACAATCCAAGCTTAGATTTCTCCATCGGTTGATGTAATCAATCACACTTTCATTGTCCCATTTCTTAGTATGACTCAACTCCAGCATGCTTACAACACGACGAGTGCTATAAAAGCGATTCAAGAACTCAGTCTCAAGCTGTTCCCAACTATCGATGGATCCGGGTGCCAAATCGGTGTACCAATCAAAAGCATTTTCCTTTGAGGGATCGAACAAATTGTTTGACAAGAAGATCATCATACGTGCCTACATTGTTGCATGTCTCAACAAAGTGTGCAATATGCTGCTTCGGGTTTACCTTTCCATCAAAATGTTGGACTTTAGGAGGTTGATATCCCGCCGGCATCTTCATGTCATTAATCCTTTTGGTGTAGGGCTTAATGTATCCGAAAGAAGATTTGGTGCTCCCTTCAAACTTGTCTTTTATCGTGCCCATGATAAAGTCCTTTAATTGGTCTGCCTTGATTGATCCATCAGAAGAGATTTGGATATTATGCACATCTTTTGGTTCTGCAACTTTGTCACCAGTTGGAAGTTCTTTTCATGCCCATCATTGTTTGGGAGATCAGATTGCCTTGAGGTGGCTTGACTACCTTCTCCAGCGTTAGTATCTAGGCGATTCAGCAATTGAGCAATTGTGAGTTCTTGTCTTTCACAGTGCTTTGCCCTTCCACCACTTTCGCTAAGTGTGCCAGCTATTCCTCAATGGGTGATACATCCGCCATCATAACAGGCATGATTCAAGTTGTAGATAAAGCCTCGTGGGAGAACATGATTGAATTTGGTGCTTGAGAAGTCTTAGACGAAGAATCAGTGCATGTCTCCTCATCATCTTGAGTCAATCCTTTGGATGCAGAATTCTGATCTAGAAATGACAAAGCTGTATTCAAAGCAGCATGAACATCTCCTTCTGCTCCCAAAGGCGAAGCAGTGTCATTGAAGATCGGATTTGTGTAGTTGAAGGTAGGACGATCAGCAATTTGTCCTTGTATTTCTTTTTGGGCAAGAGCTCTCGCCATCCTTCGAGTAGTTGGTCCGGTGTAATCATCTGGCATGACCGAATCCATGCTTGCTCTGGCATATGCAATTTTCTTTCCAGTAACCTTGATAATGTTGTTGCCTGAAGCCATTGATGTGATTTGTTCTTAACGAGAAGAGATGAGCGGCAGAGATGGTCCCACCGTGAACGCCAAAAATTTGTACACACAAAATACTCGTCTGTAAAATAAACAAACGAAACAAGTAAATCGGAACAAATGATAATTTAGATTGATTAAAATGTTGTTACAATCTTCGGATTATTCTCGATTTGAGAATTGGATCCGCTGATTCTTCTCGTCGATTTGACCCGGGGCTTTGAAGCTTAATTCCGGATTTGGCGGCGGAACTCCCTCTGATTTGATGAAGGAGACCACGAATTTGACTTGGGGATTTGAGAGCAAGTTGGTGAAAGCCTCTAGTTGTTAGAGCTTCGCTACTTGCCAATGATCATTTTTCTGTCCCTTTCATCAACACCCTTAGCCACTATTTATAGACTTAGGATGAAATGTGAACATGATCACACTTGAAATTTGAATTTGATATTTTTATTAATTTAATAAATAATTATTAAATTAATTATATTCCTAACTAACTTAATATAAATTAAGAAAATAGAAATAATTTGATTGGCCAAATCTTCTCCAACGGGTGACGTGGCGTGATTTCATTTGTCACAAGGCTTCTTGGATTTTGATTGGACGAAGGCTAAAACTTTGCCACTTGTCCACATTTGATTGGTCCAAATACTTTAATTTTGACGGACCACATAATAATATTAGGAAATTAATTTGGTAAATTTCCGGTGTCTACAGTACTATTGCAAGGTTGATTAATATACTTGTTAATTGAAATTTGCGTTTTCGTAAGGTAACCGTACCTCACCGCCTGAAGCTACTATGATATACATCTTTTACTAATTTCTCATGAATCTCATTCTAGGGTCAATGAGTTTTTAAAAAAATAGAAAAATAACGTTCTTGTTCTTCCAATTGACCCGAGACTATTTACTCTTGAAATGGTTTCAAAATTCATTAGCTAGTTGGCGAGGCTTTAATTCTTTTGTTAGCCACCTTTGGCACTCACAAAAAAAAAAAAAAACTTAAATTTACTTCTATTTGTTTTTTTATTGGAAAAAAAAAGAAACAAATCCTTAAATCTTTTTATATCATTTCCTTAAATGTTCTATGCTATAACACTACCAACATATTTGTTTCTTTTAAAAGTGGGCGAATTAGCGACGTGATTTCGTATTCTTTCATTGATGATTAGCTCTCACTTTCGTTTCCTTGAAAGAGAAAGTGTATTTTCATAAATAGTTTAATTTTTAAACTGTTACATTTTTTTATATATATTTTTTTTAATAGTAATAAAAGTATCTTTTTGGCTTCATTTTGAAATTGATGTTCGCATCTTATTATTATTATTATTGACTCA
Organism: Vinca minor; assembly: GCA_026122235.1. Lineage (NCBI taxonomy): Eukaryota > Viridiplantae > Streptophyta > Magnoliopsida > Gentianales > Apocynaceae > Vinca > Vinca minor. Next base: position 357,020 of record JAOCZM010000060.1, on the reverse strand, counting down.
ACATCTCTTTCCATCAAAGTTTAGACGTTGTGTTTATACCGTTCTATGGTGTCGTAATGAGGTACGAAAACGAGTGTTCGTTACTCGTGTCAAGATTTTGGAGGGTCATGGAGTCTAATTCATAAGTTTCGAGGAGCATATTTCCTTGAATGTGGCTGATGAAGAACCAACTTTTAGTCCAACTTCGACGAATGAACTGTACAGACTCGGTTAGATTCTTGGTTTAGGCTATATATCGTTGTAAAGGTCTTGAAGTCTAGTTTCTCATGGAGAAAACGGATCGTAATTTGGAGCTGTCTACAGAAAGTTGTACTTGTTTTCCCAAAACTGCTCATGGTTGACTGAAGCTACGAGATTTGAAGGATTTCTTCTAGTTCGACTAACCTCTTGTCTCTTGCGAACTTCTTTGGGATGTCTATGGTGGATCATGGCCGATGGAATGATTTTGAGTGATCTATATGGACCCGAGGCAAAGCTACTTGGAATACCAACGAAAGCGTCTAGCATATTAGGATATTCATTATCAATGAGGCCCTTCTCTACCTTACTCGGTGTATCTCATTTTGTTGCCGCAAATTTTCAGAAAATAGTTGAACCTAGAAACTCTGACTCATGTTATTAATGTTTCTTTAAAGAAACTTAGTACTTGTAACTTCTTACTAAACCTTCACGCAATGAAACTTCTTTAATGTTTCTGATTGCTTGTTAATTCCATTTGCTTCATATAGCGAAGTTATTCCCATCTTTATTTTGACACCTTTTGCTAGGGTCGATAACTCATTACTGGAAATTTGATCGATTTGTCTTTCTCAAATTTTTGAACCAACATAAATTAGAACTTCATTCCTATTAGTTTCAAGATTCAATTGCGAGTTTAAATCTTTGAAATTTCAATACTCTCTTAAGGCACTATATTTCAAAAAAATAAAAAAATAAAAAAATATTGAGACTTGCTGCTTATTCTTGTATTTTGGCTCGGCGCGCCCATAATCCATCTATCACATTGTCATCTATTATCTTTTGTTAAGATAATATTTATAGACAGAACAAGATTTTCCTATATTGTTTTCTTTGATGAATATTTCTCTTTTTTTTATTTATCTGAAATCTTCAGTCTGCATGCTTCAAATTGTACTTCAATTTTCTCTACTACATAGCAAACTCTTCATTGACTGTAATAAATGCAACATCTTTCTATTGTTGCATAAAGCTTTCAAGACTTCTTATTGTGTCTCACTCACATTGGTGTTTTTCTTTAATTGTATATCAATTGACCTTCGTCTATATATCTATACAAATGAGTTCTTTGAATGTCAAGTGTTAGCCCAAAGGGCAAAATATTCTATGTTGTTTTGATGATAACAAACCATTGATAGTTCTAATGTTTGTGTGAGCATGTTCTTTATAATAGGATCATTAGCACTCACATCAACATTGATGAAAATGGTAAGTTAGCTTCTTGTGTAAACTAAGGTATGTATAATACACACAAGAAAGCTACATGATGGAAGGAAGGAGGAAAGGAGGATGGTTGGGAAATAGGGCTCTTCTAAGAGTCCCTAGATTATATGGCAAAAAGAAGTTATCATGACTAAGTGCTTTTGTCTTCATTGGTTTTATCTTTTAAAGCACTAGTCATTGCTCTTAATTGATCTTTAACTTTTTGCCATGCTTCCTTGTTCTTAATTTTGTCCATATTCTATCTTATTACATAAAAGTTTGTCATAATAAAAAAGGGGGAGATTGTAAGCCCTAAGGGCGAACAAACTCAGTTTTTGATATTGGACAAACTTTTGATGTTGTGTCTAATGATCTTAATCTTTGTGATAGAATATCGGAACTCATTATGGAAGCTCTAAGTACTTCAATCAAGCCATTGGTATCAAGATTCAAAGTTATGCAAGGCTCATTTATCAAGATTGAAGATTGAAGACTTAGGTTTGGTTAGTTTAGCTTTGTCGACATAAGTCGTTATCTTATAAAGCTCTAACCAAAGCTCTCATGAACATAAGCTCTACACTCAAGTCTTGCATGTTTTCATAAACACGTTTTCAAAAGGCTAAAGTTTCAAAATGATTCTCATATGTATTCATATTTCAAAAGCCTTTGATTTCAAAGTATAAGTCTTTTAAAATGGTTTTCCAAATGTTTTTACTTGTTACCTTTTGGGGGAAAACCTTTTAGACTTCAATAGATTTTAAAACGTGTGAAAAATCAACATCTCTCAGGCTCAGAAAAGTTCGGTCAACCGAGCTCAAGCTCGAATCAACCAAAGAGAAACAGAGAGTTATGATGTTGAGCTTCGGTCGACCGAGGTCCTTGGACGGTCGACCGACCCTGTGCTTCGGTCCACCGAGGTCTCAGTTCGGCCAACCGAACTCTGCGGGAACTAGCCGTTATTTGACCGTTGCAGAGTCGATTTTTCAGCCTATTTTCAAATGTATATATACTCTAAAGCTGAGAAATGTTTTGAACAACGAAAAAGACTTGTATATACAATATAGATTGATTTCTTATCAAGTCTAAACACCTTCAAAGAAAAAACACTTCATTTCCATGATTTGAATCATTCAAAGGTGTTATTTCAAAAGCAAGACAAAGAGTGAACTTCATATGTTCAAAGAGCTATAATTGATGTACTTCAAAGGTATTAATCTTTCACTTAGAAGAGTGAACAACATTGTTTATTTATCCATCTTATTCCCTTTCTTAGTGATTGGGTTAATCTTGTAAAAGTCCTACTTAGTGTGGGCAAGCTCTTAGTGAGTTTTTGTTGTGTGGTTGTGTTTGTTAAACTCTTAGTGAGTTAGCCACAAGTGTAAAATCTTCTTAGTGAAGTTGTTGCAAATCCTTGGGTGCGGCTCAAGGTAGTGGATGTAGATTCTAAGTGAATCGAACCACTCTAAATCCTTTGTCTTGTTGTTGGGTTTTGCTTTAGCTTTTGTTCATCTTGTTCAAACTCTCACTAGCATTGAAAAGATTGGAAATAGTTTGCAAGATCGATTAAAACCCAATTCACCCCCCCTCCCTCTTGTGTTTTACAATTGGTATCAGAGCCTCGTCTTCATTTTTTGCTTAACCGCTTGAAGTAAAGATTATGGCCGGTAATTCCGCATTAGCATACTTAGAGAGGTCTTCCACCGATAGACCACCACTTTTTGATGGAAATAATTTTGATGCTTGGAAAGACCGTTTCAAGATATATGTGTGCTCCATAGACTACTCTTTATGGCATATATTTGAAGAAGGTCCTTTTGTACCTACAAAGATGGTGGATGGTATTCAAGTGCTAAAACCGGACAATGAGCTAAATGAAGTTGAGTCCAAGGAAATGACTAGAAATTATAAGGCAATGAACATTCTTAGTTGTGCCTTGGATCAAGATGAATACAACCGTGTCCGTGGAAGCAAATCCGCCCACTCTATGTGGAAAATGCTAAGCACATGGGATCAAGTAGGGAGTGGCGTTGAAGAAGAAGAGGAAAACGAAAATGTTTGCTTCATGGCTTTTGGTAATGAGGTACATCCTTCTCCCTCCACTTCAAACTCTTATAATGATAATGATGATGATGATGATGAGGATGATCCTAATGAGCTTTTAATTGATATGTATGATCAATTGAAAAAATGTGCAAAGCAAAACAAAGAGATGAAGCTTAAAATTGAATCTTTGCTTGATGAAAGAGCTAAGTTTTGTTTGAAATCCGAAAATGAGAGTCTCATTACTTCTTGTAAAGCATCTTCATTACAATACATAGAAGCTTGTGATAAATTGTCATATCTTGAAAACAAGCTTGTTGAGTTTGATCAATTGAAAAACAAAGTTAATGACCTTACCCTTCTTGTTGAAAACTTTAATAAGGGTAAGAAAAATCTTTATCAAATTCTTAGTATGCAACGTGCTTCACATGTTAAACATGGATTAGGCTATACACTTTCAACTCACATTGATATTGCTAGCACTTCCAAGTTACCTAGAAAACACTTTGTGCATGCTAGTACTTCACATAAGCAAAATTGTTATCATGAGCATATTCACATATTTGCTAAGCCATCTACTTGTTGCACATATTGTGGTAAATTTGGTCACACTAGTGCTAGATGCCATGTGAAGAAAAAGATTGAAAGGGGAGTTAAAACCATATGGAGAGTTAAGCGTACTTTAACTAATCCCCATGGACCCAAACAAAAGTGGGTACCAAAAGTTACTCTTCCCTTGATCTTATAGGTTCTTATAAGTTAGATGTATGCCACAAAGCTTCAATAGACTTGATTCGAAGAGAAGTGGCATTGGGGAGAAGTCAAAGGAGATGTGCCAAAAGAAGAAATTCAAAAGCACTCCTTAACACTTGGATTCTCAAAGCTCAAATGTTAATAAATTGGAGAACCAAGTTGGTTAGATACAAAGAGCAAAGCATCAAGTGATGACAAGAGCCAAAGTGTCAATACAATGTCTTCATCACGTGGTAAGAAAGCAAAGGTATCAAAATCACCTTCTCTTAACACTTTAATTAATGTGTTTAAGTGTTTTTGGTATATATATTTTTATATGCTTGCTCTTGTACATGTTACATATCACATTCTTGAATTTTATTTTATTTAGATAACCTTTAGCATGTTCTTTATTGTCCATGTCTATTTAGCTAAGGTATCTATGAGATGTAGCATATGCAACTTGATTGATTCTTGTATTGTCATGTCATATTCATGTAAGAATCCATCTAGTTGTTTTGGTTTTTGATTTGCATGATCCTTATGCATATATGTGTCATTTGAGATATTGAGCTAATCATGAAGGACCTTTGAAAAGGTACCAAATTTGTTCTCAAGAATTCCTTGTAGGTAACAAAGAGTTCTAAACTTCAAGAAGAAGATATGAACTACAAGGAATGGCACAAATGAGCTAAGACTCCAAGAAAAGAGTCAAATGCTAAGGATTACAAGATTGTAGAGGGTTCATCAAGAAAAGAAAAGTCACCCATCAATGATGACTCTACAATTGTCATGAAAAGAAGAGGAGATTGCTTTCATTTCATCAATCAAGGATGAACAACAAAGAAAATGGAGCAATTACATGTCAACCTCTCAATGAGCTTCAAATGGTAGTGATGATCATGAAATAGATCACACAAAAGGCCTCAATGGACTTGATTGATAAAGAAGATCAACCAATATGGTAAGAAGTCCAAGCTCAAAGAGCATTGAGGTACAATAGCTTAACTCATCTCTTGTTAGTGATCATTATTTTGTTTTTGATCCTTATGTGCTATAACCTACCTATATGATGAGTTTAGTTATTGACTAAGAGAGTTTGTGCCTATTTGCTTATGGTTTATGTACATCATGTCTTGCTTGTCAACATGCTAATGTGTATTCCAAATTTGACAAGAATGATGGTTTAAAAGCATAAACTTGTCTATTTAAACTCTTTTTTATGTGCATGTGTTCTCTTATCTTGAGAATGTGTCTTGTGCTCATCTTATATCTCTAGATCTTAATTGCTTAGAGTACAAACATTATCACAATTGGTATCAAGATCTTCAAGAATGCACATATCTTATCTCTTTGGTGCTTGATCTTCACTTGCATATGCTTAACATGATGTGTTTGATCTTTATCATGTTAAATTGGTGCATCATTTAGAGATAGTAACACTTGTTGGCTTGTTTTTCAACTTTCATATCTTGTAGCCAACTTGTGTAAGTTATTTTGGGAGTTAAATGTGTTATAGATGTTTATTTTTACAATTGGTTATTTCTTACATTTGGTATCACATATACTCTCCCTTAATAACTATGAGATCATAATCTTTTCTTTCATATCTTTTGTGATCTCATTAGAGTTTTTGGTTAGTCTTGCTTCAAGAGTTGTTATACTCATTTAGCTAACCATTAACTTATTAGAGGGATGTACTCGAATTGTCATCTTACACTTCCTCTAATTCTTTTGGTTGTGATACATATGCTTAACTTATGTATTCATGGTATAACTTCCACTAGTACTTTGTTAGCTATATTTTCAAACATGTTTTACAATTGGTCAATTGGTATCAAACTTGGTTTTATCTCAAATAGCTAACATTGTATGCTTAATAAACGGGGAGATTGTTGTTTAAGGTTTATTCTTTATCTCCTTTGTCTTAGCTTAGGTTGATATTCTTTTTGAGCCATACATAACCATCTTTTTATTTATGTGTCATTATGGACTCTTTGTATTTAGAAATCAACCAAGCTTATTCAAAATAATCATTCTTCAAATGATTTTTGGTCTTTAGATTTGATCCCTTAGTTCATGTATTATCAATCTACTAGACCATTATGATTCTCCATAGTTTTTAAATTTTTATTTATATGAGGAGGATTATTAAATTTCATCAAGCTTCTCCAAAATTAATCTTTACTTTTCGTTAAAATGCTTTTGTTATTGGCGCTCTGATTTACCTTTTTGATGTTGACAAAAAGGGGGAGAAATTTTAATGTTGCAAATGTTCCTAGAGAAGTAATTTACAAAAGGAGAAAGCTTAGAACTTGCAAAATGGGAGAGATAAGGGATTCTTTAATATAGGGGGAGTAGAATATTTTTTGAAAACATCTACTTGTCTGGATCCTCAATATCCTTATCTCATGCATACATTTGGTGTCTTATTTTTGCATATTATTCCCATTTGCATCAATGTTTTGTCATCATCAAAAAGGGGGAGAGTGTTAGCCTAAAGGGCAAAATATTCTATGTTGTTTTGATGATAACAAACCATTGATAGTTCTAATGTTTGTGTGAGCATGTTCTTTATAATAGGATCCTTAGCACTCACATCAACATTGATGAAAATGGTAAGTTAGCTTCTTGTGTAAACTAAGGTATGTATAATACACACAAGAAAGCTACATGATGGAAGGAAGGAGGAAAAGGAGGATGGTTGGGAAATAGGGCTCTTCTAAGAGTCCCTAGATTATATGGCAAAAAGAAGTTATCATGACTAAGTGCTTTTGTCTTCATTGGTTTTATCTTTTAAAGCACTAGTCATTGCTCTTAATTGATCTTTAACTTTTTGCCATGCTTCCTTGTTCTTACTTTTGTCCATATTCTATCTTATTACATAAAAGTTTGTCATAATAAAAAAGGGGGAGATTGTAAGCCCTAAGGGCGAACAAACTCAGTTTTTGATATTGGACAAACTTTTGATGTTGTGTCTAATGATCTTAATCTTTGTGATAGAATATCGGAACTCATTATGGAAGCTCTAAGTACTTCAATCAAGCCATTGGTATCAAGATTCAAAGTTATGAAGGCTCATTTATCAAGATTGAAGATTGAAGACTTAGGTTTGGTTAGTTTAGCTTTGTCGTCATAAGTCGTTATCTTATAAAGCTCTAACCAAAGCTCTCATGCACATAAGCTCTACACTCAAGTCTTGCATGTTTTCATAAACACGTTTTCAAAAGGCTAAAGTTTCAAAATGATTCTCATATGTATTCATATTTCAAAAGCCTTTGATTTCAAAGTATAAGTCTTTTAAAATGGTTTTCCAAATGTTTTTACTTGTTACCTTTTGGGAAAACCTTTTAGACTTCAATAGATTTTAAAACGTGTGAAAAATCAACATCTCTCAGGCTCAGAAAAGTTCGGTCAACCGAGCTCAAGCTCGGATCAACCGAAGAGAAACAGAGAGTTATGATGTTGAGCTTCGGTCGACCGAGGTCCTTGGACGGTCGACCGACCCTGTGCTTCGGTCCACCGAGGTCTCAGTTCGATCAACCGAACTCTGCGGGAACTAGCCGTTATTTGACCGTTGCAGAGTCGATTTTTCAGCCTATTTTCAAATGTATATATACTCTAAAGCTGAGAAATGTTTTGAACAACGAAAAAGACTTGTATATACAATATAGATTGATTTCTTATCAAGTCTAAACACCTTCAAAGCAAAAACACTTCATTTCCATGATTTGAATCATTCAAATGTGTTATTTCAAAAGCAAGACAAATAGTGAACTTCATATGTTCAAAGAGCTATATTTGATGTACTTCAAAGGTATTAATCTTTCACTTAGAAGAGTGAACAACATTGTTTATTTATCCATCTTATTCCCTTTCTTAGTGATTGGGCTAATCTTGTAAAAGTCTTACTTAGTGTGGGCAAGCTCTTAGTGAGTTTTTGTTGTGTGGTTGTGTTTGTAAAACTCTTAGTGAGTTAGCCACAAGTGTAAAATCTTCTTAGTGAAGTTGTTGCAAATCCTTGGGTGCGGCTCAAGGTAGTGGATGTAGATTCTAAGTGAATCGAACCACTCTAAATCCTTTGTCTTGTTGTTGGGTTTTGCTTTAGCTTTTGTTCATCTTGTTCAAACTCTCACTAGCATTGAAAAGATTGGAAATAGTTTGCAAGATCGATTAAAACCCAATTCACCCCCCCCCCTTGTGTTTTACATCAAGTTCATTCTATCATTCCCTATAATGAATCAAAGTCTTGTCCTTATTAACCCTCTACTTCAACAACTCTCGCAAAAGTTCTTGAAGTTTTCTATCTGAACTTGGTTATATTTTTTTCTCCCATTTCCCCTGTGCTGAAGGGCATAGAGGTTTCTGCATCAATAATATTTATTTGTTCTCGATATTCTTCAATTACTTTATCCTTTCGTCGTTTTTTCCAGAAGTAGACTCATAGTCACTAAGGATAGTCGACGGAACTCTCCCTAAATCATATGCCTTTTACCTTATTGCTTCTAAGCTTGAGTTCTCTATGTCCTAAGTCATCCTTCATCTTTCCACTTTGCATTTAAACTCGACCACTGGAGATTGCATTGTAGTTTGGAGCGTAGAGTCTTTGCGGAACATGTATTGTCAGAGTGGCGCATTAGAAGCGTGATATGACCTCGTTCAACCTATGAGAATGATAACTGAAGAATCACTCAAAGCATCTTAAGATCAACAAAGGAATTGGGCGGATAGTCATTGAAGACCTCCGAGTTTGAGTGTGGGAATGTGTATTTGCGTGTTCCGCCTACTAGAGGGTAGATGAGGTTTGCCAAGAGTCGAAAGCTGAGTTCGAGGTACGTTGGATCATTTAATATTTTGGAGGAAGATGACACTCTAGTGTATTGTTCGAGCGTTACCACCAGCTGCGTCAAGAGTTCATATTATTTTTCGTATTTTCAGTTACGGCGATACGTCTTAGATAAGGGCACATTATAGAACAGGAGTCACTGCAAGCAAGAGAGGATTTGACATACAATGAACACAAGATACGGATCGTTGATCTCAAATAACAAGTGTTGAGAAGAAGAAGAAAAAAATTACTATACGTTAAGGTTCGATGGTCGAATCACAAGCCAAGAGTGACAACATGAGGGATGGAGGAAGGGATGAAAGCAAAGTATCCACACATTTTTGAAAGATCAACGGCGTAAGTTTCGAGGCCGAAACTTTTCTTTAGTGGAGTAGGATGTGAAACCTGTACCTTTTTAGAGGGACTAGATCAAATAAGTTTCATAACCTTTGGACTAGAGAAATCAAATCTTATAACAATTGGGCTTAGGGTTAATATATTCTATAAACCAAGGACTAGAGTTGCAATTATTTATTAGTATTTAATACATTTTCCAGCCAAACCCTGCTCACAAATCATACGATATATTTCTCTACGGCTGCAGACAAATTTTCGGAGACAGAAGTTGAGGAGACTTTGAAGCTTGAAACATCAATCGAAGGTAATGTTATTCTTAGATTCGTTAGATTAATTCATAGTCTAGGTAATGTTTGATCATATGATGGTGTTTCTTTTGTTAGGATTTTTGGTGGAGAATTATGTGATTTCAGACGATTAAGAATCGATCACGGTAAGTATAGATTCCCTATATTTTCGTTAAAAGATTGTATTTTTCTATAAAATACGGGAAATTCTGGTCTATTATTTGATGTTGTGTATATATAAATATACGTACCAAAAACTGTTTGGAATTGTGAAGAAGATCCGTTTGTTTACGCCGACTAACGCATTATGATGATCTGTTCCTAAAAAAAGAAGTGATTTTACCAATTTGGTTCAAGTACTTTGCTACTGGTGTATTTATATTTTAAATTGGTCAAAGTTGATTGTCCTTTCTTGGAACACTACAATGCTGCTTGGAAGTTTTTGGTTTCACAAAAATCATTTTCTTCTTTTGTTTTTCCTTCTATCATGGATGAATTAGGAAATTGTACTTATTTTTTTCAAGTAATTCTCTCATCTTGGTCAAAATGATTTTGTTCATTTTTCTTCTGTTTCTTCAAAGCTTAATTTCCTACTGATCACTGAGATTCATTGAACGAAAATCTGGATCAAGTATTATTTCATTTACTTCAATCGTTTATTGAGGAAAATTGGTATATTTGTGATTCGTCCTTTTCTTGGAAGCACTTATGCAAAGTTATGGCAAAAGGCTTTGTGGAAATCTTTCCAATTCTCACCTTATATTCCTCATCTTTATTATTGGTAAAGTACTAATTTCAACTTGTTTCTTGATCTTCTTCGGAAATGGCCTTATCGTTTAATTTCACCACTTCCGTCAATTACATCTTTGTGTTCTGTTACATGAAGCTTGGATCCTACCACAAGGCTCCTGACCAATCTTACTTCGTCTAGCTCTCTCACTTATTTATAACAAGAAGTGTCTATCTTGTTACTTGTTAATTTGCCTTGGACGTGTTATAGAAGTTTTTACACATAATGATACTGACTATTACGAAATTCTTTACCAATAAACGATTTATGATGATAGAATAATTTTTGTCGAACTTCTATTTTAAAGGTGAAATATATTTATACTAATGTGACATAAAAAAAGGATTTTTGTGTCTAAAGATTTCTGTTACTGTTTGATACTTTGCGGGTTGACTTGGAATACTGTCTGTTCTTATCCACCTAGGGGTAGAAGCTAGGACTCTATTCTAACCCATTCCCTAGAGGGTATAAGTCTAGAGCTGATATATCAGTTTCTGTTTCTGTTTCGGTAAACCTATGATCCCCGGTCAAAGTATCACTCTGTACATTCTGTTTCTGTTAAAAGTCCTGCAACTGTTAAATTATCTGAAAACTATCCGAACTTCTAAAAGTTTCTGAAAACACTTTTTGTGTCAAAATGTTATGTTTAAAGTATACTTCTATAAAATCTGTTTGTTTTATATATATATATATATATATATATATGTATATGTAACCGGATTTTCCCGGGAGGTGTTCCTATACTTACTGAGTTGTAGCTCACTCATTGCGTTGTTGTTTTTACAGATGATGAGTCATAAGGGAACGATAGACCGTACGACGGGGACTGAGAGTAGAAGCAACTTTGGATTACTTACCGAATAAAACTTTAGGATAATTCCATTAAGAGTATTTTTCTCTACTTTAATGTATTAAAAATTTATTGAGGAATTTTGATAGTTGAATTAAATGGGTGATTATTACTTTGTGGAAATAGATTCTCTGGATGTAAGGACCTGGTATTCTTGGATTTTGATTTGAGAATACGGTCATGTCGGGTTTTCGGATTCAGACTTATAGAACTGGGTACGGGGCGTGACACAGGGCCTGAAAAAATTGGGCCCACAATTTTATGTTAGTTTTATATATGTGTGTATGTTTGTATTTTGTTAAAGAATGATAAAAATTGTTTGTTATTAAAAAATTATTTAATTTTTTTAGTACATTTTGGAGAACAAAAATTATGATAAAATTGTAATGATTTTTTTGGTTATATTTATATGAAAATCACTTTTTTCGATTATGTAGGGCCTCATTATAAAGTTTAGCACAGGGCTGCCAAAATGTTTGAGACGGCCCTGGCCAAGACCGTTGTCTTCTTTGTTCTTTCTTCTCGCGAATGAGAAAGGTAATGGTTTTTCCATAAACTGTGCTGTTGTGGAATATTTTAGGATTTCGCTGAGACTTTCGGCTTCTTTCTCCTCTATACAAAAAAAAAAGGAAGGCAATAGTGATAGATGCATGGGCAGAAACTCGTTTTAAACACGCATGAGTCCTCCCCTGAAGGATCCGCTCATACCATGAGAATCGAAAAATAAAACGAAAGCTTACATTTTTCGGCTAAAGAATATGATTCTTGAATGATAGATTCTGATTCTTGGACTTTCAGAGTTTGTGTTGCTGCCACCAACAGCTTTCCCTTTGCGGAATTGCCCTCTACCGGTATCCACGCGACGAAACGAACATCGATTGCTAGCTCTTCGTTTTTTTGAGTTTCGGGAATTAGAGAGAAAGGGAGAGGCAAAAAACCGCAATCTAATTTCGGAGTACTTTTGGATTGCGGCTCAATTGATCCGTATTTATGGTTTCGGCTAAAAGAGGTTTATATAGGGTGTGAGAGTTTGTTCCCAGAACCAACTCTCACGTCCTCAACCTCTTTCGACAGTGGGAGTCTTTAACTCCCACGTTGCATAAACTTCTGCTGGTAGTGGGAGTCTTTATCGCATAATAACTCTCACGTAATCCCAGCTATATCCAAATACCGAAAATGCCACTCCATAATCTCTAATTCGAATAATAACGTTTTATTATTCTCAAAAAATAAATGTCAGATACAATGAACCTAGATTCATTGAATCTGGACATGAAGCTCGTTAACTCGTCTTTGCGTGTGACCCTTTTGGTTCATATCACAATGGCAATGAAAACATACTTAATAGTAGTATGTGTTCATAAATCACAAGCGGTCCCTAGCAGGACATTGTGACTACCCAGAGTGAATGAATATGCGGTGGAACCTAATATCATTCCACTATTTAATCCCTTTGTCTCGCGATATCCTAATTAAGCATAAGGCATGGTAGTCGTCAACCCTTATAAAGCTTAATTGTATTTATGCTCGATCTTGAGGTAGACTGTTCCAACAACAATATTTAATAACCACTTTATTAAATATATTTGAGCACGGCCATGCATTTAAACAGTCTTTCCCTATCGAGGGGCCCATGGATATCTCTCTCTAATAAGAGTGGGACAAATTCCTTACATTGCCTCTCACATTCAAGCCATGATAGGATACTACATCCGATCATCAGTCGTATTGATTACTCGATTAAAAGTAACGTCCGACTGAGTCAAAACGTGGCTCCATTCATGCAAGAATCAATGGAGACATAAGGTCTAAGGATTCCCAAATAGTATTGAGGATGTAATACTTATGACTAAGGACTATGAAGTATTACTTCACTAAAGGATCACGTCCGATACAATATATCCCAATATATTGTATCTATGATATGATTTGTATTCATTACACATGATTAGTAAAACATAATCATCAATCAAACATCATACTAGTTTTATTTCATTGTAAAGAACCTTACATAAAACTAGGAACAACTAGAATAGTAATTACATAAGCTGATGAGTTTTACTATCAAATCACGCATTTGATGTTCGAAGCAAAATTAACTATTCAAATGAAATGCTCAAAAAATATAAAACGTACAACATATGCTAATGGTCGTAGGGCACTACTAACAAATAGTGTGTCATTGCACAGTATGTTGCGGATTAATATTTTAGGGTTCCACTAAAATCATTATTCGATCTAGGACGAAATAAGAAATTAAATATTACGCAGGTATAATAAAGTTTACCAACAAAATTATCATACTTGGGACGAACATAAAAGCTTTATATTGGGGAAAATTATAGAAAAATATCATTTTAAACTTGAAAAACTTTGAAGGGGGCATGTTATTACTTTTTGCGATTTATATAACGACACTTATATACTATATCGTTAGATATCTTGACATTTTTAGACAAATAGAAATACAAAGATTATTTTTCTGAAATGTATTTTTTAAAGAAAAATTAAAGACATTTAATTATTGAAAATTTAATGAGAGTGTATTAATTTTAATTTGATTCATAGAAAATCAAAACACAAAGAGAAATTAAAATAACTAAAGGTATTAAATCCAAAATGCCATTATAATAATTATAGTACGAGGACAAAACATGATCATTTAGTTCATCGACTCATTGCAAGACATACATTATGGAGGTTGCGGGTTCAATTCACATCCATTTAAGGTGTGAAAATCGTCTGTACCCGTTTATGTTCCCATTCGTGTGCCCAACCACTCAAAATTTTCCATGTGGATATTTTTTCTAATTATATATACATATGGTGAATTGTGAATTGTTGGGCTCAGGAATGGGAACATACACAGGTGCAGAAGATTATTTGTCCTCTTTGAGTAGGGTGAAGCTTTATTACACATTACTCAAATGTGGCAAATGCGACGTTTACGCGACATTGGTAATAAATGTGGGTATAGATTTATATCGACGTTTTTTTACCTTATTGCGACGTATGAAAAGCGTCGCGATAGACCTTTTTTGTTGTAGTGAGAGGCAAGATATAATATTTTAAAAATATTTTACGAAAATTAAAATGTAGAAAATTTGACAGTTAAATATATTTAGAGCGTGATGTTTTGTCCATGCATTGAGACAGGAATTCCATGCACACATTTGCTCTTCAATTTAGGATTTTTTTTGTGAATTATGTTGAATTATTCCTAAAGTATTATGAGGGAATGGGAAAATCTGACATTGTATTTGATACAAACAGCAACCCCGTAAAATTGTATTGCCATAAATAGTTTTAAAAAAGGTTCGTATTATTTAGAGAAAAGAGAAAATAGTTAGTGCAATATATATATGAGGTTTTAAGAAAAAATGCGATTTTTCCCTTAATGTCGATATCACGTGCATTGCACGTGTTCATTATGACCAGAAAATTGGCCGCATCACTAATTTGACAAACAGAGCAGACCCATAAAATTGTTAAGATATAAATAACCTAAATTTATGTTATTGATATTTAGAGAAAAGTGAAAAAAGTTACTACCTATATATAGGGGATTTCTGTATAGCCCAGTGATGTATAGTTCTAGATAGGTAATCGGGAATTTAACGGGTGTAATGCTAAAATTTTGAAAGTTAAATATTTTACTGAACAAAATTGTATAGTTCTTTAAAGTATTTGTTTTTGCCCTTAAAATATTATTGAATTTTTTTTATATGATTGTTAGATGTCCATATATTTTGTCCCTTAACATAAAAATGTTGGACGTGCCTATGTAATTTGATCAATTATGTCATGGACCAGGTCTACAAGTGGGGACATAGACCACTTGGTCCACATTCAGTCACATCACAGTTTTGATTAAAATAATAAAAATATTCCCCCACTTGGTGCATTCTTTGAGGCGTTTTTATTGTTTTTTAATCAAAAGAGGGGATGTGGGTGATTGTGGACCAAGTGGTCTATGTCCCCACTTGTAGGCTAGGTCTATATCAGAATTTTTCATGTAATTTCTACTAATTGACTACGTATTACTTGCTCCACTTATACGATGGTTTAGAAAAGCTTGCATGACTTGGAAGTAAAAGGCGAAAATGAAAGGATATTGACATCGAATTTGGACTGTCCATTAGTTTGTTCCATGCCGAGAGGTTTTTGTGTCAAAGAGAAGCAAAATACTAATAACTTGGAAGTAGTCACTCATAATTGGGTGCAGAGTCTAATTGACAGCTTGTTAATTTTGTCGTTCTTGTACTGACTGTGGCGACCACGGCAGTGGAATTCAGGGCTTCATTTTGACCAGGGCGGCTAAAAGGGTGTTCGAGTTGCTCGACCGCACAGGGCCTCAAAAAATTGGGGCCCCAATTTTATGTTAGTTTTATATATGTGTGTATGTTTTTATTGTATTGAAGAATGATAAAAATTGTTTGTTTTTTAAAAAAAAATTAATTTTTTTTAGTACATTTTGGAGAACAAAATTTATGATACAATTATAATGATTTTTTTTGTTATATTTATATAAAAATTACTTTTTTCGATTTTGTATGGCCTCATTATAAAGTTTAGTACGGAGACGGCCCTAGCCAAGACCGTTGTCTTCTTTGTTCTTTCTTCTCTCGAATGAGGAAGGTGTTTGTTTGTCCATAAACTGTGCTGTTGTGGAATATTTTAGGGTTTCGCCGAGACTTTCGGCTTCTTTCTCCTCTATACAGAAAAAAAAGAAGGCAATAGAGTGTCATTGCACAGTATGTTGCGGATTAATATTTTTGGGTTCCACTAAAATCATTATTCGATCTAGGACGAAATAAGAAATTAAATATTACGCAGGTATAATAAAGTTTACCAACAAAATTATCGTACTTGGGACGAACATAAAAGCTTTATATTGGGGAAAATTATAGAAAAATATCATTTTAAACTTGAATTTTTTTGAAGGGGTAGGTTGTTCATTTTTGCGATTTATATAACGACATTTATATACTATATCGTTAGATATCTTGACATTTTTAGACAAATAGAAATACAAAGATTGTTTTTCTGAAATCTATTTTTTAAAGAAAAATTAAAGACATTTAATTATTGAAAATTTAATGAGAGTGTATTAATTTTAATTTGATTCATAGAAAATCCAAACACAACGAGAAATTAAAATAAGTAAAGGTATTAAATCCAAAATCCCACTATAATAATTATAGTACGAGGAGAAACAAATAACAAATGATCATTTAGTTCATCGACTCATTGCACGACAAACATTATGGAGGTCGCGGGTTCAATTCACATCCATTTAAGGGGTGAAAATCTTCTGTACCCGTTTATCTTCTCATTCATGTGCCCAACCACTCAGAATTCTCCATGTGGTCATTTTTTCTAATTATATATACATATGGTGAATTATGAATTATTAGGCTCAGGAATGGGAACATATGCGGGTACAAACGATTATTTGGCCTCTTTGAGTAAGGAGAAACTTTATTACACATTATTCAAATGTGGCAAATGCGACGTTTACGTGACATTTGTAATAAATGTTGGTATAGATTTATATCGACGTTTTTTTACCTTATTGCGACGTATGAAAAGTGTCGCAATAGACCTTTTTTGCTATAGTGAGAGGCAAGATATAATATTTAAAAATTATTTTAAGAAAATTAAAAGGTAGAAAATTTGACAGTTAAATATATTTAGAGCCTGATGTTTTGTCCATGCATTGAGACAGGAATTCCATGCGCACATTTGCTCTTCAATTTAGGATTTTTTTTATGAATTATGTTGAATTATTCCTAAAGTATTATGAGGGAATGGGAATGTTTAAAAAAAATTCGTATTATTTAGAGAAAAGAGAAATTAGTTAGTGCAATATATATATATATATATATATATATATATATATATATATATATATATATATATATGTGTGTGTGTGTGTGTGTGTGTGTGTGAGGTTTTAAGAAAAAAAATATGAGGTTTTAAGAAAAAATGCGATTTTTCCCTTAATGTTGATGCCACGTGCATTGCACGTGTTCATTTTGACCAGAAAATTGGCCGCATCACTAATTTGACAAACAGAGCATACCCGTAAAATTGTTATGATATAAATAACCTAAATTTATGTTATTGCTATTTAGAGAAAAGTGAAAAAGTTACTACCTATATATAGGGGATTTCTGAATAGCCCAGTGATGTATACTTCTAGATAGCTAATTGGGAATTTACCGGGTGGAATGCTAAAATTTTTAAAATTACATATTTTACTGAAAAAAATTGTATAGTTCTTTAAAGTATTTGTTTTTGCCCTAAAATATTATTGAATTTTTTTTATATGGTTGTTTGACGTACATATATTTTGTCCCTTATCATAAAAATGTTGGACGTGCCTATGTAATTTCTACTAATTGACTACGTAGTACTTGCTTCACTTACAAGATGGTTTAGAAAAGCTTGCATGACTTGGAAGTAAAAGGAGAAAATTAAAGGATATTGACATCGAATTTGGACTGTCCATTAGTTTGTTCCATGCCGAGAGGTTTTTGTGTCTAAGAGAAGCAAAATCCTAATAACTTGGAAGTAGTCACTCATAATTGGGTGCAGAGTCTAATTGACAGCTTGTTAATTTTGTCATTCTTGTACTGGTTGTGGCGACCACGGCAGTGGAATTCAGGGCTTCCCGCCAAGACCAGGGCAGCTAAAAGGGTGTTCGAGTTGCTCGACCGCACAGGGTCTCAAAAAACTTGGTGCCTCAATTTTATGTTAGTTTTATATATGTATGTATGTTTGTATTTTATTGAAGAATGATAAAAAAAAATTGTTTTTAAAAAAAAATTAATTTTTTTAGTAAATTTTGGAGAACAAAAATTATGATACAATTATAATGATTTTCTCCATGTGGTCATTTTTTCTAATTATATACATATGGTGAATTATGAATTGTTAGGCTCAGGAATGGGAATATATACGGGTACAAACGATTATTTGGCCTCTTTGAGTAGGGAGAAACTTTATTACACATTATTCAAATGTGGCAAATGTGACGTTTACGCGACATTTGTAATAAATGTTGGTATAGATTTATATCGACGTTTTTTTTTACCTTATTGCGACGTATGAAAAGCGTCGCAATAGACATTTTTTGTTATAGTGAATGGCAAGATATAATATTTAAAAATTATTTTAAGAAAATTAAAATGTAGAAAATTTGACAGTTAAATATATTTAGAGCCTGATGTTTTGTCCATGCATTGAGACAGGAATTCCATGCGCACATTTGCTCTTCAAATTTAGGGTTTTCTTCAGAGACCATCACCTTCTTTACTCAGTGGTAATTGTTTTATTCGTTTAATTTTTCTGCAGTTCCATTTGTAGTATTAATTGCGTGATTTATGGTTTGTAAGGACTACTTCTACTTTTATTCTACTGGCCAAGGCAGAGCTCTCTGGTCATGTTTCCAGTGAATTTTAAACCTAAGTTCACGTTTCCGGTCATATTTCCCAGCCATTTTTTCGGCCATATAATATTTTTCCGTTCATGTTCATATTTTTTGGTTATCTTCATGTTTGGGGCAGTAAAAAAACGGGTTGTCAAAGTAGCATACCTAAATTTATGGCAGTATGAAAAATGACATATTTTAATAACATTTTGTAGCAAGTGCCACAAAAATGTGTGATATTTTTATAATTTTCTCATAAAAGCTACAATATTATGGCAATATGTCAAAATATCATATTTTAGTAGCTTTGTTTTTGTCAAGCACCACAAAGTTTGTGATGCGTACGTACAATGGCGCACAATATAAGCAATTAAACATATGATCAAATAATAGAAAATTTATAACAAGTAAAAAATAAATACATGATCTTAGATAAAGGAGTCCTTTGGATCAAAGAAATAAGGTTAAAGAAATGTAGCGTAATTGGCTTAGCATTTTTTATTTGGAATAATAGTTTATGTGTTCGACACTCATATCGAATTATAATAATTTTCTTTTGAAAGAAAAAACAAAAGTTTAGAAGGCGAGTAAAAAGACTATTTAATTTTTTATTATGATGTTTAATTTTTTAAGTTAAGAGTATTTGAATGAAATTTTAGATAAAAATGAAATTAAAATTTTGAAGATAGTATCCAATTCGAAATATTTCAAAAATAAACTATATGAATAGTCATTTCCGACGAAGATTTAGTATTTATTAGGCTTACGTTAAAATAAATTTAGTTCTCTCTACGGAACGTAAAAATATCTGTTTCATATTTGTGTCTTCCACTATTAATATTTTGTAGTGTGTGACTTCTCCTTAGGGTTATCCTAATATTTTAGGTATACATTTTTTTTAAAAAAAAAAATGACACTTGGCAGATTATTATTATTGGGACAGAAAAAATGATACAAGCCCGGGATAAAATATCTTTTCCGCAACGGAACCCTTTCATGTGGTGAAAGATTTTGAGTTCCATAAGAGCATATCTTGATTGAAATTTTTTTTAAAAAGAAATTTGTCTAAAATGTTGCAAAATGAAATATTTGCTAGAGAAAATATGTGATGAAAATGTAAATTTTTTATATAGTAGATCGGGAGAGATTCATATCCAAATCCACATGCACCGGAAAACACTCGAATCAACTTGACTTGCTTCATCCGGAATCCTAGGAGGAACTCATGGTCTACTTATGAAACATGCAATATTAGGTGTGAAAATCGGCAAATAATCATCTGTACCTATTTATTTGCCCAATCACGCACAATTAACCATGTATATATATAATTAGAAAAAGATTTTACATAGCGAATTCTGAGTGGTTGGGTATAAGAATGAGAACATATATCGGTACAGACGATTTTCACCTGTCTCTATCCCTATGCCCAACCAATCAGAATTCGTTATGTGGATATTTCTTCCAATTATATATACATATGCGAATTGTGACTGGTTGGGTACATGAATAAGAATATACACAGAGACATGTGATTTTTTGCCCAATATTAGTTCAATTCGAGATTGTATCTAAGAGTACCTATAAATACTTTTCTTTATTAGGAATAGAAACCACACACAAAATCATCATATAGTCTTAGTACCAAAAAGACATAATTTTATAGTTCAAGTAGTTATGGCTTTACACTTTGGTAGCAATTGCAAACCGCTTCTTGCATGTCTTCTAGTGTTTGCATTCTATACTTTTCAAGAAACTTCCCGCACCCTTTAGGACAGAGCTATCCATGACCCAAAAGCATGAGGAATGGATGGTTAAATATGGAAAAGTTTACAAAGATGAATTGGAGAAAACAAGCCGTTTTCAAATATTCAAGGAAAATGTTGAATACATTGACTCTTTCAACAATGCTGGAAAGCATTCCAACAAGCTTGGAATTAATGAGTTTACTGACCTATCCAGTGAGGAATTTCGTTCCCGTTACTTGGGGTTTATACCTTCCAATTTCCTCCAGAAGTCATCACCTTTTAAGTATCAAAATGTAAATGAAGTTCCGGAAAGCATTGACTGGAGAGAGAAGGGGGCTGTCAATCACGTCAAGAATCAAGGTCAATGTGGTAAGGCCAAAATTTAGGCAAAAAATCATCTGTCTCCGCGCATGTCTTTATTCCTGTATCTAACCAATTACAATTCTCCATGTGTATATATAATTGGAATAAATGTCCACATGGCAAATTCTGATTGGTTGGGGACAAGAATAGAGACATACACGGAGACAAACGATTTTCACCCCAAAATTTATCATCAATTGCCGTTTCAGAATAACTGTTATAATCATATTTCTCACTCAAATTAAGAGTCTTCCCTATCGAGGGGCCCATGGATATCTCTCTCTAATAAGAGAGGGACAAATCCCTTACAATGCCTCTCACATTCAAGCCATGATAGGATACTACATCCGATCATCAGTCGTATTAATTACTCGATTAAAAGTAACCTCCCACTGAGTCAAAATGTAGCTCCATTTATGCTAGAAACGATGGAGACATAAGGTCTAAGGATTCCAAATAGTATTGAAGAAGTAATACTTATGACTAAAGAACAATGAAGTGTTACTTCTCTAACGGATCACGTCCGTTACAATATTGTTAGTAGTGCCCTAGGACCATTAGCATATGTTGTACGTTTTATATCTTTTTGACCATTTCATCTGAATAGTTAATTTTGATTATGAACATCAAATGCGTGATTTGATAGTAAAACTCATTTGCTTATGTAATTACTATTCCAGTTGTCCCTAGTTTTATGTAATCTATTTTACAATGAAATAAAACTAGTATGATATTTGATTGATGATTACGTTTTACTAATCATGTGTAATGAGTACAAATCATATCATAGATGCAATGTATTGAGATACATCGTATCGGACGTGATCCGTTAGAGAAGTAATACTTCATGGTCCTTAGTCATAAGTATTACTTCCTCAATACTATTTTAGAATCCTTAGACCTTATGTCTCCATTGATTCTAGCATGAATGGAGCCACGTTTTGACTCAGTCATACATTGCTTTTAATCGAGCAATCAATACGACTGATGATCGGATGTAGTGTCCTATCATGGCTTGAATGTGAGAGGCATTGTAAGGAATTTGTCCCTCTCTTATTAGAGAGAGATATCCATGGGCCCCTCGATAGGGAAAGACTGTTTAAATGCATGGCCGTGCTCAAACGTATTTAATAAAGTGGTTATTAAATATTGTTTGATGGGACAGTCTACCTGAAGATCGAGCATAAATATAATTAAGCCGACGACTACCATGCCTTATGCTTAATTAGGATATCGCGAGACAAAGGAATTAAATAGTGGATTGATATTAGGTTCCACCGTAAATTCATTCACTTTGGGTAGTCACAATGTCCTGCTAGGGACCGCTTGTGATTTATGAACTCACACTACTACTAAGTGTGTTTTCATTTCCATTGGGATATTAACCTATAGGGTCACACGCATAGACGAGTTAACGAGCTTCATGTCCAGATTCAATGAATCTAGAATGTGTCTAGGTTCATTGTATCTGACATTTATTTTCTGAGAATAATAAAATTGTTATTATTTCTAATTAGGGAGAATGAGGGGTATTTTCGGTATTTAGTTTTAATTAGGATTACGTGGGAGTTATTATCCTATAAAGACTCCCACTACCAGTAGAAGTCTAGGGGACGTGGGAGTTGAAGACTCCCACTGCCAAAAGATGTGGATAGGACGTGAAACAAACTCTCACAACCTATATAAACCTCTCTTGGCCGAAACCCTAGAATTAATGCTTGAGCCGCAATAAACCAATCTCTCCCGAAATCAGATTTCAGGATTTCTTCCCTTCTCTTCTTTCTATATTCCCTAAACTCAGAAACGAAGAGCTAGCACTCGCTGCTCCTTTCGCCGCGTGGATACCGGTAGAAAGTGATTCAGCAAGGGAAGGCTTTTGCTGGCAGCAGCACACATCCGAAAGACAACATCTTTAGCCAAAAAATGTAAGTGATTTTTTGCTGTTTTCGATTCGTTTTTGTATGAGCATATCCTTCAGGGGAGGACTCATGGGTGTTTAGAACGAGTTTCTGCCCATGAATCCTTTCAAATATATCCCAATATATTGTATGTATGATATGATTTGTTTTCATTACACATGATCAGCAAAACATAATCATCAATCAAACATCATACTAGTTTTATTTCATTGTAAAGAACATTACATAAAACTAGGGACAATCAGAATTGTAATTGCATAAGCTAATGAGTTTTACTACCAAATCACATATTTGATGTTCAAAAGCAAAATTAACTATTCAAATGACATCCTCAAAATATATAAAACGTACAATATATGTTAATGGTCCTAGGGTACTACTAACAGTATTGGCCATGGGTAAACTAATTTAAATGGAACGGTGTCGTATTGGGTAATTAGGCTTCAATTAAATCCGCAAGCCCTAATGCAACCCTAATTCAAAATTCCTTTCCTTTTAACGACCTTAACTAACATTCCCTCCTAATTATAATTTAAAAATCCCTCATTATTGCTCCATATCTGACATTCCTCCCTCATTCAGATTAGCCTTGTCCTCAAAGCTGAAATTCTGGAAACTGTTTTTGTATGAATTCAGGATCTTCCCAAGTAGTATCTTTTGGGGGAAGATTCTCCCATTGGATAAGAGATTGCATAAATGGCTTGTTCATGATCTTCACAAGTCTTCTTTCCAGGATTGATGATAGACTGGTTTTATGTTGTCCTTCCCTTCCAACTTGGGGTAACTCAATACTTGCTACCTTACCATCTCCAATCCTTTTCTTCAATAAACTTATGTGGAATACATGATGTATCAAGGAGGTTTCAGGCAATTTCAGTTTATAAGCTACATTGCCAAACTTTTGCAAGATCTTGAAAGACCCATAATATTTCAAGTTTCTTCTCATTGCCACTGAAGTCTGTCTGTAGGGCTTTCAGAAATACCCAATCCCCTACTTCATACTCCCTTTCAGTTCTTTTTTTATCTGCAAAATACTTCATCATTTCTTGTGACTTTTGTATATTATCCTGCAATAAGCCCCCAATCTTCTTTCTGTCTACCAAATACTCCCTCACAGCTGTTATTAGTGCCCTAGGACCATTAGCATATGTTGTACGTTTTATATCTTTTTTAGCATTTCATCTGAACAGTTAATTTTGCTTATGAACATCAAATGCGTGATTTGATAGTAAAACTCATTTGCTTATGTAATTACTATTCTAGTTGTCCCTAGTTTTATGTAATCTATTTTACAATGAAATAAAATTAGTATGATATTTGATTGATGATTACGTTTTACTAATCATGTGTAATGAGTACAAATCATATCATAGATGCAATGTATTGAGATACATCGTATCGGACGTGATCCGTTAGAGAAGTAATACTTCATGGTCCTTAGTCATAAGTATTACTTCCTCAATACTATTTTAGAATCATTAGACCTTATGTCTCCAATGATTCTAGCATGAATGGAGCCACGTTTTGACTCAGTCGTACGTTGCTTTTAATCAAGTAATCAATATGACTGATGATCAGATGTAGCGTCCTATCATGGCTTGAATGTTTGAGGCATTGTAAGGAATTTGTCCCTCTCTATTATTAGAGAGAGATATTCATGGGCCCCTCGATAGGGAAAGACTGTCTAAATGCATGGCCGTGCTCAAATGTATTTGATAAAGTGGTTATCAGATACTATTTGTTGGAATAGTCTTCCTAGAGATCGAGCATAAATATAATTAAGCTTAATAAGGGTGACGACTACCATGCCTTATGCTTAATTAGGATATCACGAGTCAAAGGGATTAAACAATGGATTGATATTAGGTTCCACCGTAAATTCATTCACTTTGGGTAGTCACAATGTCCTGCTAGGGACCGCTTGTGATTTATGAATACATACTACTACTAAGTGTGTTTTCATTGCCATTGTGATATGAACCTACAGGGTCACACGCATAGACGAGTTAACGAGCTTCATGTCCAGATTCAATGAATCTAGAATGTGTCTAGGTTCATTTGTATCTGACATTTATTTTCTGAGAATAATAAAGCTGTTATTATTTCGAATTAGAGAGAATGAGGGGTGATTTTGGTATTTGGTTTTAACTGGGATTACGTGGGAGTTATTATCCGATAAAGACTCCCACTACCAGTAGAAGTCTAGGGGACGTGGGAGTTGAAGACTCCCACTGTCAAAAGAGGTGGATAGGACGTGGGAGTTGTTTTTGAAACAAACTCTCACAACCTATATAAACCTCTTTTGGCCGAAACCCTAGGGTAAATTCACTTGAGCCGCAATACACCAATTCTTTTCCAAAAATCAGATTTCTGGATTTCTGCCCTTCTTTTCTTTCTATATTCCCGAAACTCAGAAACGAAGAGCTAGCAATCGCTGCTCGTTTCGTCGCGTGGATACCGGCAGAAAGCGATTCCGCAAGGGAAGGCTTTTGGTGGCAGCAGTACTCATCCGAAAGATACAACCTTTAAGCCGAAAGCGTAAGTAATTTTCGCTATTTTCCGATTCGTTTACGTTTGAGCGGATCCTTCAGGGGAGGACTCATGGGTGTTTGGAACTAGTTACTGCCCATGAATCCCTTCAACAGCTTCATTGCTACCAATTTGATAAGGACCTAGGGCTAGGATAAGTGGCTTGTAGCCATAGAATGCTTCAAATGTTATCATTTTGATAGCTGAATGGTAGGTGGTATTGTACAACCATACAACTAAAGACAACCAACTTAACCATCTTCAAGGTCTATTGCTACAAAAATATCTCAGAAATATTTCTAATGTTTGATTGACTCTCTCGGTCATACCATCAGTTTGGAGATGGTATGCTGTAGATATGTTGAGCTAAGTCCCCAACACTTTGAAAAGTGTTTGCCAAAAATTTCTCGTAAAAACCTTGTCTCAAACAGTGACAATACTCTCTGGCAACCCATGTAATTTGCAAACTTGATCTAGGAAAGTTTCAGCTCCAGTTGTGACTAATTTGGTGGCAGCTTCCGCATTTTCTCGGTCTGGTCTGTCCCCGGTTCTCCGTATCCATAGGCATTTGGAATCTTCAAGTTTGAGGGCACCCTGGCTTAGTACCTTCCACTTTTGAGGATAATGGATCATTTCGAAAGGTGCTGGCCTCCAATAGGTCTGATCAAGTACAGGTAGTAAAATGGACATGTAGGTGTTCCTGTAGTACTTTAGAGAATAAACAATCGGGATATACCTGGAAGCATCTTTCTTGATTGTTTTGGAAACAACAATGACATGTGTGCAAAGAGTTGAATATGTCGACCATTTATCACAATTACAATAAAATTATGATAAATTGACTGTATATATTTTTCCCACAAGGTTTGGTTAGGGTTTGTATCGTGTTTTAGGGTTTATGGAATGAGTTATGGTTTCTTGAGGATGGATTAGGCAAATCCGTTATGTGCTGACGTGGACAGACTTGTTGTCAAATTTCAATTTTAAGCCAATTAATTTCGAAATGGGTTTTCATATTTAATAATATGTTATCGAAATGGGTTATTGAATTTCATTTTCTTTTTTTTTGAAGCTTCCCTGTTCTTGAAGCCATAAAAAGATAAATATGTTCAAGCAATTTGTATTTCACAATATCAAATTGATTAAGCCTATGTATTGAACAGTTTTAATCCAATTCTTTGAAACCCAAAACAAGAAGTACACTATTGAAGAAGATAACCAAACATGAAGAATAAAGATGGTCTAAGAAGATAACCAGAACTTCACTTTTTCATGTTTGATTGCTTAAATGCCCATTCTGCCAACGAGTTTTCAAGAACAGGAAAGCTCTAGGTGGTTTTGCCCACCAACTTTTCCTTCAACACTTATATCAATTTCCATCTTTCTCCCAAAATTCATTCCAACCTTGACCAAATTACTCTAAAAACTTAGCATTCAAAATCAATAGTGAAATGGATCCAGCACTGGAAGAGTATTTCAGACACCAGTTTAAAATTGTTGTTGGCAACCAAACAAATAGAAGAATGGTAATGTCTAATGTTTAAAATGTGTATTTTATATTTGTTATATGTGATGACTTATCTTACACAAATTATATTAAGTATTGTATACCATCAATGTACGCTAATTGGTTGGAGCGAACTGGTCTCGGGGTACCACATTGTTTCTATCTGAATGACATCATTGGTAATCAATGGTGTGTTTATGTAACCCAAATAGATGACAAGTTTTACCTAGACAACGGTTTACAAGAATTTTTGCGTGGTAACAATCTTTAGCTGACAAATACGGTTCATTTTATCCTTTCGCGAATGAACGTACTAGATATATATTTTAGAGGAGGGTTCATGATAAGGCCCGGGATCGGTTACTTGATGGGAGAATTATCATATCCCTCCTACGGGACTTTTTACCGCTAGAGTTTTCGGGTAGATGTTAACGAAAGGAACACGAGATATAAACTAGTACGTTGGTTAATCTAAAAATATTTTTTTTTGTTTTTGTTTTTTTTAAATTCAAATTTTATTGATAAAGGCAAAAGCCAGAACAATACAGCATAATAACCACCTCACTATGATGGCGGGTTCAAAGCGGAGCCTTTACCTAAATTATGGCCTTTGCCGAAATCGCAGATTTGGCAAGCCATCCTATCAGATATACACTGTAATTGAATTGATAAAGGTAACTGTAAAAAAGTAGAAAATTCACAAGAAGCATTAGTGTCACAAGCCTCATTAGCAAGCATGTCCGCAACCTTATTGGCTTCTCTATAAATGTGTGTAATTGCATGTTGATTAATGAGCTTGAGCAAAGTCTGAAATAGCACATCTAATTTCCTGCTATGAATGTGCCAAGAATTAATTGAATCCACCAAGAATTTGGAGTCTGATTGAATAGAAATCTGAGTGTGT
The DNA here is from genome assembly GCA_026122235.1 of Vinca minor. Classification (NCBI taxonomy): domain Eukaryota; kingdom Viridiplantae; phylum Streptophyta; class Magnoliopsida; order Gentianales; family Apocynaceae; genus Vinca; species Vinca minor. The sequence goes on along the minus strand of JAOCZM010000060.1, from coordinate 329,291 downwards.
CCCAAACTAGTAGAGATTTGAATCCCCGACACCATTGCATGTATCTCAGCTTCAGAATTTGCAAGGTCATCCCCCAGATAACGATAATAAGCAAAGACAAACTCACCCTTACTGCGACGCAAGACTCCACCAGCACCTGCACATCCGGGATTGCCTCTAGAAGCACCATCAATATTTAGTATGAGCAACCCCGATGTCCTGCATCCAACTATTTCACCGCCAAAGCCATACCTCTAATGTTCCAGGTTAGTGATCTCCGACCTATATAATGATCATACAATCCCACAGATTGTAGAATTGGGGCAATAAAATTCTCGAATTCTTTCAAGAGCCCTCTTTGATAAATAAATCGACATCTAGCACACCACAACATCCAACATATTCCTGAACTGACAATCACATAAATATCCCGCCATTTGCCTTGACCTTTCAACCATAACATTTTGATAAGAGAAACTGGATTGTCATGATGTAGTAAACGCCAATCCACACCCATAAACCCACAACATTGCCGCCACAAAAAAACTAGCCAGAGGATAGTCTATAAATATATGCATAATACTATCTACTCCCCTCCTACAACTACACCATGAAGCCAAAGAAACACCCCATGCTTGTCTAATCGTATCAAAAGCGAGAAAGCCATTAAAGAAACGCCACATAAATACACACAAGAACAAATGAAGATATGAGTTCCATAATATACGGCGAGTACCTTGTATTATAGCAAATGGTTGTAGCCCTTTCATGGACGATGTAATCATAAACTTGCCTCCCGACTCAGGCTTTCACACCCATTTATCCGCCCCCTCTCTAGCCACTATCCTCGGCAGATTTCTGCGCTGCCCTAATGGTAGACTAGACGGCAAAGAACACCAACCACTCTGACTAAGGAAGTCGCTAATCTTTGCAGAAGAATCGTCTTGGCAGACCATAGATAATCGACCCTTCAAAGTGAAATCGTCATGCCAAAAAGAAGAGCCACCACCCCGGACCAACACTCCCATATTCACCTCAGCACACTCACGGTGCTTGAACATTTTCCGCCAGACAGCCGAGTCTGCTGTGGTTAATTGAACTAGAGTTGGATGTGGATGATCCCTGCAATAATTATCAAAAAGAAAATCTTGCCATATAGAGTTTGTTGTCCGAAATTTCCACCACAATTCAATAGAGAATGCCCTTTGAAGATCCCGTAATGAAAATAATCCCAGCCCATTATTTAACACATCAGTACTCAGTCGTGACCAAGACATCCAATGCTTCTTATTACCATATATTGATTGACCCCATAAGAAATTAGCCAAGATTCTTTCAATATCATCTAAAATCTTTTTGGGTACATCAGCTGAGGCTAATATATATAAGGTCATTGAAATCAAAACATGGCGAATCAAAATTAAACGACTTCCAAATCCTAACAACTTCTGTTGCCAGCCCTCAACCCGCTTCATCACTTTTTCCACAAGCGGAACATAATATGAGACCTTCGACCTCCCCGTGTACAAAGGACAACCAAGATAGGTGAAAGGAAGGATACCTTGAGAAAAACCTGTAACATGAGATACCATGTGTATTTGAGCTTGTTGTGTTCTGCTTGAGATGTAGAAGGAACTTTTGATTGGATTGATCTTCTGTCCCGAAGCTTGCTCATAGGATTTAATAAATCTCATCAGATTATGCAGTCCTCGTTTTCCTCCATTTAAAAAAATGATGACATCATCTGCATATGCTAAATGAGAAACAGCCAAAGTGGAATGAGATGTAACATAAGGATCAAAGGACCGTAATCCGACCAATTGATTCAAACCTCGCGAGAAAACCTCAGCAGCGAGAATAAAAAGGAGAGGTGACATGGGATCTCCTTGTTTAACCCCTCTCTCAGACTTGAAAAAACCATATGGACTTCCATTTATCAAGACCGAAAACCAATTATCACATAAAAGGCGTTTTATCATATGAAGGAAATGAGAACTAAAAATATTGTTTGTAAAGACCCTCTTATATTATTTTATTGTAACTGGTTTACATGTCTACAGTGGATAAGTCGTAACTACAAGAATTGGCGTTTAAGACAGCAACTTGGAATACCCGAGGTACTACACTTGCGAAATATGCTTGGGAACAAAATGTCACTCCGCGTGGAGAAAGACGGAGACGATTACTATTTTGAATGGTGGTCTGATTTTATTGAGTTTGCGAGATTGAACCCTGGTGACTTGCAATAAACTTAGTTGTTTGGAATATTCGTGGTATTGGAAATGCTGAGTCGCTTGCTCGTGTTCGCTAGTTAAAAAATGATCATCGTATTGCATTATTTGCTGTGTTGGAGCCCATGTTCGGGGAAGCTGATTTGCCTGTTTATATTCGCCGGTTAGGCTTTGATGATGGGTTCTGTAATGTTTCAAGTAAAATTTGGTTATTTTGGTCTGGGATTCTTGATATTACTGTGGTGGGGAATTCAGACCAGGTTTTGACTGTTTTGGTGAATAATTATGCTTGTAATCCATTGTATTTATCTTTTGTTTATGCCAAATGTGCTTACACCAAACGACGGGAATTGTGGGACGAGTTAAGTAATTTTAATTCCTCTCATGATGTCCCTTGGTTGGTGGGCGGTGATTTTCATATGGTTAAAGGTATTTCACAAAGTTTGGGATCCATTCCGGCTTCGCTTCCTATGTTTGAGTTTGTAGATGCTTCGGGGGATTGTGAATTGCAAGATATCCCATTTATTGGCAGCCCTTATACATGGTGTAGAAGTTCACCACCACCATTGTTACGCAGATTGGACAGAATCATGATTAATACAAAGTGGAATGATTTTTTTGCTCATACTATTCTCGAACATCTTCATAGAACGGAGTCAGATCATTGTCCTTTATTTGTTAGGCTGAACCGAGAGGGGGTCACTTTGTCTGCTCCTTTCCGGTATCAAAATATGTGGTCCCGTCACTCAACCTTCCAGGACTTAGTCCATACAAGTTGGGCGGACCGGGTGGATGGGAATGGAATGATGATTCTCGCTATGAAATTAAAGCGTTTGAAGGGAGTTTTGTGTTTTTGGAATAAGAAAAAAATTGGCTATATACCCACCAAGCTCCAAGAGGTCGAAGAGAATGTCAAGGCTGCTGAATCAGCCAATGATCTTGATCCCAATGATGTTTTGTTGAATACAATGAATGCAGCGAAATAAAACTCTCATTTTTATTTGGGGGCTAAAGAGACCTTTTGGAGGCAAAAAGCTCGAGTTAAATGGTTGAAGGAAGGAATAGGCCAAAAGCTCGAGTTAAACTCATGCCTAAGTGTTTTTTAAAGATATTTAAAACATTTTAAAGATCTTAGACATTAATCAACACTTAAAGAGTGTTTTACAAAACCTTTGAAAGATCAAATCAAAGTATGAAATATGGTTTTGAAAACATGCAAGAGTATGAGCTTCATCATACTATAAACTATCATTCATCAAATAAGATTAGTCACAAGAGATATACCTATAGGCTTCTTGACTAATCTTCTTCTTGGTCTTCAAGATGAGTTCCTCTTTGAGCTTGGACTTAAGACCTTTGATCAACCTCTTTTTGTGATGAAGTCTTGTCAAGTTGTAGCATCTTGGACTTCAACACATGTTGATCTTCCTTTGTTTTTGCAATATCTTCCATTAGCATTGTGGATGACCTTTTGGCTTGTGCTATGGAGACTTGCAAAATGAAGACTCTTCTTGTTTGTAGAATGGCTTTTAAAATCTCCAAGAAGATCTTCCTTTGATTTTGCAATATCTTTCAATGACATTGTGAATTACCTTTAAGCTTGTGGCATTGAAGACTTGCAAAATGTAGCTTCTTCTTGTTGTAGAATGATCTTTGACGTCCACAAAAACCTACCTTTCAATGCATGTGTGAGTTCATAATAACATAACATTATAACACAAGCTCACACGACCATTAGAACTTCTCAATGTCTTGTTATCATCAAAACAATATTGATCACATTAGCCCTTAGGGCTTACAATTTTAACACAAGAAAACTTCATTTCTTAGATTCCCAAAAGTCTCAACCTAAAATGACTCATTTTAACACATTTTCACATACCAAATATGACCCAAACCAGACCAAAAAATGCAATGAACCATACTCATCATATCAAACACCTTATACATCTTAAATGTGCTACGAGCGCCATGAACTACTCATAACCGAACAGACAGATATATAGAACATCGGATGAAGGGCAATTTCATAGAATGCATATGATTCTAGTTGGGGGACATTGGAAGCTCCAAAGTAAGTGCATCTACAAGGAGTTGTTGGCGGCGGCCATTGCCACATGGACTAGCCAAAAGGCCACAAAAACAATTAAGAAGACTTTTGATGCTAGAAAGGCTCAAAAGCATAAGGAAACACAAGCAAAAGAAGAAGAAGAATGTCAAAGGTTTGAATATGCTCATGTGGAAGTTTTTGTTTTGTTTTTATTTATTGGGGGAGGGGACCTATCTATTACAAGAAATAGGGGGATTCAAGAAGTGGGAGGGGATTCAAACTAATGACCTCTACGTCATTATGCCTCAGCCTGGGCCACTAGACCAATGCCACATTGGCGCTCATGTGGAAGTTGAAGAGTATTTTGATATGCAAGGAGATGGTGGAGATGATGAAGTTCAAAGAAAAAATATTGAAAGAGAAGCTCCACCACAAAGAAGAGATGACTTCAACCAAACAAGCGATGATATACTTCTTCAAGTCATCACAAAGTTTGACTCTTTCCAAGAAAAAATCAACACTAGAATGAAATGTTTTGGAGCAAAAGGTTGGAAGTATGGAAACAAGGATGGAAAGACATAGAAAACATATGAGTAAAAAACATATTGCACATATTGAGTCTAATGTTTATCTAAGTAGTAGATTGAAAGAAAAATTATAATCAAAAGAACGTGTGTGTGTGGGAGGGGGAGGGGGCTAATCATAGCTCTATGAATGTAACCAATACAAAAATTAAAACCAAAATGAAACAAAAAATAAACGAACCTTGCTATAATTGTGGTCGAGTTTGGCAATGGGCTAACGGCTCTCCGTCTAAGAATTCTAAATCCAAACATGGATTCAATCATGGGGATGCTGATTTGAATGTGCACCTTGCTAATGTTTGCACTATTGAAGCTAAAGTTGATTAGACATGTACTTACGTTAATGATATGCATGTTTTCGTTGACACTTTAATTCCAACTATTCTTTATGAGACACTTGAATAGTTGATTAATGATTGAGCAAATGTGCATGTTTATTTTGATAAAATGCTTTTTGTTTATTTAAATTGAGAGTTTAACCTTATAATACCTCTGAATTTTTTGGATTGATTAAAGCGTCTTCTGTTGAGAAATTTGTTATTCCTGTTGTGCATAATATTGAATCTACTGGAACTTGACATAGTAGACTTGGACATTAAAATTTGAATTATATTAAAATAATGATAATTTTCAATCTGATTCCCAAATATGACATTGATTAAAAAGATAAACGTTTTGTTTCTGTAGAAGCTAAACCACAAGAAAACCCTTTCATTTCGTTGAAAGGGATTCATAGTTGCTTGACTTGGTTCACACTGATATAAAGTGAGTTCAATGAGTTGTTAACTAAGGATCAAAAGAAATATTTTATAATCTTTATTGATGATTGTAGTAAATATTGTTATGGTTATTTACTCTTTATTTTTGGACCTCAACAGAGGAGAGAGACCAAGTAGGGCGGATAGAAGACCGGCAAGCCGATTGCCCTAGGAGGGGAATATAAGTGCCTCACAGAGGAGGTAAATTAGAAGACCGGTTGCCCCAAGAGGGAAATATAAGTGCCTCACACAAAGAGAACCAAAGAATTGGAAATTAAATCATGCCCCTTTGTGTGAGGAGGGTATCGAACACACAATCTCATGGTTGTGGGCAGGCCATAGCCCCACTGGGCTATGGACCTTGTGATGTTATGGTTATTTACTTAAACATAAAGATGAAGCACTTGATGAGTTTCTCATATTTAAAAATGAAGCTGAAAATCAAACTGGAAAGAAACTTAAAGGTTAAGATATAATATAGGTGGAGAGTATGGGTCATGAGATGAAAGCCCCTTACCTAGTCAAATAGGATTGCCGAACGAAAAAATAAAACTTTTAAATATATGATTAACAATCTTCTTTTGACTTCTGGATTACCTAAGGATATGTAAAGAGAGATTTTGAATAAGGCTTTCTGTATTATGAATAGAGTCTCTCTTAAATATAAATAGATATCTCCTTTCGAAGTTTGGAAATGAAGGAAGGCTAACATAAAGTACTTGTGTGTGTAGGGTTGTCTTGCAACATTACTAATACATTAACACAAGAGGAAGAAATTGGGTCCTAAAACTCTTGTGTAAGTCCTAAGGGCTAATGTGATCAATATTGTTTTGATGATAACAAGACATTGAGAAGTTCTAATGTTTGTATGAGCTTATGTTTCAATGATATGATATTATATACTCAAAGGTAGCTTGAAAGATAGCTTCTTGTGGACATCAAAGATCATTCTACAACAAGAAGAAGCTACATTTTGCAAGTCTTCAATGGCACAAGCTTAAAGGCCATTCACAATGCCATTGAAAAATAAGGAAAAATTAAAGGAATATCTTCTTGTAGATTTCAAAGGTCATTCTACATACAAGATGAATCTTCATTTTTCAAGTCTCCATAGCAAAAAGATCATCCCTAATGCTTATGGAAGTGCAAAATCAAAGGAAGGTCAACAAGTGTTGAAGTCCAAGATGCTACAACTTGACAAGACTACAAAGGACTCCATCACAAGACGAGGTTGATCAAAGGTCTCAAGTTCAAGCTCAAAAAGGAACTCATCTTGAAGACCAAAAAGAATATGAGTCAAGATGCTTATAGGTATATTCATGTGACTAATCTTATTTGATGAATGTTAGTTTATAGTATGATGAAGCTCATACTCTTGCATGTTTTCAAAACCATATTTCATTCTTTTATTTTATCTTTCAAAGGTTTTGTAAAACATCTTCTAAGTGTTGGTTAGTGGCTAACATCTTTCAAAAAAACTTAGGCGTGAGTTTGAGAACATTAGAAAGTTAACCAAGTCGAAAAACCACTTATGGACTGACGTCCGGTCGACCAGGTCCTAGACCTCGGGTGACCTGATGAAGTATGGTGACTGGAGTGTCTTTTGTACTTTGTCACTTTTCAATGTTCCAAGACTCCAACAACTATAAAAATCTCGGAAGACCTACATTAGGTCGGTCGACCGGCAGTTTCCTGGGTCGACCGGACCACTTATCACGGTCTACCGAGATCGAGACAGAAGCCTTTGAACTTAACATCCGAACCACTTATGACGGCCTACTACCTAGTCCGGTGGACCGAAGTTGTCATGTCAATGCCAAAATATACCCGTTCTAACTCAATTTGCTTGCAATTTTTGGACCCTATAAATAGCCTTTATAGCTGATTTTTGTTCTTTGCTGAAGCCAGCGTAGGGGCCTTAGTATATAAGTTTTAGACAAGAAAATCAAACATTTTCATGAGTTAAATTCTTTCAATTATTCATCAAAATATTTCTATTTGAGAAAGACTTGATCTACATATTTTGTTATTCTCACATGTGAATTAGAGATATAATTGTATTATCCAATCCTTAGAGGGATTTCTTTTTCTTGAGCTTAAATGTAAAATCTCACGTATTGAGATTATCATTCTTTGTAATGGGTTGAGTGGTGGTTTTGGGCCTCCATGTATTGGAGTAAATTTTTCTTATAATCATAGGAACTAGAGTGAATGGTGAACCGGAAATAGAAGTTGGGTTGATGTGTTCGTAAAACCTCGTCACTTTGTAGACTAGGTTAGAGAAAGAGTTCCCAATGGTGGAATGTTACATGAGTGTTTAAAAGACCATCAGTTGGTTTGTCCTTCCTTGAAATCTTTCATACAAGCTAGTGAAAAGTTACCAAAATCCTTGGGTGTATCCCAAGGTAGTGGATGTAGATCTTTTTTATCGAACCGCTCTACATCCTTGTGTTTGATCTTCTAACTCTATCTCTTTACTTTCAAGTTCTTACATTATATTTTTGCTTATATGTTCATGAACTATAATTGTGTATATAGAGTTAGTCAATTTGCTTGTTATCTCTTCTATTAGCTTGGGCAGTAGGAATTGCATTTAGAGATCTTTATAGCTTTATATATCTCTTGCTAAATGTTTTTTGTCATGACTTGTGTGTTTATTCTTACAAGCTTTGCAAATAGGAATCTTGACCTAAACAATCCTTGTCTATATACATTGTCTTGCATTCGTATGTGTTGCATTCTACACACACAAGTCATCAAAGTCATTATACTTTAATTCACCATATATGCTTGATAAACATAATTGTTGTTAAGGTGATCACTTGAGAAAATAATTTGGTAGAAAAGTTTTAAAAAATTGAGAACCTTATTCACCCCCCCCTCTTTTTCTAAGGTTCACCCCTTCAGATATTACAAATACCCTTCGGGTATTTCATCTTGGTGATATCTTTTTTGGCTATGTAGAAACTAGCTAGGCCATGATATTATTAGTAATTAAGTCTTAAATTCACATTTGTAATCTTTTATTCATCAAAAAAAAAGTCTTAAATTCACGCGTATAAGTTAACAGAATAGTGGAATACCGTGATGCTAAATTCTTTGAGGATGTGTTTCCCATGAAAATTAGTTTTTCTCAAGATGTCTAATTTAGACTCGGTCTTAGCATCTAGACTCATTCATGATCACATGAAAATGATGACAAATATGGGAGCATAACCTAGTAATTGTAGTCCTCAAACTGAGGAAACCTGGAAGGAGTAAAAGAGTAAGAGTAGGCAAGGACTTTGGAATTTATTATGTCACTTACAATGTTGAGAACAAACCTTTAACTTTCAAGGATGTTATTGAAGGGATTCATGGGCGGAAACTCGTTCCAAACACCCATGAGTCCTCCCCTGAAGGATCCGCTCATACGTAAACGAATCGAATAAGCGAGTAAAAGACTTACAATTTTCGGCTCAAGAATCCAATTCTTGAATGGAAGATCCTGTTTCTTGGATGCTTTACTGCCACCAACGGAATTCCCTTTGCGGAATTACTCCCTACCGGTATCCACGCGACGAAACGGGCAACGATTGCTAGCTCTCCGTTTTTTCTGAGTTTCTGGAATTAGGGAGAAAAGGAGAAGGCAGAATACGATTTTTGATTTCGGTGTTCTTTGGTTAATTGCGGCTGAAAACTTGATTGGCTAGGGTTTCGGCCAAGAGATGATTATATAGGGTATGAGAGTTTTTTCTCATAACCAACTCTCACATCCTCAACTTCTCTCGGCAGTGGGAGTCTATAACTCCCACGTCCCCTAGACTTCTGCTGGTAGTGGGAGTCTTTATCGGATAATAACTCCCACGTAATCCCAGTTATTAACCAAATACCGAAAATGCCCCTTATCTATAATTCGAATAATAACGCTTTATTATTCTCAGAAAAATAAATGTCAGAAACAATGAACCTAGACACATTCTAGATTCATTGAATCTGGACATGAAGCTCGTTAGCTCGTCTATGCGTGTGACCTTGTAGGTTCATCTCACAATGGCAATGAAAACACACTTAGTAGTAGTATGTGTTCATAAATCACAAGCGGTCCCTAGCAGGACATTGTGACTACCCAAAGTGAATGAATTTACGGTGGAACCTAATATCAATCCACTATTTAATCCCTTTGTCTTGCGATATCCTAATTAAGCATAAGACATGGTAGTCGTCACCCTTATTAAGCTTAATTGTATTTATGCTCGATCTCTAGGTAGACTGTTCCAACAAATAGTATCTGATAACCACTTTATCAAATACATTTGAGCACGGCCATGCATTTAGACAGTCTTTCCCTATCGAGGGGCCCATGGATATCTCTCTCTAAAAATAGTGAGGGACAAATTCCTTACAATGCCTCTCACATTCAAGCCATGATAGGACGCTACATCTGATCATCAGTCGTATTGATTACTCGATTAAAAGCAACGTACGTCTGAGTCAAAACGTGGCTCCATTCATGCTAGAATCAAATGGAGACATAAGGTCTAAGGATTCAAAAATAGTATTGAGGAAGTAATACTTATGACTAAGGACCATGAAGTAATACTTTGCATCCGATACGATATATCTCAATACATTGCATCTATGATATGATTTGTATTCATTACACATGATTAGTAAAACGTAATCATCAATCAAACATCATACTAGTTTTATTTCATTGTAAAATAGATTACATAAAACTAGGGACAACTAGAATAGTAATTACATAAGCAAATGAGTTTTACTATCAAATCACGCATTTGATGTTCATAAGCAAAATAAACTATTCATATGAAATGCTCAAATAGATATAAAACGTACAACATATGCTAATGGTCCTAGGGCACTACTAACAGTTATGGCCTCTCATAAGGCAAAGCAATTGAAAGCTGCTATAAAAAGTAAGATGGATTATGTTGTCTCTAATGAGACTAGGGAAATTAGTTGATCCGCCCTGGATGTTATACTATGGATGCAAATTTGTCTTTTGATAGAAATATAACTTAGATTATACCTTTGATAAGTATAAAACCAGATTAGTTGTCAAGGAGGGAATTGGTTATTTTGATACTTATTATAATGTTGCTCGGTTGACTACAATATGTGTGCTTATAGCATTGGCTTCGATACGTGCTTTCATCATTCATGAAATGGACGTGAAAACTATTTTTCTTCATGGAGATCTTGAAGAAGAGATTTACATGGATCAGACTTAAGTGTTTGTAGCTAAGGGAAATGAGTAAAAAGCCTACAAATATTTAAGGCTTTATATGGATTAAAACAAGCACACTTAAAATGACATAAATTTTTTGATAAAACAATTTTATCATTTGACTTCAGTACAAATGAGAATGACAAGTGTGTTTACTTCAATGTTAAGAATGATTCGGTCCTGGTCCTATGCTTGTATGTAGATTATATTTAAATAATGAAATGACCTTTTTAAAGATGATTGGAAATGGATAATTTTAATTAATTGCGAATTAGAGATTGGAAGTAAAGGGTAGAATTGGTAAAATTAACATAGATGTACTCTTTATCTAGAAATAGGAGAATTAAATTCTGACGAATCTATAAAGAAAATAAGACAAAAATTTTCAGACGTAGGGTCTCCAGCTTCCTTCAATTTTCTCCTTGAAATTATATTTCTATTTCCACCTAAAAGGTGAGAACAATGAAATAAAATGAGAGCAGCAAGCTTGAAAGTTGAACTATTTGGTTGTTATTCCATATAACTGAGATTGATATGGATATTGATATAAGACGTGTGGTGCACGTTTTGCTACTATAATAAGGACAAAAGTATGAATATCATAGATAACTAATAGAATTCACATATCGCTCACTAGAAATCCACTATATATAAGTAGTAACTATTTTTATTTTTCACGAGAAATCCACGAGAAATGTCCTGGCCAAAATAAACATGCGCAATGCATGTGACGTCGACATTAAGGTCAAAACCGACGTTTCTATTAAAAACACAGCTATATATATCACCAACTATTTTATCTTTTACCAACACAAGTTGGCTCAGTTGGTAAGGATTTGACACGTCCTTACAATTATTCCTTAATATCGAAGTTTTGCAACAATTATTTCTTGGCAACTTTAATGTTTTCCTCGTTACCAATAATTATCATATCATCTACGTAGAGATAGACTATTATATAGTATTTTTTGTTCCCCTTCACGTAGACACATTTATCACTCAGATTTATTTGAAATTCAATTGATAGCATTACACTATCAAATTTCTCATGCCATTGTTTAGGTGTTTGTTTTATTCCATACAGTGATTTAACAAGTCTACCACTTTGTTTCCTTGTCTTGGAACAACATAACCTTTTGGTTATTTCAAATAAATTTCTTCTTCCAGTTCTCTGTTAGAGAAAGCTGTAATGGCATCCATTTGATAGATCTCCAAATCAAACAAGAGGAGAATTTCGAGTGTGTTTTTCTGGCACGGGATAGCTGCAAAACTCGATACCTGACAATTACAGTCAACAACTCAATATAATTGATTTGCAAAAGATTGTAACAATCCAGCAATAAAATTGGTTTTAAATTCGGTAACAATCCAGCTTTGAATTGTTTTCCTAACAATTTTGAAAAATTTCTGGACAAAAAATATTATTGCTGCCTTCCCGACAGGGACACGCACAACGCGACCACCTATATGTAACATTAAATATTCAAACGTGCGTGAGGGCGCCTTCTTTTACCACTTCCCTAAGCCATCTTTAACCACTGCCAATTTTATGTAGCATTAAATATCCAGTCCTAATCCATGCGGGATGTGGGTTGAATATTTAATTTTCTACCTTTCAACCACCCCCACTATATACCAATTTATCATTCAGTTTGAGTATATTAGGGGAAAATATTGGAGAGAGAAATTATATGAGAGAAGTTAATATTTACATAAAGGGTAATTTGGTCATTTAAAGGAAAACTTCCTTGGCAGGAGGAAACATGCCTTCGCAATATCACTGGCCATGTGAAATACCTCTGGGTGAATTTGAAAATTTTCAAATTCTGTCCTTTAAATTTGGTATCACAACTCTTATTTAAAAAAATTATTTTAAAATTCAAAACTTAAACTCTATCTAAATTTTAAATTGTATATAAAAAATAATATTTTTTTATGATTTACATTTTTGATAATAATGTCTACTACTATGTTGAAGGGGTTTAGTCATCACTTTCATGATTGTTCATTGCTAATCACGAAGTTGAAGGGCTCTTGTCGGCAATGTCAACTATACATAAATGGTGTCACCCTCCGTAATCAGAAGGTGACCTGGCAATGTCACATCTACCAATGGGACAAAGAACCCATAACATAATATATCTTCCAGATCATAACATGATAAAATAACTTATAACTTCATTTAAAACATCAACATCTACATCATCATACTTAAATTCATTACGTAACTTAATGTTAAGAAGTTCAACTAAATATCACATAAGTGTTTCCTTCTTTTAAAGAACTACTCGTCATGCATCCCATCTCATGTCTCATAATCAGCACCCTCATCATACTCATCTACAAAACACAAGAAGATAAAAAGATAAACCACACTACCTCAGTAAGAATCAACTGTCCTTGGATGAAGGACCAAATGTAACACAAAACATTCCCTGTTTCCCAAGACATATGTAGAACATAAAGCTTGACTTGACATAATCTGTAAACATCTTTAAAACACTTGTAATACACTTGAAAACATAACATAAGAGTTTAGAACAATCATAATCTGAACATAACATAACTTAGAAAAGAACAAGCGTGATATGAAATATCTCGAATGATGTAAAAAATACATCGGTCGTCCGAGATCAAGACAGAAACATTTGTCCAAAAATCCGGTTGATTGACAAGACAGAGCGGTCGACCGCAATAGCTCTGAAAGATAGGATTTTAGACCCGATCGACTGCAATCCATCACTAGGTGTCCGCAATCAGTCCCAGTAATTTTGTCCGGGCGACTGGAATCTCATCCGTTCGACCGAACCAGTCGACCGAGGTGCAGTGAAGTCATTTTTCAAGCTTAATTTGTGAAGGAAAACTCATTTTCTGCACTTTCAAATTTCCCAACCCAAGATACTGATTTTAGACTCATTTTCTGCACTTTCAAATTTCCCAACCCATGACATAAACATAACATGTCATAACAATGGCATATTAAATTGTTCACATAGGTATCAAAAATCGTGCTCCTAGCATCTTAACAACATATCACAACTTGTAGCTTTCCAACACATAATAATCTGACATGATGAGTACCGTTATGACATGCAACAAATAATTTCACAATCGAGCTCAATCATCTGAAAATAACATTAACCAACTGTTAATAGCCCAAACTACTGTTACCCATTCGGGAAGGCCTCGTACTTTTCGTATCATATCATAACTGGTAAGGCATTGCAAAGGCTATTTGAGGATATACTCATGTTATTTCACCGTTCATCCTCGTGAACTCCACAACACTGTTAACAACCCTAACATTTTAACATTTTACTCCCGCAAGGGTCTAGGCCTCGTGAGGGACAGAAAGCGCTCCCGGACACTTATACATATCAAAATTGGAATATATCATGGACTAGGGTTATCAACAGACAAGAACTCTAGAATATGCACATACTGACTCTCATGGAATGCATCCAACAATTATACAACAACATACGCAAGAATCATCAAGTATAATCATGCAAAGATGCAAACATAATTTTGTTCTTCATCCAACTTTGATGCAATAAAACATGGGAAATATTTCATATATTTCATAACTTGATAAAAGACATATTTATGAAGTTTAGGACTGAAATACAAGAACGAAGGATCCTTACCTTGAACACTTAATCAGAAAATCAAAGAAAGAATGAAAATAAGAAATTCTAGTTTGCAGGGACAACTTCTAAGGGGCAATTACTCTTAATTTGACCGTTGTAATCCAATATCCACCGTTAGAATGTAGTTCTACAAGTTCTTATATATTAGAAACAAAAATGGAGTCAATCAGGTTTCGATTACTATGTCAATTGGCTGTTTTTCTTTGAGCACTCGAATTCTCCATATTTCAGAATGTTTCTTAACTTATCATTTTCTACCTTATTTCACTTAGCCCTTCATCTTATAGTTTTCCCCTGCACTAACTACCACAACTAACAACCTTTCCCAAGCATCACACATGCCCTTAACTTCTTTATACTACACTTAGGTCCTCTAACTTCCCAAACACAACAAGGCAATCCTAAACAAACATGTACATAATATATAACACATGTAAAATGAAGTAGACACATGATTCAATTATATTCATGCAATTACTAAGTTAAAAAAGGTCATGTTTTATCACATTCTCCCCCTTATGAAAGTTTTATCCCCGAAATTTTGGTTGTTATCTATATTTCATTACTTTTGATGACGATTACAGTCGTTTTGGATACACGTTTCTTATTAAACACAAGTGTGAGACTTTTAAAAAGTTCAATGAGTATAAGTGTGAAGTAGAAAACCATCTTGGCAAAAGTATAAAGATGCTTCGATCTAATCGATGTGGGGAATACTTAAGTTAAGAATTCTGGTGATTATCTAAAGGATTGTGGAATTGTTTCACAATTTTCTCCACCGGCTACTCCACAATGGAATGGTGTATCCGAAAGGAGAAATCGAACACAATTAGATATGTTTCGATAGATGATGAGTCACGCAAGCCTTCCAAACTCTTTTTGGGGACTTGCTTTAGAAGCATCAACTTTAACACTAAACAAAGTTCCATCAAAATATGTTGAAAAGACCCCATATGAGATATGGGCTGGGAAACGTCCTAGTATGTCTTTCATTAAGATTTGAGGTTGTGAGGCATTTGTGAAACGTCCATCTTTAGCCAAGCTCAGTCCTAAGTCGATCAAGTGCTTATTTGTCAGGTATCCTAAGGAAACCAAAGGATACTACTTATACATTACTTGCTCAAAAAGGAGTTTTTTCTAGAGAAATAGTTTCTTTTGGGAAAACTAGTGGGAGCCAAGTTCAGCTTAATAAAGTTCCAAAACTTACTGAAGTTCAACTAAGCACTCGTGATAAGATGAAATATAAACAAGCTTCACAAGCCATTGTGCAACCGGTTCATGAACCACAAGAATTGCATATGTCAAGTAGAAGTCGTAGATCACTAGAGAAACTTGGATTTCTCGTAACCGAACATGGTGATGTTATGTTTACTGATCACGATGAGCCTACAACCTACAAACAAGCAATTAATAGTCCAGATTCTTAGAAATGGCTTGAAGCAATGAGGCCTGAAATGGATTACATGTATACTAACCAAGTATGGATCTTGGTTGATCCACCTGAGGTGGTGACCCCAATAGGGTGTAAGTGGGTTTTTTAAATTAAAAACGGACATGGAAGGAAACATTCAAATGTAACAGGGGCAACATATCGTGAAAGGTTTTAAGAAAATTCATGGTATTGACTATGATAAAACTTTTCCCCCTATAGTTATGTTCAAATATATAAGGATTTTGCTTGTAATAGCAGCATACTATGCTTATGAGATCTGGTAAATGGATGTCAAAACAGCTTTCCTTAACAAACACCTTGACGAGGATGTGTATATGGTACAACCCGAAGGTTTTGTCAATCCAAATAATGACAATAAAGCATGTAAGATAAACATGTCCATTTATGGACTAATGCAAGCTTCTAGAAGCTGGAATCGATGTTTTGATGAAACCGTACGCGAGTTCGGTTATCAAAAAATGTTGATGAACCTTTTCTTTACAAGATGTTTAGTGGAACCACAATTGTGTTCCAAAATTTTTATGTGGATGAAATATTGCGAATGACGTTCCAACATTGGAATCAGTAAAGGTCAGGTTGGGGCCATGTTTCTCTATGAAGGACTTAGGTGAAACCAGCTTCATCTTAGGGGTCAAGATCTATAAAGATAGATCACGTAAACTCCTTGACTTAAGACAAAGTACGTATATAGACAAAGTGCTAAATCGGTTTAGCATGCAAGAGTCCAAGAAGGGCCTTTGTCCTATAGCACTTGGTAGGTTCTTTGAAGACAACAGTGTTCTATGACACTGGATGAGAAAGAACGCATGAGTGAGATTCCATATGCTTCAGTAATTGGATCTATCATGTATGCCATGTTGTGTACTCGCCCGGATGCCTTGTATGCTTAAAGTATAATAAGAAGATACCGGTCTCCATGCGGTGAGCGTCACTAGACAGCCGTCAAGAATATCCTAACGTACTTGCAAATGACTAAGGATACGTTCTTAATCATTGTAAGTGGTTACACTTATGCTAGTTTCTAAACCGTTGCCTCAACAGAGGTGATGTGAGCTGGAGGAGTTCAAAGCAGGGAACTGTTGCAGATTATGAAACTGAAGCTGAGTATATAGCCACATCACATACTGCAAAGGAGGCAGTTTGGATCCGGAAGTTCATTGCTGAACTTGGTGTGGTACCTTCCATTGCGAATGCGATTGATCTCCACCGTGACAATAATTGGGCCATATCTCAAACAAAGAACCACGATCTTACCAAAAGTCTAAACATATACTCAGACGATATCACCTAATCCGAGAGATTATTGATAGGGGTGATGTAAAGATTTTCAAAGTACATAAGGACGATAATGTCACCGATCCAATGACGATACTACAGACACAACATGAAAATGATCTTCATACTTGTAGCATGGGTATTCAATATCAAGAGGATTGGTCTTAGAGCTAGTTCTTATATAAATATGCACTAAAAGGCAAACTTGTTGTCTTTAGTGCAAGTGGGAGAGGTATCTTTTTCATTGGGATGAAATATTAAAGGCAACATTCCATTATTATGTTATATTACTACTGTGTAATTGTATTAAACATAATAACGTCCTTTAAGTAGTTATTGTAATTGTCACATTGAACTATTCTAAATGGCTATTGACAAATTACAAAAGAAAACACCATATTCAAATGACACACAAATGTACATATCACCATATCTATTGCATTTTTTCGTCCCATGTTGTGTCACGGAGAATACTCTGGCATTGGGCCTCAGCATTGATTCCCCAATTCTCGGTGCTAGTGGAGTAGACTGTAAATTACCCTGAATCGGCGCCTGACACTGATTAACCCGATGATCATTTCCCCCACATATAAGACAAGTATGTTACCATATGTTTTACACACTGAAAGGTAGGAGAAGCTCCTGGTGCCCCTTCGGGTCCCCCAATCTTGACTAAATTTTCCCCCGTTCTCACATTGGGTCTGAATGTACCAGTTGGTCCCGAGGCGGGAACGAACCTCTTTCTTGCGACCATAAGTACTGTATCTATAGAGTGGGAACCATGTCCATGCATTATCATTAAGTATGTCCTCTTCACCGCTTGTTAAGCATCGACCCTCAAGAACTCAGCTTCAATATCTAAGTTTCTCTGGTAAGCGTTCCTATATGTGGGTGGACGGTTACCCGTAAGCCTCCGTCTAATCCGATTCAAGAACCACGAAACAAACCTCTGGGTCCTCATCTCCGGGTCACGAATATTTACTGAAGCGTACTGTAAGCCCTAAGGGCTAATCTGATCAATCTTGTTTTTTATGATAACAAGACATTTTGAGAAGTCCTAATGCTTGTGTGAGCTTGTGTTTCAATGATGCATTGAAATGTAGCTTTTTGAGAACATCAAAGATCATTCTACAACAAGAAGAAGCTACATTTTGCAATTCTTCAATGGAACAAGCTTAAAGGTCATTCACAATGCCATTGAAAGATATTGTAAAATCAAAGGAAGATCTTCTTGAAGATTTCGAAGGCCATTCTACAAACAAGAAGAGTATTCATTTTGCAAGTCTCCATAGCACAAGCCAAAAGGTCATCCACAATGCTAATGGAAGATATTGCAAAATCAAAGGAAGATCAACAAGTGTTGAAGTCTAAGGTGCTACAACTTGTCAAGACTACAAACGACTTCAACACAAGAAGAGGTTGATCAAAGGTCTCAAGTTCAAGCTCAAAGAGGAACTCATCTTGAAGACTTGAAAACCAAGAAGAAGATTAGTCAAGAAGCTTATAGGTATATCTCTTGTGACTAATCTTATTTGATGAATGATAGTTTATAGTATGATGAAGCTCATACTCTTTCATGTTTTCAAAACCATATTTTATACTTTGATTTATTCTTTCAAAGGTTTTGTAAAACATACTTTAAGTGTTGGTTAATGCCTAAGATCTTTAAAATGTTTTCAATATCTTTCAAAAACACTTAGGCGTGAGTTTGAGAACATTAGAAAGTTGATCAAGTGCAAAAACCACTTATGGAATGAAGTCCGGTGGACCAGGTCCTAGACCTTGGGCGACTTGATGAAGCTCGGTTGACCGACATGTGTTGTCTGGTCGACCGAAGTGTCTTTTGTACTTTATTACTTTTGAATGTTCTAAGACTCCAACGACTATAAAAAATATCAAGGCAAAATTATAGCCGTTGTAACTCGATTTGCTTGCTATTTTTGGACCCTATAACTAGCCTTTTAGGCTGGTTTTTGTTCTTTGCTCATGCCAATAGAGGGGCCTTAGATTATAAGTTTTAGACAAGAAAATCAAACACTTTCATGAGCTTAATTCTTCCAATCATTCATCAAAGCATTTCTATTTGAGAAAGAGCTTCATCTATTTATTCTTTCATTCTCAAATATGAATTAGAGCTTCAAGTGTAATATACAACCCTTAGAGGGACTTTTCTTTCTTGAGCTTAAATGTAAAATCTCATTTGTTGAGATTATCGTTTCTTGTAATGGGTTGAGTGGCAAGGCTTGTTTATGAGAGTGGTGGTTTTGGGCCTCCATTAGTTGGAGTGTATCTTTCTTGTAATCATAGGAACTAGAGTGAGTGGTGAAAATAGAAGTACGGTTGAATGTGTTAGTAAAACCTCCTAACTTGGTAGGCTAGGTTAGAGAAAGAGTTCCTATGGCTAGAGGGCTGCATGTGTGCATATAAGGACCATTAGTTGGCCTTTCCCTTGGAAGGTTACATGAATGTGTAAAAGACCTTTTGTTGGTTTGTCCTTCCATGTAAGCTCTCTCAAGACTAGATAGTGGAATTTGCCAAAATCCTTGGTTGTGTCCCAAAGTAGTGGATGTATATCTTTGTGATCGAACCACTCTACATCCTTGAGTTTGATCTTCTAACTCTATCTCTTTACTTTCAAGTTCTTACATTATAGTTGTGCTTATATTCTCATGAACTTGATTGTATGAGCTTTATTTTTTTATATGGAGTTAGATTAATTGCTTGTCATATTTTCCCTTGGCTTAGGCATAGGACTTGCATTTAGAGATCTTTATAGTTGTATATATCTCTTGCTAAATGATAATTCCCATGACTTGTGTGTTTGTTCTTACTAGCTTTGCATATAGGAATCTTGACCTAGACAATCCTTGATCATATACATTATCTTGTATTCCTATGTGTTGCACATACACACATAAGTCATCTAAGTGATAACTCTTTAATTTACCTTATATGCTTAATGAACATAATTGTTGTTAAGGTGATCACTTAGGAAAAGAATTTGGTAGAAAAGTTTAAAAAGTTTGAGAACCTTATTCACCCCCTTAAGGTTCTCTCCTTAGGGAATTGCAAATACCCTTCAGGGATTTCAATTGGTATCAGAGCCTAGTCTCTCTTTTTGTTTGGATTAACACCCTAGGAGGATCTATGGCCATTAACTTTTCTACCTATTCTATAGAAGACTCTTCCCACCTCACTGTGATGACTCCATCTTCTCTATGTGGGTAAATGTTTAAAACTCTCATTGTCTATTGATAATTTCATCTTGTTGAGCTTTATAGAAACATAACCATATGTTCCTTCAATCAACAAACAATGTGTCAAGGAAGAGAAAGAGTATGCCACAAAGTTTCAGTGATATAGATTCAAAGAGAAGTGGCATTGGGGCATATATAAGGAGATGTGCCAAAAGAAGTAATTTAAAAGCCTCCTTAGCACTTGGAGCCTCAAGGCTCAAATACCAATCAATTGGAGAACCAAGTTGCTTAAAGACAAAGAACAAAGCATCAAGTGGGGTTAAAAGCAAAAGTTTTGATTTATCTATTGCTGCTGTTTATGAAAAAATTGAGCTGACATGGCCAAAGTGGTTGTCAACTCGGTTGGAACCCCTATGTTTACCAGTGGTGGCACATAACTCATCCCAGTTTCATTTTCAGTAGCCATTGCAAGCCTAGGAGGAAGCGATAATTGTTGTTGACTTGAAGACCCAATATACTGTCTACGGCCACCCCTTCGGTCTTGGCGGGCAAATGTGGCGATGGGCATAACAAACTCATCCACATTGTTCTTTTTGTGATCCATCTTCTCCAAGTAAAATTCCATACATAATTAAGCATATAACTCGTATAACAAGTTCACATAACAATTTAACATGGCATAATATAACATAATAGGTAAAAATGGCATAGCATATCAAGTAACTAACATGACATATCAATTATAAAAGACATATAAACCATTAAATATACACATATGTCATATTCCAGAGTCTCAACCCGAGAATCACATCTTAAGTCATCTAATGAATCCTTCATATATTCATTCCATACTTAGGTTCTAACTAAACATTAAAGCCTAAGGTTCGACCTGCTCTGGTACCACTTATGTCACACCCTATAACCTGGCAGTGCCTCATCTATCAATGATACACCGAACCCATAAACAAAAAAGAATAAATCCAAAATGACTTCAAGAGATTACTTAAAGGATTCACATAGTCTTACATCATAAAACAATACCTAAAAGTATAACTTGTTCTTACATAACGGAAACGTAAAAGTTAACTAGTAAGAGAAACTAAACCTAGCTATTACATTAGTTCCATAAAGTTTACTCCTTATAGTAAGTGTCCACGTCATAATCTGCAAAAGAGGAGAAGGATTGACTTACACAAGCTCAGTAAGGATCAAACACCCTTGGGATAAAGTATAAAATACGACTCAAAGCTTTCCCTTTTTTTTCCAAAATCGATTGAATCATAACATAATTTACTTGAACAGAAATAACCTTTTAAACACTTGAAATACACTTTATAGAATTTATAGCTTTAAATAGACAAAATGGAAATCAAAACAGACCAAATCAGACCCCTGGACGCATCGTCTGCAACCCCTGCAATACCAACACGTGTCAACATAAAATGACACGTTTTGACCAGCTTTCACATACCCAAAATACGACCAAAGCAAGAACAACATAATTTAGATTAAAAGCTTAAAACTGAAAAAACCTTTTGTAATATATATAAATAGTTGGATAGTATGATAGTATGATATGATGATTAGTCAATAAATTTAGTTATTTCAAAAAAATAATATTTTAATCAGCCAAATTAATATAATTTTATTTGAAAGATTTCAATTTTAGTACTAGTATGTGTTCATATTTCACAATCGGTCCCTAGCAGGACATTGTTACTACTCAGAGTGGATGAATGTACAGTGGAAACTAATATCAATCCACTATTTAATCCCTTTGTCTCGCGATATCCAAATTAAGCATAAGGTATGGTAGTTGTCACCCTCATAAAGCTTAATTGTATTTATGCTCGATCTCCAAGTAGACTGTTCCAACAAATAGTATTTAATAACCACGGTTATTAAATACATTTGAGCACGGCCATGCATTTAAACAGTTTTCCCTATCGAGGGGCCCATGGATGTCTCTCTCTAATAAGAGAGGGACAAATCCCTTACAATGCCTCTCACATTCAAGCCATGATAGGATACTACATCCGATCATCAGTCATTTTAATTACTCGATTAAAAGTAACGTCTGACTGAGTCAAAATTTAGCTCCATTCATGCTGGGAAACGATGGAGACGTAAGTTCTAAGGATTCCAAATAGTATTGAGGAAGTAATACTTATGACTAAGGAATCATGAAGTATTACTTCTCTTTTGAATTCACGTCCGCTACAATATATCCCAATATATTATATCTATGATATGATTTGCATCCATTACACATGATCAGTAAAACATAATCATCAATCAAACATCATACTAGTTTTATTCATCGTATAGAACATTACATAAAACTAGAGACACTCAGAATAGTAATTGCAAAAGCTAATGAGTTTCTCTCAAATCACGCATTTGATGTTCAAAAGTAAAATTAACTATTCAAATGACATGCTCAAAAATATATAAAACGTACAACATATTCTAATGGTCCTAAGACACTACCAACATAGAGGCCCTTTACCTTTGTATTGAGGCACTCTAGTCGACCTTCTGCCTAGAACCGGCCGACCGAATGTGTCAGTTACAGTAAAAAAATATAGCCGTTGTGACCAAACTTGTTTGTGTATTCTAGCCCTATAAAAAGCTTCTTAAGTTGATTTTTCATGATTAATCAAGCCATAAGAGGGCATAAGCTTTAGACTTCTTATACACACAAACAAACACTTTTGAGCTTTATATTCATATCATTAAAAAAGCTAATTTGTTGAGCTTAAACTTCATCTATCTTGATATTCTCAAAAACTGTTTAGAGCTTCATTTGTATATCCATTCCAAGAGGGAATTCTTTGTAAGAGAGATATATTGTAAAATCTCCTTAGAAAGAGATTAGTTGCCCTTTCTCATTTGTTCAGAAACTGGTTCTTTGTGAGCTAGCAAACAACTCTTCGTGAGCTTCACTCTTTGTGAGTGTTTGCAAGTCCTATGAGTAGGCAAAATTCATCTTTATGAGGCAAACAACTCTTGTGAGAGATTAGCTCTTAGTGAGCTTAACATTATTTGTGAGTGGAGTCTTCTTTGTGAAACACAAGTCCTCATTTGTTGGGGGCAATTGTAAAAGGTAGAACGCATCTTGCATTTGTTCCATTAATGGATGTTGAAATCCTTGGGTTTTTCCCAAGGAAGTGGATATAGATACTGTGTGAAACGAACCACTATAAATCCTTGTGTTAGTTTTCTCTAACCCTTACCTCTTTACTTTACAGTTCATGAATTGCCATAACTTGTAGACTTGACTACATGAACTATTTTCTTAGGATAGAAAACAACACACGCTTTCTTGTTTTATACAATTGCATCACATAGTCATCTAAGTTACCTTAAACATAATTGAATCACCTTATGTTCTTAAACAATATACTTGTTGTTAAGCTGAACCTTTAGGCAAAGAAGTTTTAGAAAATCTATAAAAGTTTTTAAGAACCTAAGTGACCCCCCCTAGGTTCAACACCCTCAAAGGTGTATTTCAATTGGTATCAGAGCCTAGTCTCCTTTTTATTGGACTTACATCCTACGAGAATCCCCATCTAGACCACCTCTATTTGATGGCTCCAACTTTGATAGGTGGCAATGTGCGTTTAAATTTTTTTTGTCTTCTAATCACATTTCCTTGTTGAGCATTATAGAAGAAAGTCCTTTTATTCATTCAATCTACACACAAGGTGTCATGGTGCTTAAGTGTAGGAAAGACTATGATGAAGAAGACATCAAGAAGATGACACTCAACTTCCAAGACTTAAATGCTCTTTGTTGTGAATTAAATGAAGAAGCTCTCAACAAAGTGCATGAATGCGAAGATGCTTATTCTATGATGAATATTCTTGAAGAATCATACAAAAGAGAAGTTGAAGTGGAAAATCCAAAGGTGGGAAAAAGCTATATTTGGGGACTCTACTTTGTGAAGGCATTGAATAAATCTCAATCATACTCCAAGATAACACTGATATCATCAAGGAGTATAAGGGAAGATGGAAGCACAAGATGATGAAATACTATAGCAAATTGAGCATTCAGTATAAGGGAAGATGATGAAGGCATTGAATAAATCTCAATCATACTCCAAGATGGAAGCACAAGATGATGAACTTCATAATGAACTTAATTATGATGGAGACAATGAAGATCAATCTTCTTGCAAAAGGAAGAGATTGCCACTAATCTTCAAATATAGACATTCTACAAGAAGTGGGCTTGGACTCAATCATTCCAAGAAGAATGATGAAGACTTTAAATGGAGATGTACAAAGAGAAAGAAATCACAAACCCTCCATAGCACTTGGATTCCTCAAAGCTCTATAGCAAAGATTCTCAAGGAATCAAGATACTTAACAACAAGTGATGATCAAAACTTCAATGACAATATAAATCATCATCACATGCTAAGAAAGCATAGGTATTAACTTCACCTTCTCTAAATTTTTTAATTGATGCTATCAATAATTTGAGAAGTGTCTTTGACCTTTATGCTTTCGATTCTAGTGATATTGCATCTCATCTTTTAAATGATCAAAAGAGCAGAGATATTTTGAAATGTGATCTTCACATGTTATATGTCTCTTTTGATGATCTATCTAAAGGATGTAATGTCACAAACTTGGATGACTCTAACTCTTATTTGTCTTTATCTCTTAAGAGTCATCCTTGTCACTCTAACCTTGAAAATATTTATCTCAGTGCACACACTTTCCATTTGAGAACTAACAATGAAGGACGTTTAAAAAAGGTACCATGTATTTCTCAAGCTTCCCTTGTAGGTTCCAAGAGATCTAAGTCCCAATCCAAAGAAATGAACCATAAGGAATGGAAAAGCAAAGCAAAGTCTCCAAGCAAAGAGTCATGTGCCAAGGACAACATGGTTGTGGAGAATTCATCAAGGAACATAAAAGATATCATCAATGATGACTCCACAAACCAAAAGAAGATTGCTTCCAATGCATCAAATGCTCAAATGGAAAGAAGAAGCAATCAAAGGATAGGCTCCTCGCAAGAAGGATTGGGTCAAGATCTATGCCTCATTGCTCTCTTTGATAAAGATCAAAATGAAATTCAAAGTCCTAAATCTATAGGCAATGAGGTACAATCTAATCCTTCCTTTGATCTTGACTATGATAATGAGGAGGATTCTTATGTATTTTTAAATGATTTATATGATGAAATGAAAATATTATCTAAGAAGAACAAGTTCACTAAAAATGAACTTGCTTGCTCACTTAATGAAAAATCTAAAATGCAAGCTAAGTATAATAGTCTTCTTACTTCTTTTTGTTAGAGGAATAACCGGGTCTAAACAGGTTATGCAGCGGAAAAAAACGACCCGCCTCTAATAGGATCTTTCACGAGTAAGAACCTTAGACTATGGGATAGTATTATACCTTTCGAAGTGCGGAAATCATCTGAAACGGTTTCAGTTGTCACGAACGAAACACCACCAACGCAGGCTCCGCCTCTCCCAATATCCACTCGATCTTCCGGGGATGGTCCTCTACCGCTTGGTGCTAGCCAATGCCTCGTAGAAGTCTTGAAGACACTCTTCAAGATGGAGTATATATATATATGGTGGATATAGGACCTTTCGAAGAACAAGAAACAGTTTTCTTACTTCTTTTCTATTAGCCAAAGCTAGAAACAAGTATATAGAAAAGCTGTCTTTTCTTTCTATTCAATCTCTATTGAATGCTCTCTCTTTTCTCTCTTCTCTAAGCTCTCAAAAAGCTGGAGAATAATGACATAGAATGCTAGGAAAAATCAGCATTTTTCTTAGTCATTCAAAGGATAGTAGAGAGAGTGAAAGGGGAAAGTGGAAGATCATGGAGGAAACCACTCATCCACATTCTCCACCACTTCAACCTCCTTTCTAAGAGATAAGAGCTGAAAATATGTCCAATATTTCCAGCCATAAGGTCGGTCCAAATGGGTTGGTCGGCCCAATCATATTGGTCGACCCAACCCGATTAAGGGCCCAATCCAATCCCGGCCCGGCCAAATCGAATTGGCGCACCTTAGATTAAATGTACTCCAACAAGTCTAATCCAGTTGATCTATGAGTGCGACCCAGGAGGTATCTATGATGTTGGTCGTGACATCATATGTCACAGGTAATGAGAGGTAATCTAGCAACGCATCATTACCCCCAATTCATAAATATCTGGTGACTATCATAATTACACCATTTGACATTTGTATTTAAATCCTTTTGTCCTTGATATCTAGATTGAACACTAAGTCATGGAACAAGTCACACTTGTATTGTCCAATCTTTTAGTTTCTTGATTCGCGAGTAGACTAATCAAATGACATCAATATCATATACTGATTCATTTGTTCATGGCCATGAATTAGTCAGACTCCATCAAAGGGGCCCAAGATATCGCTCCTGCTATATAGGAGGAACAAATCCTTTCTGCGTCCCATTCATCCTGAACAAGATTTGTGATATACCCAATAAATGCCTTTATTGCTCACCCTGTTACGGATAGCGTTTAACATTATCAAAGCATAACACTAGCCATGCAAGAACTCTTGTGAGACCTCAAGTCGAAGGATTCTCATATACAACCCAGTCAAAAATTTGAAAAACACCGTTGACTATTATATAACAACCCATTGTGTGTTTCTCATGTTGGGTCTGTCCAGTATAATGATTCTCTAATCATATATACCCATGTGACGATCCGATATCTTATATCAATCACTGCAGATACTAGTCTTACGCATTATTATTGTCCTCGAAGATTCCATAATAATGTTCGACTAGGGACGTTTCAGAATCATAACAATTATGAATACTATTCTAAGGACATATTATTTCATTATGTTTTTAAGAACGCAGAAACACTAATTAATAATACTGGAATTTATGCCTTTGTATTCATCAAAATGAAAATTACATAAATACGATACAATAATCTCCCACTTGCACTAAAGACCCAAAATCATCTAATGATTGGTCTTTAAGGGCATACTAATGACTGTCTCTAAAGATCAACCCTCCAGATATCGGATACCCATGGAGCTAGTGTGACGATCATGCTGCTGCTGCGACAGTGGCTTCGTCAGTGGATCGGCGACATTGTCTGCCGAATCTACTCTACATATATGCACATCACCTCTTTCTATAATCTCGCGGATTAGGTGAAAACGCCGTAGTACATGTTTGGACCTCTGGTGAGATCTAGGTTCCCTAGATTATGAAATAGCCCCATTGTTGTCACAATAGAGGTCTATCGGGTTCGCAATACTAGGAACCACATCAAGGTCGGAAATAAATTTCCTGATCCAAACTGCCTCCTTAGCTGCTATGTACTCGGCCTCTGTCGTAGAATCTGCGATGGTCGATTGCTTTGAACTGCGCCAGCTCACAGCACCTCCATTCAAGTTAAACACATATCCCCATTGTGATCGGAAATCATCTCTGTCGGTTTGGAAACCAGCATCGGTGTAACCACTTACAACGAGCTCATCCGCCCCTCCATAAATCAAGAATGTATCCTTAGTCCTTCGCAAGTACTTGAGGATATTCTTGACTGAGATCCAGTGACGTTCACCGTAATTAGACTTTTATCTGCTCGTAAGGCTTAAGGAAAACGAGACATCTGGGCAAGTACATAACATGGCGTACATGATGGATCCTATGGCAGAAGCTTAAGGGATCTCTTTCATGCATGCGTTCTAATTAGGCAGGCATTTTAGAACACTGTTTGTTCGACAGAACAGTACCATGTGCCATAGGACAAATGAGTATTATACCTTTCGAAGTGCGGAAATCGTCTGAAACGGTTTCAGTTGTCACGAACAGAACACCACCAACGCAGGCTCCGCCTCTCCCAATATCCACTCGATCTTCCGGGGATGGTCCTCTACCGCTTGGTGCTAGCCAACGCCTCGCAGAAGTCTTGAAGACACTCTTCAAGATGGAGTATATATATATATGGTGGATATAGGACCTTTCGAAGAACAAGAAACAGTTTTCTTACTTCTTTTCTATTAGCCAAAGCTAGAAAACAAGTATATAGAAAAGCTGTCTTTTCTTTCTATTCAATCTCTATTGAATGCTCTCTCTTTTCTCTCTTCTCTAAGCTCTCAAAAAGCTGGAGAATAATGACATAGAATGCTAGGAAAAATCAGCATTTTTCTTAGTCATTCAAAGGATAGTGGGGAGAGTGAAAGGGGGAAGTGGGAGATCATGGAGGAAACCACTCCTCCACATTCTCCACCACTTCAACCTCCTTTCTAAGAGATAAGAGCTGAAAATATGTCCAATATTTCCAGCCATAAGGTCGGCCCAACCCGATTAAGGGCCCAATCCAATCCCGGCCCAATCGAATTGGCGCACCTTAGATTAAATGTACTCCAACACTTTTCACATCATATCAAATGAAAAAGAGAATGCGCTTTTATCTCTAAATACTATGTCTCTTGAAAACCAAGAGTTGCTCGATAAGGTGCTTATTGTAGAATCTAAACTTGTTGAGCATGATATCTTAAGGCACAAAATTGATGCATTAACTGCTTATGTGAATAAGTGTAGATGTGCTAGAGATATCCTTGGTAATATGCTTGTTGCTCCACATGTTCTTCTTGATATTAATTGCCAAGGGCACAAGCACACACAAAAGAAATCACACTCTACTTCTTTTAATGCTAGAACACCACACACCCATATGTTAAGTGTTAAGTGCTCATATTGTGGTAAGTGTGGTCATCATTCTACTTGTTGCATTAATAAAAAGAAAATAGAAAGAGGTGCTAAATCTATATGGGTTGAAAAGAACCCCAACACTAACCCCCCAAGGACCCATAAAAAACGGGTACTAAAATTGAATTCTTTTGTAGGAAACAAGGGCAAACCGGTCTACCGGACAAGGCGATGGTCGACCGAAGTAATGGTAAAATTGCCTCAATCAAAGACAGGGTATCCCGGTTAACATCAACCAACTCCTGCTCGACCCAAGCTCAAGACTTTTCAGTAACAGGGTTAAAACCGTGGGCAAGGCAAGAGTTGAACAAACAGAGGGTCGAGGCAGTGGCGAAAGCCATGTCGGCGGCGAAGAGCATAGAGGACTATGTGATGGACCCTCCGAGAGACCGAAGAGTAGATGACTTGAGTGGGTCTAGTGGAGGGAACTTCATCTCCCTCAAGCCAAGAGAAACTTTTAGTGGAGAGGATCATCCGGCCTACAGACAGAGCTCTAGTGGGGGAGATGCCGACTCTAGTTCAAGGGTGGGAAGTAGCGGTAACTCATGTTTCTCGTGTGGCAAACCGGAGCAGACTTTGAGATTTTGCCCAAAGAATGTGGAGTCTAATGGGTCGCTGAACGCAATGGGATCCGGTCCAAAGGGGTCGAGAGTGTGCTAGCAGCGATACATGCTGTATCTGATAGCACGAAAATGCCCCATGAGCAAGGAATTGCTGGCGGGGGAGATGAAGATTACTGAGCAGTTGTCCAACTTGAAGAGGGAAGTTACTTGGGAAGCTTTCGGAAGTTGAAACAACAAGAACATCCAGAGGAAGTAGGGTATTTGGGAAGCTTTCGCAGGGTTGAATATCAAGGCCTTGCTGGGGGCCTTGGAGTCTAAAGAGGAGATCGTTGCAGTGTAAACAGACGATGCTCAAGACATGAAGCCTGGGCTCTTGTATGTGGACCTCAAGATCAACGGGAGAGCTGTCTCAGGTGTTGTGGACAGTGGAGCCATGAAGAACTATATTGTTTGCTCCGAGGTTGATCATCTGGGCTTGACATTATCGAAGAGTGTAGGTCACGTTGTGAAGGTTGTTAACTCGGGTGCTAAGCCTTTTGTGGGCATGACCCATTGTGTGAATGTGGAGCTAGGACCGTTGAAGAAACTGACTTCCTTCGTAGTTGTAAATATGGATGACCACCGAATTGTTCTTGGCCTAAAGTTCATTAGAAAGAATAAATTAACAATATGGTGATGGGGAATAAACTTACCTTGATCCCTTGTAAAAATAATGTTCAGCCCTCACAGAATACATCACAACTGGATACTATGTATTTAATAAGAGCTCCCATGAAGGGAAAGGAACACTGCGACACAAAGATTAAGGATGCAGAACCCCGAAAACGGATTATGCAAGCCCCTCTTTGAATCATTGCAGGAAACACATTCTCCTTGGCGTGCAACAATGTGAAAGGACTCCAATTCTAGAATATCTAAAGGAAAGTGTTGCTGAACTGACAAGATGTGGAGTTCCTTCCAGAGATCGTGTTTTGACGAACCTCCTCTGGCTCGCCGTGGCTTCAAAGAGTGAGCAGATCAAGAAGGCGCCGAGGACGTTGCCTAATTCAAGTGGGGGAGGATGTCACAGATCGGTCGTGACTACGCAGAGGAGACAACAACGATGCGTCCCTACACTCTCGAGCTTGCCTAAGACGTGCGGCCAAAGGCACCCGAGCATGCCGATCATGCAATGCACGCCTCGTCGTCGCAACATAAGCCGCACGCAGCAGTGCCCAACAACGGTGTGCAGGAGTTACTGTAGTAGTGCCCCCAACGACGTGCAGATAGTGCCTCAACAACGTGCAGGAGTTACTGTAGTTGTGCCCCAACAACCGAGCAGCGACACTGTAGCTGTACCCCAACTTTGCGCATGTGTTACTGTATCTGCGCCCCAACAACGGGCAGAGATTACTGTAGCAGTGCCCCAACCGTGAAGGCATTTGATCGAGTCTCCCACTCATACCTTGTCTTAGTCTAGCTTTGATTCAGTTTTTGCATGCACATTATTCATCTGGTGAGGAATCTTTTAGAAAACAATTTGTTTTTGTACTACTTAATGGGAAGCCATTCGGCTTCTTTAGCTCATCCCGGGGGTTAAGCTGGGTGACCCATTGTCACCCCTTCTTTTCATCATTAATGTCGAGGTGTTCTCAAGAGTATAATTTTTTTTATTGAATATGGGATCCATTGGCTCATTTTCTGTGTCACGAACTACTATAACAATTTCACATTTGGCTTATGCGGATGATGTAGTCATTATCACAAATGGTGGGAAGATATGATTGCAGAAGCTTTTTTCTTTTATAAAAACATATGAGGTCACCTCAGGTCAATAGATCAACACACATACATGTTCATTCTATGCATCGTCCAAAACCACGCAAAGGCAAGTGGAGATCATCGCGTGTACCACGGGTTTTTTAAGGAAACTTTTACAATGTCTATCTTGGTTGCACGTTGTTCACGGGTCGTTCCAAAGTGTGTTATTAGAGACCCCAGAGAAAGATTTTATCAGAACATGGACCATTTGGAATCCTTAATTCTATGAGAGGTGGAAGAAATCTTACTGGGCTTAGGGATTTGGTTCTCTTAAGAAAGCCCAAGGAGACATCCACATGACTAATATATTTTATAACAAAGGATTCTATACTCTGGTAATAAACTACAAATTGATAACCATTTAGTCCACAATAAATTAAACATTTTGAGGTTTCCGTCCATATAAAATTTGCATCAAAGCTCTCTCGACATGAATACCATATATTCATCAAAGTTGGACTAAAATGTGATTTTGTGACAATCACATGTATGAAAATGTTCATTCCTACAAACTTAGGAATTAAACTCCACAATGTCTGAAATCCTTAGCTTCAATAGAGGACACTCTTGTGTCAAATACTCCCCTCATCCCAAAATAACTGTCCTTTCTACACATGAATTAAGAGTTTGGAAAATTTGTTGTAAACATGATACTAAAAAGTAAAAATACCCTTATTTAAATAATGAAATGACATTTTTAAAGCTAATTGGAAATTCATAATTTTAATTAATTGCGAATTAGAAGTTGGAAGTAAAGGGTAGAATTGGTAAAATTAACACAGATGTACTCTTTATCTAGAAATAGGAGAATTAAATTTTGACAAATCTAAAAAGAAAATAAGATCTCAATTTTGAGACGTAGGGTCTCCATCTTCCTTCAATTTTCTCTTTGAATTTCTATTTCTATTTCTATTTCCACCTAAACGGTGAAAACAATGAAATAAAATGAAAGAAGCAGGCTTGAAAGTTGAACTATTTGGTTGTTATTCCATACAATTGAGATTGATATGGATACTGATATAAGACGTGTGGTGCACGTTTTGCTACTATAATAAGGACAAAAGTACAAATATCATAGAAAAATAAAAGAATTCACATATAGCCCACGATAAATCCACTATATATAGGGAGTAACTATTTTCATTTTCTCTAAATAGTAATAACATAAATTTAGGCTACTTATATCATTACAATTTTACGGGTCTGCTCTATTTGTCAAATTAGTGTTTCCGGCAAATTTTATGACCAAAATGAACACGTGCAATGCACATGACATCGGCATTAAGGTCAAAACCGTCTTTTATATTAAAAACACAGCTATATATATCACCCAGTATTTTCTCTTTTTCCAATAAAAGTTAGCTCAGTTGCTAAGGATTTGATATGTCCTTACAAAGGTCAAGTGTTCAATTCTCGTTGTCGACGTGAGGGCTGTGTTAGTGGGTGATCTATAAGTACCATTGTAAGCGACAAATGGTCCCTAGGGCCTTCCTTGACCTGTGGTGGTGACAGGAGCCGAAACAACCCTAACGTTTTTTTACTAAAAAACAAACAAACTATTTTCTCTTCTCTCTAAATAGCACAATTTTTTTAAAACTATTTATAGAATTACAATTTTACGGGGTTGCTATTTGTATCCAACAAAATGTCATATTTTTTCCTTCTCTCCCAAATACTTCATAAATAATTCACAAAACTCAAAATCATTTCGAAAAATTTAACAGAAAATCGTGAGACAACTAAATTATCACAAAATCGCACTAAGTGAAAACTAAATCACACGTTTCATATTTGAAAAATGGGTTCTTGAAAGTTTTGGTTTCTTATGTGTCCTTTTTGTCCCTCTGATATTTTGAATGTGTTATGACATGTTTCCTCTACGATTCAGACTAAGATGAAATTTATCATGTTAATTTATATGTCACTCAGTGCGATTTTCTGTTAATTTCTCGAAAAAGTCCTCATTTTTTTGTGAATTATGTTGAATTATTCCTAAAGTATTAGGAGGGAATGAGAAAATCTGACATTTTATTAGATACAAACAGCAACCCCGTAAAATTGTAATGCCATAAATAGTTTTAAAAAAAGTTCGTGTTATTTAGAGAAAAGAGAAAATAGTTGGTGCTATATATAGATGAGGTTTTAAGAAAAAATGCGATTTTCCCCTTAATGTCGATGTCACGTGCATTGCAGGTGTTCTTTTTTACCAGACAATTGGTCGCATCACTAATTTGACAAACAGAGCACACCCGTAAAATTGTTATGCTATAAATAACCTATATTTATGTTATTTCTATTTAGAGAAAAGTGAAAAAAGTTACTACCTATATATAGACACAAAGAAACTATCTATTTTTTTAGGGTTCAGGTAAGTTTATTACAATAGAATTTATCATTTTTTTTTTAACTTTTTAATATGATATTACGAGTATTTACATAATTTTATTAAGTGTATGTAAACAACTTAACAAATGTCTGGTAGTATATTTTAATAATTTTAGTTTTATAACAAACATTATTTGTGATCATAAATAATTTTGTAGAGTTAATATATTTATTATGTAGCAGTTAATAACCTTCTTAATGAATATCATCGTGTTTTTCTTAGCTTTTATCTTTTAAGCCAACATAAATCATCATGTGGAGCTATCTTATATGAAAATTCTAGATACTGCAACTTTATGCGATTCAGATCTCTACAATGTACTTCAGCTAACGCGTGAATTATTGAGTGCTTGTATATATGTTCATTTCTGACCAATTAACTTAGTTGGATACTTGATAAAGATCTTAGAGAAGATGAAACATTGCACTATTTTACAATTCCTACGCATTTCGAGTCTTGTTAAATATGATTCTGATTGTCAAATAAATAGCACTAATGGTCTTGAAGAAAAAAATACAATTGCTATAGATAAGCAATATTTTGTTCTAATTGTGTTGATAGAACTAATGATCTTCAAGCAGTATGCCTTGAGAACAATATGTACTAACTACTATGTGTTTTAAACTCCGTTCTTGGAATCAAAACTATGGTTTGATGCATATGATAATTTTGTAATCCTATGAACTAAAAAAAACAAACAAAAATTGAGAGAATAAAACTTAGTGAAAGACACAAAACGTACATATGTATAGTCATAATCACGTCCAATTACAATAATTATTTTGCATGCGTAATTATGATATGCACGTGTAATATAGTAAGTATCGTTTAGTTTCAGGTTTTACTTGTTGCACGTGTAATTTTAATATAAATTAGGAGAAGTATTTGCCTCCGGATCCTGATCTTCTCAATTATCTGCACGACATCAATGTTCAATACGTCAACTAGCTCCTACTCCGAGCACAGCCGGAGGCAATCGCCTCAATCAGAAGCACAAATATTACAGACAGAAGATTATATCAAACTATCAGCCTCTTAACAGGGAGCAATACTCTATGAATGCTTCAAACGTCTTTGTACATTCATTTCATGATGCACTAAATCAAAAGAAAAAGGGAGAGCTTCAGAAATATAATGTCACATTGAATGTGTTTTCGAGATGCTGCAACGTCGTTTTTGCGAAATGTTGTTAAGTGAGGTAGAAAATTTCGAAAAAATGGGTGCATGAAACAAAATTCATAATCATGAGGCCAAATACAATGAACAAATATGGTGTTGTTCTAGATGATTTTGGTCTGGAAACCATGCTTCATAAGTTGATGGAGTATTTTTTACATCCTATATCAAGAATTTTTATTTCATGAAATTGGTGGATCCTCATGGGTTTGTGCTTGAGTATCGAATGGGTAAAGATGTTGACCTTGTACTTCATGATGAGGAATCTGAAGTCTTTGGCGAAGAATTATTCTTACGTGGTGTGCGGTGTAACAAACATGTAAATACAAAGACTCGACCATAGGAAATCTTGATTTACTCCAATTTTCCAGGTTGTGCAGCTCTTCACCGTGGTCGCTACATGCTTGGTGCTAGAGCTACTACATATGGTCACATAATGAATAATCTTGCACGTGTCATTATAGTGCATGTGTAATTATTATAACCCACGTGCAATTATAATAAAAAATGTTTCACGTGCAATCAGTTTAACGATTCCGGATGCAAAAAATTCTCCATAAGAAAATAGCGGATTGGCGTAGCGGGTTATGATGACCTTAAAACAATAATGTACATATATACCAAAAAATACTTGCAGAACTATATTAATATAAAATAATATAATAAACTAAATTAAGAGCAATAAACTACATTAACAAAAAAACAATAAAGATAACAATATC
The DNA here is from genome assembly GCA_026122235.1 of Vinca minor. Taxonomy (NCBI): domain Eukaryota; kingdom Viridiplantae; phylum Streptophyta; class Magnoliopsida; order Gentianales; family Apocynaceae; genus Vinca; species Vinca minor. The sequence goes on along the minus strand of JAOCZM010000060.1, from coordinate 293,497 downwards.
ATAAGTTCAACTAAAATAGAAAATAATCAAATTTGTTATAATATAGAGAGGGAAGAAGAGTTTGGGAGAGAAGAAGAAGAAATCAGGTGTATATAATGATGAACCAAAGGTCTCTATTTATAGAGATAAAACCCTTTGGTTCATGGGCCTGTGGGTCTCTCACTCTATGGGTTGGGCCTGGTCATTTATTTACAACACTCCCCCTTAAATGACTAACCAGTACAACAATTGCCTCACAAAAACTTTCAAAAAAAAAAAAAAAAAAAAAACCCAGTGGGAAAAATTAAACCAAACTAAGAAAATGAGTACAATTGATGTTGGAGTATTCAATTCCCGCCTCGTTAAAACCTTGTCAGGAAAACCCAGTGGGACAAAACCTGAACGAAGGAAAAAGAGTACGACTACTCTCCCTAATCATTGAATGTCTTTAAGATGACGAATTCCAATCTGATGTATCAACTTTCTGAATGTTGATGTTGGTAACGCTTTGATAAATAATCTTCTACATTATAACTTGAGTGAATATGTTGAACATCGATGTCGTCACTTTCCCTTGGATATACTTAACATGAAGAATATGTCTCGTTAAAACCTTACTAGGAAAAAACTCTGTGGGAAAAAAATGTGCATAGTTAAGGAAAAAGAGTACATTAATCTTATGTCAAATTACTTCCCTTTTTAACATAATTGGATCAATGCATATAGATCTTCAAGATCAACTTTTTAAAATTGAAATTAGTTATATCTTAGTGAATAAGTGTTCAATCACACATCAGGTGTCCCTCGAACTTGTAATCTATAAATTTGCAACTCTTCTGGAGTTAGCAAAATATTAACTAGTTAATTTGCAACTTTTCTCTATTGAACTCCAAGTTCGTTAAATCCACATCATTTATTGCTCTCTTACTCTGATGTGGATAACTTATTCTATTAGTCTTGATGTTTATTTATATTTTTCGGGAAGAATTACTTGTATGCTTCTGACATATCAAGTACTTCAAAGACTTCCTATAAATGTTGTTACTAAATTGCAACATTGTGTATATACCAAGAGTTTGTGCGCTATTCAAATACACTTGTATCCACCCTCAAAGTAATTTATTTGTTCGTTATTGTAAACGAATATCTTTCTAAGATCACACTTCAGGTGTATAATATCTGTAACAAATGCATTTACACTTCAAGTGTATTAAAATTTTCGTACATGTTTTTCACAATTTGAGGTGAACTTAATGGTCTATGTTGACCAATCATCTCTACACTTTCAATTTTTCAGTCTGTAGACTTTATATTAAAGATCCTCATTCTATTGTGCGCATAAATAATGTCGACTTTTGCACAACTTTATGTATATGGTTCCATCAATTCCAAACATTTGAGATCTTATAATTCTCACAATTTTTCAGGTACCTGAATTTCTTCTGGAAATGATATAATATTCATGTTTGGAAAAATTCTTCTAGAATTTTAATCTTCTCGACTTGACCATCTATAAATATTTACTCCATTTGCGAGAAATTTTATTATTGGAACTCATAATGCTACCACATTTCAATGTCTCAAATATTATGGAGTTTTTTCTAGCCGAATTTTGGTTTTAAAATATTTCTAAATATTTGTCTTTTGAACTTCTGGTTCAAAACTCATTTATTTGAGGATCAACAAGAGACACAAATAGAAATAGTTTGTTCGGCCATATATTTTCCCTTCTTTATGTTGCAACAACATATATACCAATCATCAGGATTGATACCCAACATATAATTTATCCTCTTTTGAGGATCAATCTCAACACCTTGTGGTGGAGAATGAGCGCACATTTTATTTTGAGGTGGAAATCTTGTTGTTTGCAACAATAAAAACCAATTAAAAAGAAGAGAAATAAGAAATTAATAGTTGGAAAAATACAATGAAACATCTAATAAATTCAAAGCAATATATGATTCTACAAGACCATTTATTATATGAACATATTCTTCAAGATATGCAACTTTTATCTAGATGACATATAATATCACTAGTACATTTGAGACAAATTATATTTATGGGAGAATGAGCTCATTAATTTATCAAGAAAAACGCAAACTTCAAGTTGCGGATTAACAATATACGTATTTCGATGCATCGAATAAAATATTCATCCCAAAAATATATTCAATCTCAATATTCGTAGTACTAAGACAAAATATAATTACTTTGAAATATGTAGCTAAATTCAAATAATATTTTAGGAAACTTCTGGATCCATAAAAATATTTTTTCACGAATTTCTCATGATTTCGTATTTTCATTGATCTGAGATGGTCTAATCAGTCATGCCAACTAATATATATCTTTAACCAAGTAAGCTTCAGGCTTAATCAATAATGCATTTCAATGCAATTATTTACAGTACAATATAATTTATAAGAGATAAATAACAATTTCTTCAATGCATTATTTTCTAATAACAATAGCAATGATTGAAAAATGCATTTGTCCACTATCTAAATGAATCTTTATAAGGAAATTATAGATAATAATCGATTTCATAGATCTCTTCAAGAGTCTTTAATCAACCAGCTCTTTAGGAGCTTTTAATCGACTATTTCTGCTTGAAACTGATTTTAATCCTTTAGCTCTTCTGGAGCATTTCATCTACTAGTATTAATAGTTATAGTTCTTTAGGAACTATTATAAAGGAAGCGTTGTTTGAAATTTCTTGATGAACTAACTCGTCTAGAGTTATTAATAAATTAGTTCTACTGGAACTCTTCAATATGCAAACTCTTCTGGAGCTTTTTTTTTAATAGTATATGAATTTTAAAAAACTAAATGTAATCTGAAATAAAATACAAAACCACTAAAATAAAATTACAGTGCAAAATTTCTAATACATCTGCAAAACTATTAAATAAAAGTTAATCAAAACATAAAATAAGATATTACTCATTTACATTTTTACCACTTCAAGTGATAATCAATCATACTAATTTCAACATAATGAGTAATACTTCTACAATAATTGTATAGTCAAATCGGCTTTCTTATAGACAATGAAAGTTCAGTCACATTCGCTTCAGGGAATGATGTACCAATAATTTGTTGGGTTTCTCTTATATTTTGATCATCATTGTTTAAGCCACAAGACGGACTTTCGGTAAAACATCTTCTAGTGTTCTACTTCATTTCAGAGTTTAGCACAACAAAAATCTTCAGGGTTTTATTATTAACAATGTCTCCCCAGATTCATTACATAATAATTTACAATAACATATATGATAATAAAATACGATAATATTATTGCTTTAACCATCTTCTGGTGGTAAATCGTATTTATATTAAACTTAAACAATTTGTATTTATTTTACAACCATCTCCTGGTGCTTAATAGACGATTCAATCACATCAATATTCTTCAGGAATATTACTAACCGTTTTATATGATAGTAATTAATTGTAATTGAAAACGGTGAATACCATTTATACCATTTAATGTTTTTTAAGAACATTTAATGTATATTATTACTGCTTCATGAGTAATCACTCAATACTCTTAAGGAATTACTACTTCAGGAGTAATCGTTCAATATTCTTCAGGAATATTGATATTTAATTTAGGAATAAATAATATTCTTCAAAAATATTAGAGGATGTTCTTCAAGAACATTTAATATTATTAATTTATATAATTACTACTTCAGGAGTAATCGTGCAGTATTCTTCAGGAATATTGATTTTTTTTTTTTTAAGATTCTAGATAACAATAATAAATGAAAAGAAATATATTGAATAGTGAATCATGGAATGTTGATTGCTGCCATAACAAAAGCCATAAATATATGACAATTAATATGCTATCATTTATATAAATATATATGCAATTAATATATGCAATTCAATTACATAACCAAAACTTGTGGTCGAATATACTCCAAGAATAATATTCCTATATTACTCAAGTAATTTTAAATTACAATATACTCTTCTGGAGTAAATAATTAATGAATAATAATATTCTTCTGGAATAATATTTTTTTTTAAAATTATAGATAATATATATATATCAAATGGAAGGTCAGCTAGTAATTAAATGTGATGACAATCAAATTAAAAACAATAAATATGTAATCAGTATGTAATAAATATGATAAATATGTAATCCATATGCAATATAATTATAATAAATATGATTGATTACTCAAGTAAAATTTTTTTTTTAATAATAAAAAAAATGATGTATCTCATATAATGGAAAAGGCATGGTATAATATCACATCAAACAATAAAAATCAGTGAAGCATGGTATTATTATAATATTATAATAATAGTGAAGTATGATACTCTACATGAGTAAATACTTATTTTTAATAATATTATTCTTCAGGAATAAATAAATAATATTCAATAATAATATTCTTCAAGAATATCAAATGATTTTCTCCAAAACTAATTTACATTTTTACCACTTCAGGGGTAAAAATTCCATATTTTTCAAGAAGATAGGTATTATAATATTGAATAATAATAAATAAAATACAATTAAATATGAATTGATTTCACTATTTTTGGAGAAGCCACCAGCGTGGTGGGGCGGACCCCCGTTTATTAATATGGCCAAAACGGCAATAATAAAATTAGGAGGGGGACAAGGACCAAAACCTCCCGAGTACATGTGAATCGGCTAAATGCAACCAAGAGCATTTAAAATTATGCTCAAGGGTGAAACAATGTGTCTAGTTTAGAATGCAAACCAAGAATAATAAATCAGTGTTTACCTATAGTTTACATTAATGTAAAAGGGGAAATAATCAAATAATTACCGCTGTACCCGGATCTGTGGTGTTCCAAGGAAATCCAGATGGCAATAACCACGGGTGAGTCGGGGAAGGGAATGGAGATCATAGAAATACTTGGGAAGTCCGAGTATCACAAGTCGAATTAGCAAGGCTGTCCGCAGCTTGATTAGCTTCCCGAAAAACATGAAGGACTTGATAGTTTTGTGATAGCCTCAGCAGGTGTTGAAAAAGAGAATCCAGTCGCCAGTTGTGGATGTTACGAGTATTTAAAGAGTGGCTTAACACCTTTGAATCCGTCTTCACCAGTCCTGATGCATAACCCAACCGATGCATAAGTTGTAGTCCTTTAACCATAGCCTCCATCTCAGCCATTGTGTTGGTTACATGGTGCCCAAGAAAATGATAAAAAGCTGCAATGAAAGTACCATCACTGTGTCGTAAAATGCCGCCAGCCCCAGATAGCCCCGGGTTACCACGGGTAGGCTAGAGATCTTTATGCTCAATATACTGGCGCACCCTCTCGGTCTTGGTCCTCCCGCCAGCCTGTGAAGCTGGTTAAATGGCTTGAAAGTGATTGCTCATCGCCTACCATTATTCTAAATTGATTTCACTATTTGAAACAGATAAACATAATATAATAACATATAGACAGAAGCATGGTATGAATAAAAAATATATATGGATAAATCACAAAAACAACTCATACGGCTGTGTTATCAAAACATGTGGAAAGATTCAATTTTTTTTTTTTAACAACGGAGTGATCAAAGGCGCAGTATATGTAAAGATTGTACAATAATACATAAAGCATGCCACAATAAAGTATATATAAAGATTGAACAAAAATGGCTAATCAATATATATAGATGCTAGATCTATTGTATACTTCAATTGATTTGAAGCCACAATATCAAAGCGATCTATAGAAAAATTATAATAACAAACCTAGTAATTTTCTTTCAAAACAAATTGGCAGAGCTTCGTGCTGATAACGTGTTATAATATAGAGAGGGAAGAAGAGTTTGGGAGAGAAGAAGAAAAAATCAGGTGTATATAATGATGAACCAAAGGTCTCTATTTATAGAGATAAAACCCTTTGGTTCATGGGCCTATGGGCCTCCCACTCTATGGGTTGGGCCTGGTCATTTATTTACAACAAAATTCTCTTATTTAAAATTGTACTCGTGTCCTTTATACTTTAAATTCACTATTCTAAACTAAACTTTTTCCATTTTCTATCTTTCATGTTTTCATGTTATTCAAGAGGTTTAAAGCGCAATTTTAATATGATATTACGAGTAGTTACATAATTTTATTAAATGTATGTAAACAACTTAACAAAGGTCTGGTAGTATATTTTAATAATTTTAGTTTTATTTCTAGCATTATTTTTTATCTTAAATAATTTTGTAGAGTTAGTATATTTATTATGTGGTAGTTAATAACCTTCTTAATGAATCCCATTGTGATACCCGAGAGTTTTAGAATTATAATTTTGCATGTCTTGCTTTAATTTTGTCATGTAGGTGTTTATGATTTCTATAACATGATATTATGTGACATGTAATGTGACTGTGCGACTAATTATATGTACAACATGTTCATGTATTATATTTGGTACGTTTAGTGTGAGGGGAGTTTTGGTCATGATTGTAAGTTAAAGGACTTAAGTGTAGGCTTCAGAAACTTTAAAGGCTATACTTTAAGGGAGTTTAATGGTTTTGGAAAGGGAGTTATGGCTGGGAAATTTGAAAGGAAAGAAAACAAAAGTAACGGTTGGTAAGAAGAAGAGAGAGAAGAAATAGTGCAGATTTCTGTAGTGCTGTGAGATTTTCTAAACAATTGCCATAGCTACAAAAGTCGGCTTTGAGTGATTCCAATTGGGTTTTGAAGCCATTTGGCGAGGCTAAGGGTAGGATTCGACGGATTGGATTTTCAAGTTTTGGAGTAGAAGTAATTGCAGAAACAGTGGACGAATTTCTGCCATCTTATGGGATTTCTAGTTTTTGGTGATTTTGGAGTATTTTGCTTAAGTTGAAGATGTAAGGATCCTTCACCCTTGATTTTTCAGTCTATAAACTTCATGAATTGTCATTTTACTAAATTTTTGGTTTGTCCAAGTTATGGTTTTCACATTCATGATACTGCATTAAAATCCGATTGAAGTTTTGATGTAAATTGTTTAGTTGTGGCTATGTTATAATTGTGAATTGCTACTTATTTATCTATTTGGTTGAGTCTTGTATTCGATTCCCAATTAGAGCTCTACTCGTTTAACAGAGATATAGAATAGTTTCCAGACTTTGAGCTCATTTGTGTGAATGTTATGTGTTGATTACTTCGATTATATATGTTAAGTTTCACACGAAAATTCGTTTGAAGTGCATGAGTAGTCATGGTGCTCGTAGCACAATTTACGATCCGTTTGTGTCAGATTCATTGGATATATTTGAGCATGTTAGTTGTTTGAATTGCATTTGTTTTAGTATGTGTTTTAGAGTCAAAATTGATAATTTTCTGGGTTGGGAAACAGTTGTGCAGAAATGGGAATTTCATGTACAAAATTGTACATGAAAAACAATTTTCTGCAGCATGTGGACGAAGCATTTGTCCGCAACTACTTGGAGCAAATTTTTGGTGGACAATCCTTGCGGATGATACACATGGTGATACATTCGTATGCAGGTTCTGGCATCATTATGCGGACGATACCACAGACAAATCATTCGTCTGCAGCTTTGTCCGGGGACTGTTTTTCTGTTTTGTTCCGTATTGTGTTCTAATTCCGTTTCAGTTCCGTATAGTATTGTTTTAAATTGCACTTCCAGGTTATTTCAGTCTCTATATATTTCAAATGCTTTGGGTTTCGGGAAAACATTTTCTAGTCAAATAGATACTTCATCCTGAGGGTGATCATTGCTTACTGGGCTTTTAGCTCACACTTATTTTTGAATGATTTGCCGATGAGTATATTGATGGTGCCATACACGAGAACTATGAGGAGGAATGCTTTGATGATGAAGTGTGAACTTAGTAAACCATGTAATCGCAACTAATGAACTTAGTTATTTCCTTTATGATGTAAACAACTATGGATGATGTAATATTTCCCTTTAAGCTATGAATATTTTGGAAGTTTCCTTTTAGTCAATTGAGTACAATGTTTCATTGACTTGGAACACTGCCATGTAATCACTTGGAGATGGGGTGTGACATAAGTGGTATCAGAACTGGTTGAACCTTAGGCTGAAACTTGGTTAGATTAAGAATGTAATTAACATAGGATTGGATTGAAAGTAGAGCATTGGAATAGGAAATAAGTGTTTATTTATCGGTTTATATATTATTGCTCACATGTCTTATGTGTTGATAACTATATATATCAGAATGAACTGTAGTTATTTGATCTGCCATGCTACTTTATTTGTTTAACTTGTCATCTGGTCATACTTGTTTAATTACTTTCTTCGCATATGAATTGTCCCGGGTATAGATGATTCATAATCAAAGTAACACTGATGAGTTCGACACTCCAATAGAGGCATATGCATGAATGACCAACCGTAGGCCGAACGTGGGTACTTCAATTGAACAACAACATCCACAGTTTCCTCCACCTCTACCACCACAGGGTCAAAATGACAAAGCTGATTTTGTGACACCTTCGCCGCCGCCACTGTTTAATGTTCCACCAGCACCACTGGTTAACACAGGTTCTGGGACAAAAATGGCTACAACTCTGACTATGTTGGCAGGTACTGCAAGCACATCACCAAAAAAACCAACAGAACTTTGATAATCAACAACAGCAGAATCAAAACAGGAATCATAATCCGATTATCAGGGAGTACAGAGGAACAACAATGACTCGGGAGCCTACTTTGAGAGGATGATGCGTATGTGGGTAACTTTTTTTTATGTGGTACAACTATATAACATCGAACAACACCTGGACATCTTGGGTACGGCTTGAAAAATGTCAAAACGAATGTAGTCATCGGTTCTCTCATAGCGGAAGCTTCTGAATGGTGGAAAGGCGTCGGGCCTATCTATATACAATGGGGCAGCCTATCACTTGGAAAAGATTCAATAAGGCTTTTCTGGACCAGTACTTTCCCGATACCTTCAGATTGGAACGTCAGAATCAGTTCTTCGAACTTAAACAGAGCGAAGACCTGACAGTGCTAGAATATGCTAACAAGTCACAGCCTTGGGAAAGTATTCCATGGAAATAATTCAGGATCCAGTTACTCGAACTCAGAGGTTCCTCATGGGTCTTCTGGCTCGTATTAGGGGCAGGCTCTCCGGTGTTCGTCCTACCTCATACATGGACGCTTATCAGAAGAGCTTGGACATCGAGGTTGAATTTGTGAGGGCAGATGCTGGAAGAATTGGTTAGAGATCATACCCCACTATGACTCAAGGACAATCCTCACTCCCTAACCCTACTACTCCTATGGCGGCTCGCAAGAGGTTTTCACCCACCTCGCAGATGCTTATGTGCTATTTAACTATGGAGTTACCCATTCATTTGTGTCACGTAGATTTTCTAAGGTCCTTAAGACTCCCCCTGCTTGTGTTATGGAAGCATATAGAGTTAAAGTTCCTAACGAGAAGGCCTTAGAGTCTAATTTGGTGCATAAGAATTGTCAGGTGGAAGTAGACTCTAGAGTGTTATAAGCAAATCTTATACAGCTGAACATGGTAGATTTTGATGTTATATTGGGGATGGATTGGTTGTACACACAGCATGCACTTATGGATTGTCGTGAGAAGAAGTGTTAGAGTTTGTGGGGTCCGAACGGAAGAAGAATGAGCGTAGTTTGCGTATTATTTCAGCAATCAGGGCTCAGAAGTGTTTGAAGAGGGGTTGTGAAGGATACTTAGCATATGTTGTGTTGAAAGATGACAACGAAGTCCAACTTGAGGACGTTCCTATTGTGAGAGAGTTTGAAGATGTGTTTCCCGAAAAACTTCCGGGTATTCCACCTGCCCGAGAGATCAACTTCCAGATTCTCTTACAACCCGGTGCGAAGCCTATCTCTAAGGCCCCATATAGTATGACCCCTGCGGAGTTGAAGGTGTAAAACACAAGAGGGGGGGGGGGGTGAATTGGGTTTTAACTAATCTTGGCAACTTTTTCGAATCTTTGCAATGCAAGTGAAAATATAAGCAAGAAGAACAAAGGCTAAAGCAAAACCCAATCAACAAGACAAAGGATTTATAGTGGTTCGATTCACTTAGAATCTACCTCCACTACCTTGAGCCGCACCCAAGGATTTCAAACACTTCACTAAGAAGATGCCCACACAAAGTAGGACTTTTACAATTGCCCACACAAAGTAGGACTTTACAACCAAAGGATGCCCACACAAAGTAGGACTTACAATAATAACCCTATCACTAAGAAAGGGAATTAAGAAAGGTAATTAAGAAAGGTTAAGTACAAGGTTGTTCACTCTTCTAAGTGAAAGATATAGTACCTTTGAAGCACAAACAATTTAGCTCTTGAACATATGAAGTCCACTCTTTGTCTTGCTTTTGAAAGAATACTCTTGAATGCTTTAGATCATAAGGATGAAGAGTATTTTGCTTTGAAAGTGTTTTGGCTTGATGAGAGATCAATGAATATTTGATATGCAAGCCTTGGAATGTTTCTCTAGCTTTGGAGTATTTATACATTTCAAATTTGGCTGAAAAACGACTCTTTAACGGTCAGAAAAACGGCTAGTAACAGTGCACTTCGGTAGACCGTCAAAGAACCTCGGTTGACCGAACCAAGGTCGGTTGAGCCGAAGCCTAGGTCGGTCGACCGACCAAGACCATAGGTCGACCGAACCAGCCAATTAGGTCGACCGAAGCCAGTCAATTGAGCTCTCAGTTTCTGCTCGGTTGATCCGAACTTGAGCTCGGTCGACCGAACTTCAAAGCTGATTTTTCACACGTTTTGAAATCTTTTGAAGTCTTTTGAAGTCTTTTGAAGTCTGAAAGGTTTTCCCAAAAGGTAACACATAAGAACACTTGGAAAACTTTTCTAAGAGACTTATACTTGAAATCAAAGGCTTTTTGGATAAGAACACATTTGAAACTTTTGCCTTTTGAAAACGTGTTTATGAAATCATGTATGCAAGACTAGAGTGAGAAGCTTATGTTCATAAGAGCTTTGGTTAGAGCTTTAAAGATTACGACTAATGACGACAAAGCTAAACTAACCAAACTAAGTCTTCAATCTTCAATCTTCATAGATGAGCCTTGAATAGTATGACTTTGAATCTTGAACATGGCTTGATTGAAGTACTTAGAGCTTCCTACAAGATTTCCAATATTCTATCACAAAGATTAAGATCATTAGACACAACATCAAATGTTTGTCCAATATCAAAAACAGAGTTCGTTCGCCCTTAGGGCTTACAATCTCCCCCTTTTTGATTATGACAAACTTTGATGTAATAAGATAGAATATGGACAATGTAAGTACATGGAAGCATGGCAAAAGGATCTAAGAACAAATAAGTACAAAGACTAATGCTTAGAAGATACCAATTGTATACGATACCAATTGTAAAGACAAATATATGCAAAGACATAAGCACTAGCATTATAAGTTCTTTTGCCATATAAACTAGGGACTCTTAGAAGAGCCCTATTTCCCAACCATCCTCCTTGCCTCCTTCCTTCCATCCAAAAGCAAGTTTTGATACAAAAGATATATACAAACATATAAAAGCTCCCCCTCAAAACATGCCGGGTGAAAAGATACAATATAGATAGAAACATGTTAAGAAGGCTCCCTAGATATCTTTTCCCTTTTTCTACATTCAAGCTAGAAGCATGTAAAGATAACTCCCTTAATTTCTCCCCCTTTGGCATAATCAAAAAGATTTCAAACACCAAATAAAATATAACAGTTAAGAACATGGGAACATGCTAATAAACACAGCTTGAATTCATCCAACAACAAGAGTATGTAATATCCATAAAATTCTAGCACATCAACTACCGGCGGCTATTAAGTCCGCTTTGGAGGTGGAAAAGGGATACACATGCTTGTTGTGAAGCTAAGACAAAAGGAGATAAGGAATAAAATTTAAAAGAACAATCTCCCCTTTTATCAAACATACCATGTTAGCTATTTGAGATGGAAACAAGTTGAATACCAATTGTAATAGTCATAAACACATTGATACCAGTTGTGAAATACATTTGAAAATATAGCAAACAAGAATTGGAAGCAATACCATAAATTCATAAGTAAAGCATATGTATTGCAACCAAAAGGTTTAGAGGAAGTATAAGATGACACTTCAAGTACATCCCTCTAATAAGTTAATGGTTAGCTAAATGAGTATTACAACTCTAGAAGCTAGACTAACCAAAAAAAAAAAAAAACTCTAATGAGATCACAAAGGATATGAATACCAATTGTAAAGAGTATGATCTCATGTTTATTTAAGGAGAACACATGTTAGAATATGAACTTGTATAACATGTGTGACTCCCAAAATAACTCACACATATTGGCTAAATGATATGAAAGATGAAAAAACCAAGCCAACAAGTGTTAAAATCTCTAAATGATGCAACATTTTAACATGATGATCAAGGATGATAAAGATCAAGCACATCATGTTAAACATATGTAAATGAGGATCAAGCACCAAAGAGATATGGTATGTGCATTCTTGAAGATATTGATACCAATTGTGATTGTGTTTGTACTTTAAGCAATTAAGATCTTATAAGTAGAACACAAGACACATTAACAAGATAAAAGAACCCATGCACATAAAAAAAAAAAAAAAAAAACAGAGAGTTTCAATAATCAAGTTTATGCTTTTAAATCATCATTCTTGTCAAGTTTGGAAAGAACAATAAGCATATTGACAAGCAAAATATGATGTACATAAACCATTAGCAAAAATGCACAAACTCTCTTTGTCTTACAAAGACTAGAAGTATATCCTAAACTACTTGCACTAACAATCCACAAAGTGATCATGCAAGTTGAAAATTGAATGAGAAAATACTTCTTAGCCATTTAACCAAACTCATCATATAGGGAAGTTATAGCTCATAAGGATAAAAAAACAACATAATGATCACTAATCAAAGGATGAGTTAAGCCTTGTACCTCAACGCTCTTTGAGCTTGGACTTCTTACCATTTTGGTAGATCTTATTTATCAACAAGTCCATTGAGGCCTTTTGTGTGATCACTTTCATTGATCATCACAATTTTGTAATCCTTAGCATTTGACTCTTTTCTTGGAGTCTTAGCTCACTTGTGCCATTCCTTGTAGTTCATATCTTCTTCTTGAAGGATAGAACTCTTTGTTACCTACAAGGAATTCTTGATGACAAATTTGGTACCTTTTTTTAAAGGTCCTTCATGATTAGCTCAATATCATCAAGTAACACATATATGCTTAAGGATCATGGTTATCAAAAACCAAAACAACTAGATAGATTCTTAAATGAATATGACATAACAAAACAAGAATCAATCAAGTTGCATATGCTACATCTCATAGATACCTTAGCTCAATAGACATGAATAAACAAGAGCAAGCTAAAGGTCATCTATATAATTAATGAATTCAAGCATGTGAGATGCAACATTTATATAAGAGCAAGCATGTATATATATCAAAAACACTTAACTCATTAATCAAAGTGTTATGAGAAGGTGATTTTGATACCTTTGCTTTCTTACCAATTGATGAAGACATTGGATTGACACTTTGGCTCTTGTCATCACTTGATGCTTTGCTCTTTGTATCTAAGCAACTTGGTTCTCCAATTGATTAACATTTGAGCTTTGAGAATCCAAGTGTTAAGGAGTGCTTTTGAATTTCTTCCTTTGGCACATCTCCTTTAACTTCTCCCCAATGCCACTTCTTTTTTAATCAAGTCCATTGAAGCTTTGTGGCATTCATCTAACTTATTAGAACCTATAAGATCAAGGGAGGAGTAGCTTTTGGTACCCACTTTTGTTTGGGTCCATGGGGGTTAGTTGAAATACGTTTAACTTTCCAAATAGTTTTTACCCCCTTTTCAATCTTCTTCTTAACATGGCATCTAGCATTGGTATGACCATGTTTACCACAATATGTGCAACAAATGTGTGGCTTAGAAGATTTGTGATCATGCTCATAATATCTATTTTGCCTATGTGAGGAACTAGCATGCACAAAGTTATTCTTAGGCAACTTAGAAAAGCTATCATGATCAAAGTGATTAGCATTATAACCAAGACCATGTCTATCATGTGAAGTCCGTTGCATAACAAGAATATGATCAAGCTTTTGTGTTCCTTTGGAGAACTTGTCAACTAGTGAAGTAAGCTCAACAACTTTGATTTTCAAACTATCAAATTCAACAAGTTGACATTCAAGAGATGACATTTTATCACATGCTTCTTTGTATTGTAATGAAGATGTTTTGCAAGTAGTAATGAGATTTTCATTTTCACATTTCAAGCATTTAACATCATCACACAATTTTTCATTTTCATTAATCAACTTTGATCTTTCATCAAGCAAGGATTCAATTTTAAGTTTCATCTCTTTGTTTTGCTTTGCACATTTTTTCATTTGCTCATACATATCATATAAAAGCTCATTAGGATCTTCCTCATCATCATCATCATTAGAATATGAAGGGGAGGGAGAAAGATGTACCTCATTACCAAAAGCCATGAAGCAAACATTTGAGTTTTCCTCTCCTTCTTCATTTTCTCTCTCATCTTGATCCCATGTGCATAGCATGCCCTTTGCATTCTTTGATTTGAAGAATTTTTTTCTTTTTTGTCTTCCTTGAGGCCCTTTGCTTTGGCGGTTGGGCAATTTCCTAAGAGATGTTGATTGCTTCCACACTCATAGCATTCCATCCCATTAGGATTTAGTTCTCTTCTATTTTGATGGAATTTTCTTCCTTTCCCAGGAAAACATCTTTTTCATACGTTTTACCATTAAATCCATAGTCTCATCATCTAGGTTGATGTCTTCCTCATCACTTGAGCAATTTGATTCCTCTAGATCAAGAAAAGATTTTAGAGCAATATTCATCTTGGACTTGTCAATACGCTCTTCCTTTTTGTGAGTTAGCTCATATGTGAGAAGAGAACCAATAAGCTCCTCCGTAGGATATGTTTTCAAATCCTTGGCTTCTTCAATGACTAGAGCTTTTCCTTCCCAACTTTTGGGAAGAGAGTTGAGAATCTTCCTATTTATTTCACCCAAAGTGTAATCTTTACCATATGACTTCAAACCATTTACCACATTGGTGAATCTTGTATTCATCTCATTGATTGATTCATTTGGCTCCATGGTGAATAGCTCAAACTCTCTAACTAGCAAATTCAACTTTGACTCTTTCACTTGATTTGTGCCTTCATGAGTAACTTCAAGCATTTTCCACATGGCATGAGCCGATTTGCTTCCACGAACACGGTTGTACTCATCCGGATTCAAGGCACAACTTAGAATGTTCATTGCCATATAATTTCGAGTCATTTTCTTGGACTCAACTTCATTTAGCTCATTATCCGGTTTTGACATTAAAGTACCATCAACAATCTTCAATGGAATAAAAGGACCTTCTCCAAATATATGCCATAGAGAATAATCAATGGAGCACACATATATCTTGAATCGGTTTTTCCAAGCATTATAGTTGTTTCCATCAAAGAGTGGTGGTCTATTTGTAGAAGAACCCTCTTGGTAGGCTAAAGCGGAAATACCGGCCATGATCTTTGCTTCTAGTGGTTAAACTAAAATTGAAGACGAAGCTACGATACCAATTGTAAAACACAAGAGGGGGGTGAATTGGGTTTTAACTAATCTTGGCAACTTTTTCGAATCTTTGCAATGCAAGTGAAAATATAAGCAAGAAGAACAAAGGCTAAAGCAAAACCCAATCAACAAGACAAAGGATTTATAGTGGTTCGATTCACTTAGAATCTACCTCCACTACCTTGAGCCGCACCCAAGGATTTCAAACACTTCACTAAGAAGATGCCCACACAAAGTAGGACTTTTACAATTGCCCACACAAAGTAGGACTTTACAACCAAAGGATGCCCACACAAAGTAGGACTTACAATAATAACCCTATCACTAAGAAAGGGAATTAAGAAAGGTTAAGTACAAGGTTGTTCACTCTTCTAAGTGAAAGATATAGTACCTTTGAAGCACAAACAATTTAGCTCTTGAACATATGAAGTCCACTCTTTGTCTTGCTTTTGAAAGAATACTCTTGAATGCTTTAGATCATAAGGATGAAGAGTATTTTGCTTTGAAAGTGTTTTGTCTTGATGAGAGATCAATGAATATTTGATATGCAAGCCTTGGAATGTTTCTCTAGCTTTGGAGTATTTATACATTTCAAATTTGGCTGAAAAACGACTCTTTAACGGTCAGAAAAACGGCTAGTAACAGTGCACTTCGGTAGACCGTCAAAGAACCTCGGTTGACCGAACCAAGGTCGGTTGAGCCGAAGCCTAGGTCGGTCGACCGACCAAGACCATAGGTCGACCGAAGCCAGTCAATTGAGCTCTCAGTTTCTGCTCGGTTGATCCGAACTTGAGCTCGGTCGACCGAACTTCAAAGCTGATTTTTCACACGTTTTGAAATCTTTTGAAGTCTTTTGAAGTCTAAAAGGTTTTCCCAAAAGGTAACACATAAGAACACTTGGAAAACTTTTCTAAGAGACTTATACTTGAAATCAAAGGCTTTTTGGATAAGAACACATTTGAAACTTTTGCCTTTTGAAAACGTGTTTATGAAATCATGTATGCAAGACTAGAGTGAGAAGCTTATGTTCATAAGAGCTTTGGTTAGAGCTTTAAAGATTACGACTAATGACGACAAAGCTAAACTAACCAAACTAAGTCTTCAATCTTCAATCTTCATAGATGAGCCTTGAATAGTATGACTTTGAATCTTGAACATGGCTTGATTGAAGTACTTAGAGCTTCCTACAAGATTTCCAATATTCTATCACAAAGATTAAGATCATTAGACACAACATCAAATGTTTGTCCAATATCAAAAACAGAGTTCGTTCGCCCTTAGGGCTTACAGAAGGAGCTGAAGAGTCAACTCCAAGAACTTATTGATAAGAAGTTCATTAGACCGAGCGTCTCACATTGAAGCGCTCCGGTCTTGTTTGTGAAGAAGAAATGCGGTAGTATGCGTACGTGCATCGACTACTGAGAGCTGAACAAGATAACCATTAAGAATAGTACGCTTTACCCCGTGTAGACGACATGTTTGATCAGTTAAAGGGGAAACAATATTATCGAAGATAAATTTGTGATCAGGTTACCACCAGTTGAGAATCAAACCTGATGATATCCCGAAAAGTGCTTTTTGGACTCGGTACGTTTGGAATGACTAACGCACCGGCAACATTCATGGATATGATATACAGAGCATTTCAGGATTATTTTGACAAGTTCGTGGTGATCTTCATCGACGATATCCTTATATATTCACCGTCAGATGAAGCTCACGAAGTGCACTTAAGATTGGCATTGGAGATATTGAGGAAGGAGAGTTGTATGCTAAACTCAGTATGTGCGAGTTTTGGTTGAAGAGTGTGTCATTTCTGAGGCATGTCGTATCACCTGAAGAAGTATCAGTTGACCCGGGTAAGATCAAGGCTATTGTTGATTGGCCTACATCGAAAACCGAGGCAAAAATTCGAAGTTTTTGGGGGTTAGCTGGTTATTACAGAAAGTTTGTAGAAGACTTCTCAAGAATCGCGGCACCTTTGCCTCGTTTGACACAAAAACGGGTTAAATTTAAGTGGGGATCTAATTGTGAGAACAGTTTCCATAAGCTGAAAGAAAAGTTGACTACCGCACCGATTTTGGCACTATCGGCAAAATCTGGCGGTTTCACTATTTACAGTGATACATCCGGCATCGGTTTGGGTTGTGTGTTAATCTAGATTGGAAAGGTCATCGCTTACACATCTAGGCAACTGAAAACGTATGGGAAAATCTACCATACACACGAGTTGGAGTTGGCAGCGGTCGTGTTTGCTTTAAAAACTTGAAGGCACTACCTTTATGGTGAATCTTGTGAAGTATTCACTGATCACCAAAGCCTTAAGTACTTATTCACCAAAAAAGAGTTAAACATGAGACAAAGGTGGTTGTTGAAGTTATTGAAAGACTACGACCTCACTATTAGCTACCACCCCGGGAAAGCTAATAAGGTGACTGATGCCTTGAGTAGGAAAAGTTTGGGTCAACTAGCGGCGTTAATCATCAATCAGCGAGAGTTAATAGTGAAGGGATTCATGGGCGGAAACTCGTTCCAAACACCCATGGATCCTCCCCTGAAGGATCCGCTCATACGTAAACGAATCGAAAACAGCGGTAAAAACTTACAATTTTCGGATTCAAGAAACTACTTCTTGAATGGAGGATGACGATTCTTGGAAGCTTTCTTTTCACCAACAGAATTCCCTTTGCGGAATATCCCTCTACCGTATCCACGCGACGAAACGGGCGGCGATTGCTAGCTCTTCGTCTTTCTGAAGTTCGGAATTAAGAGAGAAAAGGGAGACCGAAACTGAAATCTAATTTCAGAGAATTGATAATATTTCGGCTGAAAAATCTTACCCTAGGGTTTCGGCCAAGAGATCATTATATAGGGTGTGAGAGTTTGTTCCTATAACCAACTCTCATATCCCCAACTCCTCTCGGCAGTGGGAGTCTCTAACTCCCACGTTCCCTAGAATTCTGCTGGTAGTGGGAGTCCTTATCGGATAATAACTCCCACGTAATCCCAGCTATACCGAAAATGCCCACTTATCTCTAATTCGAATGATAACGCTTTATCATTCTCGGAAAAGGTGAATGTCGGGATACAATGAACCTAGACACATTCTAGATTCATTGAATCTGGACATGAAGCTTGTTAGCTCGTCTATGCGTGTGACCCTATAGGTTCATCTCACAGTGGCAATGAAAACACACTTAGTAGTAGTGTGAGTTCATAAATCACAAGCGGCCCCTAGCAGGACATTGTGACTACCCAAAGTGAATGAATTTACAACGGAACCTAATATCAATCTACTATTTAATCCCTTTGTCTCACGATATCCTAATTAAGCATAAGGCATGGTGGTCGTCACCCTTATTAAGCTTAATTATATTTATGCTCGATCTCCAGGTAGACTGTTTCGACAAATAGCATTTGATAACCACTTTATCAAACACATTTGAGCACGGCCATGCATTTAAACAGTCTTTCCCTATCGAGGGGCCCATGGATATCTCTCTCTAATAATAGAGAGGACAAATTCCTTACAATGTCTCTCACATTCAAGCTATGATAGGACACTACATCCGATCATCGAGTCGTATTGATTACTCGTTACAAGTAACGTCCGACTCGAGTCAAAACGTGGCTCCATTCATACTAGAATCAATGAAGACATAAGGTCTAAGGATTCTAAAATAGTATTGAGGAAGTAATACTTATGACTTAAGACCATGAAGTATTACTTCTCGACTGGATCACGTCGATACAATGTATCCCTATATATTGCATCTATGATGTGATTTGTATCCATTACACATGATCGGTAAAACAAGACCATCAATCAACAATCATACTAGTTTTATTTCATGGTAATTAAGCATTACATAAAACTAGGGACTTCTAGAATAGTAATTACATAAGCTAATGAGTTTTACTATCAAATCACACATTTGATAATCAAAAGCAAAATTAACAATTCAATTACATGCTCAAAAGATAACAAAACGCACAACATGTGCTAATGGTCCTAGGGCACTACTAACAAATAGCCGAGCTCGACAAGATGGAAATTGAGGTCGTGAAGTCTACGAGTTGTGTTTTAGCAGCTTTGGTAGCGGAACCTACACTTTTGGGGCAGATTAAATAAACATAGTTGGCGGATTCTGATTTGGGAAAGGAAAGAGATATTATACAGTCGGGGGTCGGAACCGATTTTCAAATTCATGAAGATGGCAGTATTCGGTTTCGGAGCAGATTATGTGTGCCGAAGATTCGGGGCTTAGGTCGAAAGTTTTGAATGAGGCTCACAAATCGAATTTAGCAGTACATCGGATCTTCTAAAATGTATAAGGGGTTGAAGAGTCACTTTTGGTGGAGAGGTATGCAACGACACATAACCGAAATTGTGGCTAGATGTCTTGTATGTCAACAAGTAAAGGCGAGAACACCGACGATCCGCTGACTTGTTGAAACCGCTTGAGATTCCCGTTTGGAAATGGGAGCACATCACTATGAATTTCGTGATGGGGTTACCTAAGGACTAGACCGAGAAGGACACCATTTGGGTAATAGTGGATCGCCTCACCAAATCCGTTCAGTTCCTACCTATGAAGATCACCGCTACCATGGACACACTTGTACAAATTTACCTTGATGAAATAGTGAGACTTCACCGGGTTTCGATAAGTATTGTGTCGGACTGGGACACTCGTTTGGTTTCGCTTTTTTGGAAGAGTTTTAGTGAGGCGATGGGGACAAAATTCTCCTTAAGTACTTCTTACCACCCTCAAACCGATGGGCAGTCCAAAAAGGCAGTTCAGACCTTAGAAGACATGCTTTGGGCGTGTGTTTTAGACTTCAAAGGCAGCTGGGCAGATCATCTAAACTTGGTAGAATTTTCCTACAACAACATTTATCAAGCAAGTATTGGTATGACACCGTATGAAGCCTTGTATGGACAAAAATGTAGATCACCGGTGTGTTGGGACTGAGGGAACCCAAGAGGGGGGGTGAATTGGGTTTATATAAATCTTGCAAACTATTTCCAATCTTTTCTAGGTAAGTGCAAGTTTAACAAAAGCTAAAGCAAAACCCAATGCAAATCACAAGACAAGAGATTTAGAGTGGTTCGATTCACTAAGAATCTACCTCCACTACCTTGAGCCGCACCCAAGGATTTTGCCAACTTCACTAAGAAGAATGTGCCCACACAAAGTAGGACTTTACACTAGTGGCTAACTCACCAAGAGTTTTACAAACAACCACTAAACAAGAAGCTCACTAAGAGCTTGCCCACACTAAGTAGGACTTATACAATTGCCCACACAAGGTAGGACTTTTACAACAATTACCCTATCACTAAGAAAGGGGATAAGATGAATGATTAAGCACAATGTTGTTCACTCTTCTAAGTGAAAGATAATTACATTTGAAGCTCATCTTGTTGGCTCTTTGAACATAATAAGCTCACTCTTTGTCTTGCTTTGCAAATTCACCTTTGAATGCATTTAGATCATGACAATGAAGTGCATTTGCTTTCAAGGTGTTTAGACTTGATAAGGAATCAATAAGAATATGTTTTGCAAGTCTCTCAAAGTGTTAGAGTCATTCTAAAGCTTTGGAGTATTTATACCATTTGAAATCTCGCTGAAAAACGACTCTGGAACGGTCATAAAACGGCTAGTAACAGTGTACTTCGGTTGACCGAACACAGAACTCGGTGGACCGAAGGCAATCTCGGTCGACCGACTTGGGACCTCGGTTGACCGACCTTGGTTATCTCGGTCGACCGAACCAGCTCTTGGTCGACCGAACCAAGTCAGACCAACTCTCTGTTTCTTCCTCGGTTGATCCGAGATAATCTCGGTTGACCGACTTTCTGGGCATTCGGAGAGTTGTCTTAACACACGTTTTGAAATCTTTTGAAGTCTAAAATGTTTTCTTAGTATATAACAAGTAAGAGCACTTTGGAAAACCATTTTACAAGACTTATACTTTGAAATCGAAGGCTTTTGAAATACGAACACTATTTGAAACTTAGCCTTTCAAAAACGTGTTTATGAAAACATGCAATGCAAGACTATAGTGAAGAGCTTATGTTCAAGAGAGCGTTGGTTAGAGCTTAAGGATAAATACCATTTTCAACAAAGCTAATCTATCCAACCTAAGTCTTCAATCTTCAAGCTTGACGAATGTGTCTTGAATGAAATCTTTGAAGCTTGATCAAGGCTTGATTGAAGTACTTAGAGCTTCCATATTGAGTTCCAAAATTCTATCACATAGATGAAAACATTAGACGCAAACATCAAGTGTTTGTCCATCATCAAAAACGAGTTCGTTTGCCCTCAAGGCTAACAGGGACGATATTTGGAAGAAGACATTAATAGGGCTGGAATTGGTACATGTTAAAATGGAAACGGTTCCGTTAATCCGGGAAATAATAAAGGTTGCGCAAGACAACCAGAAAAGTTGGGCAGATAGTAAACGAAGATCGCTTGAATTTCATGTGGGCAACAAAGTATATCTCCGGGTTTCACCAACTCGAGGTGTTATGAGATTCGGGAAGAGTGGAAAGTTGAGTCCGAGGTACATTGGCCCTTATGAGATTTTACAAAGGGTCGATGAGCTG
Source organism: Vinca minor (assembly GCA_026122235.1). NCBI lineage: Eukaryota > Viridiplantae > Streptophyta > Magnoliopsida > Gentianales > Apocynaceae > Vinca > Vinca minor. The sequence continues at coordinate 271,314 of JAOCZM010000060.1, read as the reverse complement.
GCTTACCATTTGGCGCTACCACCAACGCTGTCACGGGTAAACAGCGTATTCCACGTGTCGCAGCTGAGGCGGTATGTGCCGGATCCCATCCATGTACTCGAAGATAAACCGTTGGAATTACAATTGGATTTAACGTATGTTGAGGTACCGGTTAGAATCGTGGACCGAAATGATCAAGTCTTGAGGCGTCACACCATTCCTTATGTGAAGATACATTGGTCACATCATACCGAGCATGAGACCATTTGGGAACTTGAGGAATAAGCCCAACATAAATATTCACATTTGTTTGAGAACCAAGGTTAGTAAAGTTTTGAGGATGAAACTTGTGTAAGGAAGGGAGGATGTGATACCCGGGGCTTTTAGAATTATAATTTTGCATATCTTGCTTTAATTTTTGCATGTAAGTGTTTATGATTGCTATAGCATGATATTATGTGACATGTAATGTGACTAATTATATGTACAACATGTTTATGTGTTATATTTGATATGTTTAGTGTGAGGTGCGTTTTGGTCATGATTGTAAGTTGAGGGACTTAAGTGTAGGCTTTGGAAACTTTAAGGGCTATAGTTTAAAGGAGTGGAATGGTTTTGGAAAGGGAGTTATTCTTGGGAAATTTGACGGGAAAGAAAGAAAAAAAGTAACGATTGGTAAGAAGAAGAGAGAAAAGAAACTGTGAAGATTTTTGGAGTGCTGTGTGGTTTTCTAAACAATTACCATAGCTACATTGGTTCGATTTGAGTGAACCAATTGGGTTTCGAATCCAACTGACGAGGCTACGCGTAGGATTCAACGGATTGAAGTTTCAAGTTCTGGAGTGGAAGTAATTACTGAAACAGTGGAGGAATTTCTGCCATCTTTTGGGATATCTAATTTTTGGGGATTTTGGGGTATTTTTCTTAAGTTGAACATGTTAGGACCCTTCACTCTTTCTTTTTCAGTCTATAAACTTCATGAATTTTTATCTTACTAAAGTTTTGGTTTCGCATTCATGATTTACTTCATAAAATCTGGATGAAGTGTTAATGTAAATTGTTTAGTTCTGGCTATGTTATAGCTGTGAATTGATGTGTTTGTTACTTGCTAATTGTTTGTCTATTTGTTGGAGTCTTGTATTCGATTCACAATTAGAGCTCTAGTTTGTTGGTAATTTTAGTCCAGGACATTGTCCAAGTAAATTCGTTAAAGTGCCCGAGATTACTATCAGTTAGTATAGTATTCAGACTCAATTCCTAACGAGAATAATAAGTAGGATTGTTAATAGTCGTTGTGGAGTTGACAAGGGTGAGGGATAACATAACAGACGTGTCCTTAAAATTCAGGTATTGTCGTTTGGATGGTACTAATATCCAAATCCATGTTAAGATCAGTCCGGCCCTTCATAACGGGTAAATGAATAGTTAACAGAGATATATAATAGTTTAAGGTCTTAAGTGTAGGCTTCAGAAACTTTAAAGGCTATACTTTAAGGGAGTTTAATGGTTTTGGAAAGGGAGTTATGGCTGGGAAATTTGAAAAGAAAGAAAACAAAAGTAACGGTTGGTAAGAAGTAGAGAGAAAAGAAATAGTGCAGATTTCTGTAGTGCTGTGAGATTTTCTAAACAATTACCATAGCTACAAAAGTCGGCTTTGAGTGATTCCAATTGGGTTTTGAAGCCATTTGGCGAGGCTAAGGGTAGCATTCGACGGATTGGATTTTCAAGTTCTGGAGTAGAAGTAATTGCAGAAACAGTGGACGAATTTCCGCCATCTTATGGGATTTCTAGTTTTTGGTGATTTTGGAGTATTTTGCTTAAGTTGAAGATGTAAGGATCCTTCACCCTTGATTTTTCAGTCTATAAACTTCATGAATTGTCAATTTACTAAATTTTTGGTTTGTCCAAGTTATGGTTTTCACATTCATGATACTGCATTAAAATCCGATTGAAGTTTTGATGTAAATTGTTTAGTTGTGGCTATGTTATAATTGTGAATTGTTGCATTTGTTAATTGCTACTTATTTATCTATTTGGTTGAGTCTTGTATTCGATTCCCAATTAGAGCTCTACTCGTTTAACAGAGATATAGAATAGTTTCCAGACTTTGAGCTCATTTGTGTGAATGTTATGTGTTGATTACTTCGATTATTTATGTTAAGTTTCACACGAAAATTCATTTGAAGTGCATGAGTAGTCATGGTGCTCGTAGCACAATTTACGATCCGTTTGTGTCAGATTCGTTGGATATATTTGAGCATGTTAGTTGTTTGAATTGCATTTGTTTTAGTATGTGTTTTAGAGTAAAAATTGATAATTTTCTGGGTTGGGAAACAGTTGTGCAGAAATGGGAATTTCATGTACAAAATTGTACATGAAAAACAATTTTCTGCAGCATGTGGACGAAGCATTTGTCCGCAACTACTTGGAGCAAATTTTTGGTGGACAATCCTTGCGGATGATACACATGGTGATACATTCGTATGCAGGTTCTGGCATCATTATGCGGACGATACCGCAGACAAATCATTCATCTGCAGCTTTGTCCGGGGACTGTTTTTCTGTTTTGTTCCGTTTTGTGTTCTAATTCCGTTTCAGTTCCGTATAGTATTGTTTTAAATTGCACTTCCAGGTTATTTCAGTCTCTATATATTTCAAATGCTTTGGGTTTTGGGAAAACATTTTCTTGTCAAATAGATACTTCATCCTGAGGGTGATCATTGCTTACTGGGCTTTTAGCTCACACTTATTTTTGAATGATTTGCCGATGAGTATATTGATGGTGCCATACACGAGAACTATGAGGAGGAATCCTTTGATGATGAAGCGTGAACTTAGTAAACCATGTAATCGCAACTAATGAACTTGTTGATGTTTAGCATTTTCTTTGAACTTAGTTATTTCCTTTATGATGTAAACAACTATGGATGATGTAATATTTCCCTTTAAGCTATGAATATTTTGGAAGTTTCCTTTTAGTCAATTGAGTACAATGTTTCATTGACTTGGAACACTGCCATGTAATCACTTGGAGATGGGGTGTGACATAAGTGATATCAGAACAGGTTGAACCTTAGGCTGAAACTTGGTTAGATTAAGAATGTAATTAACATAATATTGGATTGAAAGTAGAGCATTGGAATAGGAAATAAGTGTTTATTTATCGGTTTATATATTATTGCTCACATGTCTTATGTGTTTATAACTGTATATATCAGAATGAACTGTAGTTATTTGATCTGCCATGCTACTTTATTTGTTTAACTTGTCATCTGGTCATAATTGTTTAATTACTTTCTTTGCATATGAATTGTCCCGGGTATAGATGGATCATAATCATAGTAACACTGATGAGTTCGACACTCCAATAGAGGCATATGCATGAATGACCAACCGTAGGCCGAACGTGGGTACTTCAATTGAACAACAACATCCACAGTTTCCTCCACCTCCACCACCACAGGGTCAAAATGACAGGGCTGGTTTTGTGACACCTTCGCCGCCGCCACTGTTTAATGTTCCACCAGCACCACTGGTTAATACAGGTTCTGGGACAAAAATGGCTTCAACTCTGACTATGTTGGTAGGTACTGCAAGCACATCACCAAAAAAACCAACGAACTTTGATAATCAACAACAGCAGAATCAAAACAGGAATCATAATGCGATTATCAGGGAGTACAGAGGAATAACAATGACTCGGGAGCCTACTTTGAGAGGGTGATGCGTATGAGGGTAACTTTTTTTTTTATGTGGTACAACTATATAACATCGAACAACACCTGGACATCTTGGGTACGGCTTGAAAAATGTCAAAACGAATGTAGTGATCGGTTCTCTCATAGCGGAAGCTTCTGAATGGTGGAAAGGCGTCGGGCCTATCTATATATAATGGGGCAGCCTATCACTTGGAAAAGATTCAATAAGGCTTTTCTGGACCAGTACTTTCCCGATACCTTCAGATTGGAACGTCAGAATCAGTTCTTCGAACTTAAACAGAGCGAAGACCTGACAATGCTAGAATATGCTAGCAAGTCACAGCCTTGGGAAAGTATTCCATGGAAATAATTCAGGATCCAATTACTCGAACTCAGAGGTTCCTCATGGGTCTTCTGGCTCGTATTAGGGGCAGGCTCTCCGGTGTTCGTCCCTACCTCATACATGGGACGCTTATCGGAAAGAGCTTGGACATCGAGGTTGAATTTATGAGGGCAGATGCTGGAAGAATTGGTTAGAGATCATACCCCACTATGACTCAAGGACAATCCTCACTCCCTAACCCTACTACTCCTATGGCGGCTCGCAAGAGGTTTTCACCCACCTCGCAGATGCTTATGTGCTATTTAACTATGGAGTTACCCATTCATTTGTGTCACGTAGATTTTCTAAGGTCCTTAAGACTCCCTCTGCTTGTGTTATGGAAGCATATAGAGTTAAAGTTCCTAACGAGAAGGCCTTAGAGTCTAATTTGGTGCATAAGAATTGTCAGGTGGAAGTAGACTCTAGAGTGTTATAAGCAAATCTTATACAGCTGAACATGGTAGATTTTGATGTTATATTGGGGATGGATTGGTTGTACACACATCATGCACTTATGGATTGTCGTAAGAAGAAGTGTTAGAGTTTGTGGGGTCCGAACGGACGAAGAATGAGCGTAGTTTGCGTATTATTTCAGCAATCAGGGCTCAGAAGTGTTTGAAGAGGGGTTGTGAAGGATACTTAGCATATGTTGTGTTGAAAGATGACAACGAAGTCCGACTTGAGGACATTCCTATTGTGAGAGAATTTGAAGATGTGTTTCCCGAAAAACTTCCGGGTATTCCACTTGCCCGAGAGATCAACTTCCAGATTCTCTTACAACCCGGTGCGAAGCCTATCTCTAAGGCCCCATATAGTATGACCCCTGCGGAGTTGAAGGAGCTGAAGAGTCAACTCCAAGAGCTTATTGATAAGAAGTTCATTAGACCGAGCGTGTCACATTGAAGCGCTCCGGTCTTGTTTGTGAAGAAGAAATGCGGTAGTATGCGTACGTGCATCGACTACTGAGAGCTGAACAAGATAACCATTAAGAATAGTACGCTTTACCCCGTGTAGACGACATGTTTGATCAGTTAAAGGGGAAACAATATTATCGAAGATAAATTTGTGATCAGGTTACCACCAGTTGAGAATCAAACCTGATGATATCCCGAAAAGTGCTTTTTGGACTCGGTACGTTTGGAATGACTAACGCACCGGCAACATTCATGGATATGATATACAGAGCATTTCGGGATTATTTTGACAAGTTCGTGGTGATCTTCATCGACGATATCCTTATATATTCACCGTCAGATGAAGCTCACGAAGTGCACTTAAGATTGGCATTGGAGATATTGAGGAAGGAGAGTTGTATGCTAAACTCAGTATGTGCGAGTTTTGGTTGAAGAGTGTGTCATTTCTGAGGCATGTCGTATCACCTGAAGAAGTATCAGTTGACCCGGGTAAGATCAAGGCTATTGTTGATTGGCCTACATCGAAAACCGAGGCAAAAATTCGAAGTTTTTGGGGGTTAGCTGGTTATTACAGAAAGTTTGTAGAAGACTTCTCAAGAATTGCGGCACCATTGCCTCGTTTGACACAAAAACGGGTTAAATTTAAGTGGGGATCTAATTATGAGAACAGTTTCCATAAGCTGAAGGAAAAGTTGACTACCGCACCGATTTTGGCACTACCGGCAAAATCTGGCGGTTTCACCATTTACAGTGATACATCCGGCATCGGTTTGGGTTGTGTGTTAATCTAGACTGGAAAGGTCATCGCTTACACATCTAGGCAACTGATAACGTATGGGAAAATCTACCATACACACGAGTTGGAGTTGGCACCGATTTTCAAATTCATGAAGATGGCAGTATTCGGTTTCGGGGCAGATTATGTGTGCCGAATATTCGGGGCTAAGGTCGAAAGTTTTGAATAAGGCTCACAAATCGAATTTATCAATACATCGGATCTTCTAAAATGTATAAGGGGTTGAAGAGTCACTTTTGGTGGAGAGGTATGCAACGACACATAACCGAAATTGTGGCTAGATGTCTTGTATGTCAACAAGTAAAGGCGGAACACCGACGATCCGCTGACTTGTTGAAACCGCTTGAGATTCCCGTTTGGAAATGGGAGCACATCACTATGAATTTCGTGACGGGGTTACCTAAGGACTAGACCGAGAAGGACACCATTTGGGTAATAGTGGATCGCCTCACCAAATCCGTTCAGTTCCTACCTATGAAGATCACCGTTACCATGGACACACTTGTACAAATTTACCTTGATGAAATAGTGAGACTTCACCGGGTTTCGATAAGTATTGTGTCGGACTGGGACACTCGTTTGGTTTCGCTTTTTTGGAAGAGTTTTAGTGAGGCGATGGGGACTAAATTCTCCTTAAGTACTTCTTACAACCCTCAAACCGATGGGCAGTCCAAAAAGGCAGTTCAGACCTTAGAAGACATGCTTTGGGCGTGTGTTTTAGACTTCAAAGGCAGCTGGGCAGATCATCTAAACTTGGTAGAATTTTCCTACAACAACATTTATCAAGCAAGTATTGGTATGACACCGTATGAAGCCTTGTATGGACAAAAATGTAGATCACCGGTGTGTTGGGACGATATTTGGAAGAAGACATTAATAGGGCTGGAATTGGTACATGTTAAAATGGAAACGGTTCCGTTAATCCGGGAAATAATAAAAGTTGCGCAAGACAACCAGAAAAGTTGGGCAGATAGTAAACGAAGACCGCTTGAATTTCATGTGGGCAACAAAGTATATCTCAGGGTTTCACCAACTCGAGGTGTTATGAGATTCGGGAAGAGTGGAAAGTTGAGTCCGAGGTACATTGGCCCTTATGAGATTTTAGAAAGGGTCGATGAGCTGGCTTACCATTTGGCGCTACCACCAACGCTGTCACGGGTAAACAGCGTATTCCACGTGTCGCAGCTGAGGCGGTATGCGCCGGATCCCATCCATGTACTCGAAGATAAACCGTTGGAATTACAATTGGATTTAACGTATGTTGAGGTACCGGTTAGAATCGTGGACCGAAATGATCAAGTCTTGAGGCGTCACACCATTCCTTATGTGAAGATACATTGGTCACATCATACCGAGCATGAGACCATTTGGGAACTTGAGGAATAAGCCCAACATAAATATTCACATTTGTTTGAGAACCAAGGTTAGTAAAGTTTTGAGGATGAAACTTGTGTAAGGAAGGGAGGATGTGATACCCGGGCTTTTAGAATTATAATTTTGCATATCTTGCTTTAATTTTTTGCATGTAAGTGTTTATGATTGCTATAGCATGATATTATGTGACATGTAATGTGACTAATTATATGTACAACATGTTTATGTGTTATATTTGATATGTTTAGTGTGAGGTGCGTTTTGGTCATGATTGTAAGTTGAGGGACTTAAGTGTAGGCTTTGGAAACTTTAAGGGCTATAGTTTAAAGGAGTGGAATGGTTTTGGAAAGGGAGTTATTCTTGGGAAATTTGACGGGAAAGAAAGAAAAAAAGTAACGATTGGTAAGAAGAAGAGAGAAAAGAAACTGTGAAGATTTTTGGAGTGCTGTGTGGTTTTCTAAACAATTACCATAGCTACATTGGTTCGATTTGAGTGAACCAATTGGGTTTCGAATCCAACTGACGAGGCTACGCGTAGGATTCAACGGATTGAAGTTTCAAGTTCTGGAGTGGAAGTAATTACTGAAACAGTGGAGGAATTTCTGCCATCTTTTGGGATATCTAATTTTTGGGGATTTTGGGGTATTTTTCTTAAGTTGAACATGTTAGGACCCTTCACTCTTTCTTTTTCAGTCTATAAACTTCATGAATTTTTATCTTACTAAAGTTTTGGTTTCGCATTCATGATTTACTTCATAAAATTTGGATGAAGTGTTAATGTAAATTGTTTAGTTCTGGCTATGTTATAGCTGTGAATTGATGTGTTTGTTACTTGCTAATTGTTTGTCTATTTGTTGGAGTCTTGTATTCGATTCACAATTAGAGCTCTAGTTTGTTGGTAATTTTAGTCCAGGACATTGTCCAAGTAAATTCGTTAAAGTGCCCGAGATTACTATCAGTTAGTATAGTATTCAGACTCAATTCCTAACGAGAATAATAAGTAGGATTGTTAATAGTCGTTGTGGAGTTGACAAGGGTGAGCGATAACATAACAGACGTGTCCTTAAAATTCAGGTCTTGTCGTTTGGATGGTACTAATATCCAAATCCATGTTAAGATCAGTCCGGCCCTTCATAACGGGTAAATCAATAGTTAAAGGCTGTTAACAGAGATATAGAATAGTTTACACACTTTGAGCTCAATTGCGTGAATGTTATGTTTTGATTGCTTAGATTATATCCGTTAAGTTTGACACGAAAATTCGTTTGAAGTGCATGAGTAGTCACGGTGCTCGTTGCACAATTTTCGATGAGTTTGTGTTAGATTCGTTGGATATAGTTGAAGCATGTTAGTTGTTTGAATTGCATTTGTTTTAGTATGCGTTTTAGAGTCAAAATTGATGATTTTATGGGTTGGGAAATACTTGTGAAAAAATGGGAATTTCATGTACATGGGTTGGGAAACACTTGTGAAAAAATGGGAATTTCATCTACAAAATTGTACATGAAAAACGATTTTCTGAAGCCCACGGACAAAGCATTCGTCCGCGCAACTACTAGTAGCAACTTTTTTGTGGACGATACACAGGACGATTCATTCGTCCGTAGATTCTAGCATTATTCTGCAGACGAAGCATTCGTTCACAGCTTCGTCCGCGGACTGTGCTTGAACTGTTTTTCTGTTTTGTTCCGTTTTGTGTTCTAATTCCGTTTCAGTTCCGTATAGTATTGTTTTAAATTGCAATTCCAAATTATTTCAATCTCTGTATATTTCAAATGCTTTGGGTTTCGAGTTTAATTGGTACTTCATCCCGAGGGTGATCGATGCTTACTGGGCTTTTAGCTCACCCTTATTTGTTAAAGGCTTTGCAGATGAGTATATTGATTATGCAATACACGAGAACTATGAGGAGGAATACTTTGACGATGAAGTGTGAACTTAGAAAACCATGTAATCGCAACTAATGAACTTGTTGATGTTTAGCCTTTTCTTTGAACTTAGTTATTTCCTTTATGATGTAATCAACTATGGATGATGTAATATTTTTCTTTATGCAGTGAATAATGTTGAGGTTTCCTTTTAGTCAATTGGGTACGGTGTTTCATTGACTTGGAACACTGTCATGTCATCACTTGGAGACGGGGTGTGACACCTATTGTGTTTTGCTTAGCTTTTATCTTTTAAGCCAACGTAAATCATCTTATGGAGCTCTCTTAAATGAAAATTATAGATAATGCAACTTTCTGCGATTCGGATCTCTACAGTGTACTTCATTTAACGCGTGGTGAATAGTAGAAAAGTGAATATTGAGTGATTGTATGTATGGTCAGTTATGACCAATTATCTTAGCAGGGTACTTGGAAAAGATCTTAGAGAAGATGAAACATTGCAATGTTTTGCAACTCCTACGCATTTTGAGTCTTGTTAAACACTACAAGAAAACAGTTAAATAGCGACTGCCGGTACCGTCGGTATTCAGTCGCTATTCAAGTTTACCGACCGATTGCCGACCGAAAACAGTGGTCGTGTATTTATCGTCGCTAAGCCATATACCGACTGATTACCGACCGTTATTAGAGCGACCGCTAATTCAGTCGCTATATTACGACGGACAGGCGACCGAATAGAATACTTGGTTGACTTTTTTAACATTGACTTATACCAACCGAAGTCCGACTAAAAAAGTACCGACCAAATGAGACGACAGAATACCGACCGATAATAAAGCGACCGATTACCGACCGATATAATGCAACCGAATACCGACCGATAAAAAGCGACCGATACTAATGCGACCGAATACCGACCGATAATAAAGCGACCGAATACCATAAAGCGACCGATACTAATGTGACGGAATAGCCACCGACTAGAATTTATTTGACTTGACTTAGCAACCACTATTCTGTCGCTAGTCTATCGCAAACTTGTTTTGAATTTAAAAAAATAAATCTGAAATATAATTAAATCCCTATATAAAAAACTTCTATATGAAACAGAAAATCCAAAACAGCAATACAAACCAAAAACAATATCCAAATAACAAACATAATGAATACAATCCAAAAATAACATTACATTACAACAATCAAAGCCTACAATTCTTATTTACATTACAACAATCAAAGCCTACAATTCTTATTTAAAGTAACAATCAAAGAATGCACTTCTAATTTACATTACAAAAAGCAAAGTGTGCACTTGTTATTTTGATTACGACAACACAACCAAAGATTACACTTTTCTAATACTCTTTTCGTCTATGAGTTGAAACCTGAAAATTCAAGAATAAAATTAAAATTTCAAATACGTCAATTAATTTATGGTCATAAAGTACTACAAAAATAACACAACAAATATTACTCATCTTCAATATGTGCAAGTAAAAAAAGATAGTTGTGAAGCGTGAAAGATATTAATAATATGAGAAATAAATGTTACTGATAAAAGAAGAGTTAAAAAGTTATACTTGTATTTTTGCTATTCATAATCATCCTCCGACATGAATTCATCCTCTTCTTCGAATTGTCATCACCCAGACATGATTTCATCCTCATCTTCATCAACACGACTCGTATCGGTCCACAAGGACAACTTCAATTTCGCTTTGACCGGTGTGTAAGTTGACCAACTTCAGTAATAGTTGGATCAATGCGACTGGTCTCCTCCTCGCGTACTTCCTCCTGATACGCTACCAGAACACCAGGAAAGTCAAAAAGACATTGTTTGGAACGACAAACAGTCAACCAATCAGCCCTAGATGTTGTCTTACTACCCGGATAAGGTGTATAGTAGACTTGTTGACATTGGGAAGCAAATACAAAGGGATCGTAACCCTAGTACGTTCTTTTCCTATGGATTTCTACAAGTTTATATTGAGGATGCACCATAAGACCTCGATTTGGAGTAGAATCAAACCAGTCGCATTTGAAAAGAATTATGTTTTGGTGAGGTGCTCCAGCAAGTTCAACTTCAATGACCTGCTTTAACTCTCCGTAATAATCTCCTTTAACCCATAGCCCGCTGCTTGTCGTTCCTTTTCCTTTGCTGTGGGCTTTTGTGTGAAATCTATAACCGTTAACAAAGTAACCGGTGTTTGACATCACTCTCCTTGACGGGCCCCATGAAAGATTCTTCAACAACATTTCAGAATGTTGCGGAAGGCTATGTATCTGTTTAGAACAACAAAATGTTAAATTAATTTAGTTTACGCATTTTTAAGACAACTACATTTCTACACATTACAAAACTTACATGAGTTCCAAACCATTTGGAAAAAATCATTATAAACCCGGCTTTGAAGTTCTTACTCAGTTATATGTGGTGTTTGGTCATTTACTTCATCGACCAAATTTCTGAATTACAAATTAATGGCAATATTATTATTTGCCTACTTTCAATTATATAACAAAAATGAAGCAATAGATAGGTTTACTTGTTGAAGATATGGTTCGACCTCTTCACAATTCATCAAGATATAATTCATGGTTTGTTTTATAATCTTTATCGAATAATAAAATCTTTTTCTTTTTTTTCCAAATGATCTTCCCGGTAAGTTGCAAATTGATAATAATTCGGGGAAGGTTCACTTGTCTCGTCATCTCCATCATTTAGCCCTAACGGTTGTAACTTTTGTTTTCACGTGGGGTTGAAATAATAGCTAAAGAATGTAGCGACTTCTTCGACCAAGTATGCATTGCAAATTAACCCCTCAACTCTGGCCATATTTTTTTATCTTTTTTTTTCGGATGGTGCGAGATATCTAATTAAAGCATAAATAGTTAATCACATTGTAAATACGAACATGATAAATAAAAATGAAGTTGAGATAACTTAAGACATTGGTTGTTACCTCTCGAGCGGGTACATCCACCTAAAAGCTGTCTTAGAGCCACAAACCTTGGCTTCTACGGAAGGTGAACCGGCAAGTGTTCCATCACATCAAAAAATCCCGGAAGAAATATTCGCTCTAACTTGAACAATAAAATAGCAATATTGTCCTCCAATTCTTGCATATGTGCCACACTCATCTTTGGAGAACACAAATCTCATAGAAACAGGACTAAGTTCATCCAGGGGTCCCCAGACACTTGTCGGTGAGTACTTCTCTAAGTGCTATAGGGGATAAGTCGCTCCATGAATACATGAGAATCGTGACTCTTCATTCCAGACATTTTCAACTCTTTCATATCAACGCATCGCGCCAAATTCGATGCATATCCATCTGGGAGCCTTAATTCTTTAACCCACTGCAAAACCATCTCTTTTAGTGCCTTGGTAAGAGTGAAACATGCCTCGGTTTCGTTGCTTAACCACGGCCATCGTGTTTAATATTCAATTCAGGCCGATTGCAATATCTTTCAACATCCGCTCTAGCCTTAACATTGTCCTTAGTTTTACCTTTCACGTCCAACACGGTGTTAAAGACGTTATCAAACACATTTTTTTCATTATGCATGACATCAATGTTGTGTCTTATTAGAAGTGTCCGCCAATAAGGTAAGTCCCAAAATATGCTACGTTTGGCCCAACTATGATATCGACCTCTGCCTTGCTCTTTACCAATCTCTTCAGCTGTATCGGTAATTTTTTGATAATCTCTAACTATAAACCACATTTCATCACCAGTCAGGAGAGATGGCGGGTCTGCTCTCTCATGTCGCCGGTCCTTTCGAAATCCCTTTGCATCTCTTCTAAATGGATGATCGGGTGACAAGAAGCTTACGTGGCAATCGAACCACAATTGTTTCCCTTGACATGCAAATGGAGCAGCTTGTGTTTCCTCCATACAATATGGACAAGCGTGAATGCCTGTTGTATTCCATCCACTCGAACATTCCATATCTTTGGGGAAATCACTAATTGTCCAAAGTAATGAAGCTCTCATTTTAAAATTTTTGCTTTTTAGAGATGTCATAAGTTTACGCACCTTCACTCCATGAGTGATTCAATTCATCGATGAGAGGTTGCAAGTACACATCAATCTTGTGTTTTGGATTTTGGGGTCCAGGTAAAATGATAGTTAAGATCATTACATTGTTCTTCATACACATCCAAGGTGGGAGATTATAAGGAGTTAGAATAAGCGGCCAAGAAGAATATTGCTTCACGACATGCCGAAAGGTGCAAAACCATCTGTACATAACCCAAGCCTTACATTTCGAGATTCCATTTGCCAAAATCGGTGTGTGTTCTATCAAAATGTTGCCAATCTTCCCCATCCCTTGGGTGATTCATTATTCCCTCTTCTCTCTCACCGTGTGAGTGCCATGTCATGTGTTTTGCGGTTTTCTCGGATGCATACGATCTTTGTAATCTCGGAGTAATTGGAAAAATAATACATCTTTTTGCAAGCAATATCTTTTTTGTCGTGTATTTTTTGATTTCTTTTTCTTAATATACCTAGCATGACCACAAAACTTGTATTCTCTACTCTCAACATCATCTTTCCGAGTACAACATACAACCGATTAAAACAAACATCTATCTTTTGCACGGTAATCCAAGACCTTTAACCAATTTCTTCATTTGGTAAAAGTCGTTTAATGCATTATTTTGAGGAGGAAGCGCCTCTTTCATCAAGCATGCAAATTTATCTATAGTAGTTTTCGAGATAAGTTGTCTTCGGACTTTATACTCAACATTCTAGCAGTCATTGATAGCTGTGAATGGTTTGTACAACCTCCGTACAGTGGGCTATCAACAGTCTTCAACATGTCATAGAACATTTGTGCTTGCGGATTGGGGGGTTCTTCAACGTCCCTATTTTTCGGCACATTAAAACTAGGTCCAGCAGCATCGAAACCCATCTCTCGATAATTGTTTCTTGTCGTATGTCTTCTAGAATTATCCACATAATGAGAGGTTTCATTAATAAACGGAATTTGAGGCATTGGAAAGAAAACCTCACCGTGACATGTCCAATTATAATAATTAGACACAAATCCGTTCATAATAAGATGATACTTCACCAAATCTGGTACATGAAAATCCTTATTTCTACAACCCGCACAAGGACACCTAATCCCATCATTTTGTACATTAGCAGACATACTAATAGAGAATTTTACAAATTGTTTCACTCCCGCTATAAATTCTGGACTATGAAAGGATCCACCATTCGATGTTGAATCCATATACATCCAACTACGGTCCTCCATTATAAACACAATATCTGCGTATAACAAGTCTTCATAAGTAAATGCATAGAACCTTATTTTTGATGATTTTTACGTACCTATGTTATTAACGGCTTCTTATCTTAATTTTTGTCAAAATTTACAATGATAAAGAATAATGTCAAGGTTAAAGTGTAATAAACACCAACAAATTTCTTCCAAGTAAAGAAACATTGGTCCATCATAACTCAAATATATATTGTAAGTATATTTTCGTAATCATTTATGGACACAAATAAATTTAATCTTTAATTTCAACAAAAGAAGAAGAAAATAAATGTCAAGGTTAAAGTGTAATAAACACCTACAAGTTCATGACAAATAAAGAAACCTTGGTCCATCATAAATCAAATATATATTGCAAGTATATTTTCATAATCATTTATGGACACAAATAAATTTAATATTTAATTTCAACAAAAGAAGAAGAAAACAAATGTCAAGGTTAAAGTGTAATAAACACCTACAAGTTCATGACAAATAATGAAACCTTGGTCCATCATAAATCAAATATATGTTGTAAGCATATTTTCATAATCATTTATGGAAGAAAAAATTAATTTAATTTTGTAATGTGGGAGAAAATAAGAAGAGGAAGAAGAAGAAATGGAGCACCTAATTCAGAGTGGTGGTGCCGGAGCACCTAAAGCCGACCGGTGGTGGTGGACCGTCGGAGTTCCGGTGAGGGGGGAGGTGGAGGCAATGGGGGATGAGGGTTTCCAATAACAGGGTCGCGCAGGTTTACAAGTGGGTTTCTTGTATTGGGTATTACGTTTACTGACAATTTCAAAAAGCAAGCTGTGTCATTTCATCTTAAATAAATAGCGACCGATTACCGACTGCAAATATAAATCGGTCGGTATTCGGTCGGCAAGTAAAAGGAAAAGCGGGAAATTCAAAGTAGTATTGGCAATAAAATTAGGCGACCGAATACCGACCGTATATGCATTCACGGTCGGTATTCGGTCGCCTAAATTTCTCGATATTTTCCCGCCGTGCCGGTTTTTTTATAGAAACATTATTGACGACTGTTAAGTACTATAACTAATTCACATGTGTACACACACACACACACACACACACACACACACACATTAAATTGAATAGTTAAACTTGTACACATTAATTTTAAAACTTGTTTAGACACGGGGCATGACAATTCAACAAGTAGTTCATCAAGTGCCCGGGTCTTTTTAATTTTTTTATCCGGGGCGACCGACTACCGACCGTAAACGCATTATCGGTCGGAATTCGGTCGCGGTAAAAAAATATTGGGCGACCGAATACCGACCGTATATGCACTCACGGTCGGTATTCGGTCGCCTAATTTTCCCGATATTTTCCCACCGTGCCGGTTTTTTTATAGAAACACTATTGACGACTGTTAAGTACTATAACTAATTCATATGTGTACACACACACACACACACACATTAAATTGAATAGTTAAACTTGTACACATTATTGACGACTGTTAAGTACTATAACTAGTTCACATGTGTACACACACACACACACATTAAATTGAATAGTTAAACTTGTACACATTAATTTTAAAACATGTTTAGACACGGGGCATGACAATTCAACAAGTAGTTTATCAAGTGCCCGGGTCTTTTTAATTTTTTTATCCGGGGCGACCGACTACCGACCGTAAACGCATTATGGGTCGGAATTCGGTCGGGGTAATAAAATTGGGCGACCGAATACCGATCGTATATGCACTCACGGTCGGTATTCGGTTGCCTAATTTTCCCGATATTTTCCCTCCGTGCCGGTTTTTTTTTTATAGAAACAGTATTGACGACTGTTAAGTACTATAACTAATTCATATGTGTACATACACGCGCACACACACACACACACATTAAATTGAATAGTTAAACTTGTACACATTATTGACGACTGTTAAGTACTATAACTAGTTCACATGTGTACACACACACATTAAATTGAATAGTTAAACTTGTACACATTAATTTTAAAACTTGTTTAGACACGGGGCTTGACAATTCAACAAGTAGTTCATCAAGTGCCCGGGTCTTTTTAAATTTTTTATCCGGGGCGACCGACTACCGACCGTAAATGCATTATGGGTCGGAATTCGGTCGCGGTAATAACATTGGGCGACCGAATACCGACGGTATATGCATTCACGGTCGGTATTCGGTCGCCTAATTTTCCCAATATTTTCCCGCCGTGCCGGTTTTTTTATAGAAACACTATTGACGACTGTTAAGTACTATAACTAATTCATATGTGTACACACACACACATATTAAATTGAATATTTAAACTTGTACACATTAATATTTTAAGCCTGAGCGGCCGAATGCCGACCGTGCATGAAAAGGGCGACCAAATACAGACGGAAAATGAGACAGCGGTCGCTAAACCCTAACCCTATACCCTAATATGGTCGCTATTCCGTCGCCCATAACAATATTCTAGAGCCAGAAATTTTAAAAACAGTATACACCCTGCCACAAGTCATAAGCATAGAAATAAAATACAAGTCAATATTCCAGCAGTCAATATTCCATAAGCATACAATAGTGATAATAACAAGCATAGTTCAACATTAAACCAAAAAAACATAATAAAAGTCGAATAATATTCCAAAAAACCTACAATCTCTATTGACGGCCCAATACATCATCTACTGTTAAGGGATCATCGTCATAATCTGAATCTAAGTCATCATTATCTAAGTTGCTCAATCTAGCTTCTAGCTCAGCTTGGCTTAATATAGCGTCCCTATTTGAAAACATCTCAAATAAGGTACTAGCTAATGCCTTATTTTTCTTCTTTTCTCTCCGCGCATATTCTCTCTCTTTGTCTTCAAATTTCTTCTTCCATTCTTCGTTCAGTTCTGTTATTTTGTGTTCCATTTATGAGTGAGATACCGACTGACTACCTCCCCTCATTGCCTTAACCACATCCGAGAAGGAACCGAGTCCTTGAACTCGTCCTTTTTTATCCCGCCAACTGCCTCCACAGAGAGAGCAATCTGAGTCGGCAAATCAGGAGGTGGCTGACCTGCTTGAGTAGCTTGGGCTGCGACATTGTCATAAACAGAATGGAACACTCCCTGTTAAAAAAAAAAAGGAAGGTTAGTGATAAATTCAAGTAAATAACTAATATAAAAAAATGGAAACATAATGGAAATACTTACCGATAGGTGTCTAGAATCATCATCAACATATTCCCCCTTCTTCGAGCCGGTATGGTGTTGATGACACCAATCATAACTATCTGGGAATGGGATTGAATGTCCCGCCTCCTTTTCCTGTTTAAAAAATGTATTAAAACATTAAATACGTAAATAAAAAACACAAAATTTTAATGAATTTGAAATTTTTTACAATTACCAGTCTCTGATGATGCTCAATGTGGCTAAGTGAACCACCCGTATGCTTCAATGGGCCTTTGCCTCCCCTCCCCTCCATCCGGTTGATTGCTGCCTTTTTAGACTTGGCTTGAAATTCCGGAGTTGCCCAATACGTTTTCAGTCTGTCCCAATCAGTTTCAGAAGCCCATTTGGGCTTCTTATTCTTTTTCCGGTGGTCACTCATGATACCGCTCAGTCTCCTCTTAAGTATCGTGCGCCAACCTCTCTTGACCCCCTCCTCATGCTCAGGAGCCCATCGATAACTTTTATGTTTTTTGAAATAATGTTAGATAATTAAAATTTATACGCTTGTAAATTCATTATAATTGATACACTTACCGTAAACTCTTCCCACCACATATTTTTTTCCTCCATGGGAACATCCTTTAGGGTGATATATGCTCCCTTGAAACGGCCCTGGAATATACCGATAATGGCGGCGGAGCAGCTAGAGCTCAATCTAAAACTATAACAGCAGCGACAAAATTCAATTAGAGATTAAAATGATTAAAAGAAATATAATTAACTTGATTTATAAAGGACATAAGTTTGAAATTCACTTACGTGCCATAAGTCGCCTGCGGGAGAGTCCGAGTATCTACTGCAATCGGCGCTCCTCCAGTACTGGGATCAGTCCTCGTCTCTGGGACATCAGACTGGTGAGTCGCTGTACCTCCAACTGGCGTAGACTCGGTGGACGGTGCTGCCGCAGGAAAATCCCGAGAGACGTGCTCACCATCAGACTGTGTCGGATGAGTCATACCGATCACAGGGGCAGATGCAGCTGTCGACTGCGAACCGGATGATGAACGTGTCTGGGAGGTAGGGGGCGTTGCAGACACTGTAGTCTGACTAAATGGCAAGCACGCTCGTATAGCTTTCTTTGGAGGCATCTCTGAATTATAAATTAAGCGGATTAAGAAGTAGCAAATTATAATTTTCATTAAAATTAACATGTTGACCCTACAAGTGTTTCAAATCCAAGCATGTAAGAGAACAATAAACCATACTGTCTGTTGAGGCTCATACACAGAAAAGAAGATGCGAGATAAAGGTGTTAATAAAATTTTGAAGTCAAAAAAAGAAATCAGTTTTATCCCAAAGCAGATTAGCCACAATTATTTTTCAACCCTTGCCATTAACAAAAAAGAAAAAAAAAGAGTTCAAACAACATATGAACAACAACTAGTAGTAGCTTGTTTAGTAGCAGAAACTTCATCTAAGTAAATAATTTCCTTTTTAGAAGGAAGATTTGGTGGCATTTGACTGATCATAATCTTCTTGTTTTCTAAGCATTTCTGGCTATTAATTTCATGAATCATTGTAATCATTTGTATAAATGCTTCTTCAACATTCAAATTATCCTTGGCAGAAGTTTCCAAGAGCAATATCCCTTCCAACTCTGCTAGACTTTGTCCATCTTCTAATTTCACTTCTCTTCTTGAACTACCCAAATCAGATTTGTTTCCCACGAGAACAATTACCATATCTGGGCTTCCAAATTGTCTTAGCTCTTGTAACCATTTTTTTAGATTCTCAAAAGTTGCTTTTCTTGTCATGTCGTACACTAGTAATGCTCCTAGTGCTCCCCTGTAATATGAACTTGTAATAGCTCGAAACCTACAAAAGGACACTAATTACTTCAAATACTCCTAGCGTTCCCTGTTTTTCTTGGGAGTGAAATTTCAGGTGGTTCTACATTTTCTATCATAAACAATTAACCCATTTATGAATCCAATACAAAAATATCAAATAGAAACTCTATCCGATCCATCAAAGAGTTAAGGGCAGAGAAGACAAAAGCTGGGCAGAATGGCATCATATCAATTGTACTTATGGATTCAGTTGGTGTTTTCTCTATACTTCCCGTGATTTTTGTTCAAAAGTGAACAGAATGGTGAATAATGTCAAATTGGAATGGGACTATAACTTTGGATGGGCTAGTAAGTAATAGCTAGCAGCCAAAACCACTTTCTTTGACTTAATCCATCTTCCTTCATAGAAAACATCTTCAAGAAACTTAAAAAATTTGGTATTATCCCCAAATTTCATGCTGAAAAAGATGAAAAAATCTATAATATAGACTGTCCGAATGATCCCTATATTGGTCTGTTCCATTCATCAAATCCAGAAGAATGTGATCTCTTTATTTATTTATAATTGTTGTGTCAGATTAGACTTTGAGTTGAAAATACTTCACAAACAAAAAAAATTCAGCAAAAGACAGCAAAAAAAAATTCAGCAACATACAACAAGCTTAAAATATACCATTATTAAAAGCAAAAAAAAAAATTGAAAAGGAAGATTCAATCTTACCTCTAGTGCGCCTGGAACAAGAGTGAGGCGGCGGTGAGATTGATCAGAGAGTGAAAGCTGCTATTAGAAATAAGAATGTATCATAAATGTATTTATTTCTTAAAAAAATGCAAATAAAAAAATTGAAAATGAAGATTCAATCTTACCTCTAGTGGAGTCGAAGGTCGCCGGAGATGGTGGCGTCTAGATGGCGGTGAGGCGAGGCTGCGGGTTCTGTGAGGATTGACCGACTAGGCGGTGGGGCTTGACTGCAAAGATGGAGCTTGATGGTATGGGGAAATGAGGTGGTGGCCGGCTAGAGGAGGGTGGCAGAAGGCGTGGTGGGGGTTTCGGAGTGAAGAGAGACGACGGGAAGAATTGGGCGAAATGCTTAGGTTATTTGAAGATAAAACGAACAAACGACGTCGTTTTCAATATTCGGTCGCTAAGTTCCGTCGTTATTCGGTCGTTATATATTCCGTCGTGGTTATTCGTCGGTATTCGGTCGTTCCGTGTGAACAAAACGATGGCGTTTCAATTTGGTCAACGGGACCGATGTGGCCGACGGATTGGCGACGGTATAACGACCGATTTGCTGTCGGTAGGTAAGTTCCATCAGTATTCAGTCGTTATATATTCCGTCGGTATTCGGTCGGGGTTATCTGTCGGTGTTCGGTCGTTTCGTGTGAACAAAACGATGGCGTTTCAATTTGGTCAATGGGACCGATGTGGCCGACGGATGGGCGACGGTATAACGACTGATTTGTTTTCGGTTTCTATTTCGTCGTCCAAATTGTGACCGAAAATTTCGGTCGCTAATGTCGGTCGCTATGTAATAGTTTTCTTGTAGTGAAATATGAATCTGATTGACAAATAAATAGCGCTAATGGTCTTCATTCATTGTATGGAGAACATACAATTCCTATAGATGAGCAATATATTGTTCTAATTGTGTTAATAGCACTAATGGTCTACATGTATTATGTCTTGAGAACAATATGTACTAACTATTGAGTGTTTTAAACTCCACTTCTTGGACTATGGTTCGATGCATATAATAATTTTGAAATCTTATGAACTTAAAAACCAACAAAAAGTAAGAGAATAAAACATAGTGAAAGACATAAAAAGTACATATGTATTGTCACAAGCACGTTCAATTACAATAATGATTTTGCACACATAATTATGATATGCACGTGTAATTATAGTAAGTATTGTTTAGTTTCATTTTTGACTTATCCATTCAAAAACATTCTGATTCCTATTTAGCATTGGATAGAGTTTGAACAATATGTACTAACTATTTTAGTTGATGACTTTATAGGGAGAGTAGAGGTCAACATAGTAACTATCATATCGATCACATTCTGCAATTCAAAAATAACTCCAATAATTAGAAAAATCTGAAAATTTGCCTCATGCATTTTGTATGATAGTCCATAAGAAATCTATGTAATATCTTTATGTCACAGGACAATGAGGTAACCTTCATGGAGAAACATTTTCCAGGGAGCGAGAGGCTAGCAAAGAAAGGATAATTGATGGACCCCCTGACTTCTTCTTTGCTTTCCTCCCTTGAAGAATGAAAGTGATAATATATATCTTTTGATTTATATTAATCCATTTCACAATATATTGTCATAAATTTAGAAGTATGGTAAAGGGTTACATGTATATCGAAGAAAGTACAAATATACTATCATAATTCACGTGGCAAATACAATAATTATAGTAACACACGTGCAATTATAATAAATATATTTCACGTGCAATCAATGTTATGAATGCAGGTTGTCAGTTTACGACGGGAAGCCAAAAAATCGCCATAGGAAAATAGCGGATGGTATAGCAAGTTACGATGACCTTATAAAATAATGTATATATAATATACCAAAGCATTCCTGCATAACTATATTAATATAAAAATATATAATAAACTAAATTTAGAACAATAAACTACATTAATAGAAGACATCAAAGATAATAATATGATGAATGAAACACCATAAATATAATAACATAAGTTCAACTAAAATAGAAAATAATGAAGTTCGCATTCCAACTTCCAAGTAAGATCATACCAAGAACAAATACAAAACAATCAAAGTCAAACACAACATAACACACAACGCATTATAGACTTGATTGAGGGTGGGAGGGTAGATTTGACCAGAGGTGGAGAGGATGGACAAGAGAAATATAGTCTATGACTCTGTTTTATTTAGACACAAAGAAAATATCTATTGTTTAGGGTTGAGGTATGTTTGTTACAGTATATTTAATCATTTTATAAACTTTCCCACATTGGGTTGGGGAAAATAGTCCTAGCCCATCTCTAGTTAAGGCTTAAACCCCATATAAACCCGTCGTTTAAGCCATATTTGCTGTAGCACTATATCCGCATTGAAAAAGCGACTTCAATAACCGCCACGCCATGTGTTTAATATGGTGGAGGCCGCATTATTCACCATTGTCATTCGGAATGGCTCCGCCATAGCCGCTACTTAACAACAGTGCTTGCAGTTTCTTATAAAACACGTGCAACTATAATAAATATATTTCACATACAATTTATTGTATCACACGTGTAATTGAATAAATTAACTATCATGACATTTCAAGATTTGTAGTTACATCCAAAGATAATAGACAATTGTCGATGCTCCCTACCTTGAAGAAAACCCGAGATGCAGTGTTCTCGCTTGATAAGCACAGTGCCTTATGACTGGATGGGTTTTCTGGTGGATTCTACCTAGATTGTTGGGAGATTGTAGGATAAGATGTACACCAAGCGGTTATGGAGTTTTGAGCAGGATTTCCAATTCCAAGAACCATGGCAAGAAGGTCATATCAATGAGCCCTTCGCATTTTGGAGAATTTTGGCATATATCTTTGTGTAATTTTGCATGTAAAGTCCTATATAAGGTCATATCAACACGTCTTGCCAATTTCTTTCGAGGTAATTACGTCCTAACTAAACCGGATTTGTGAAAGATAGATCACTATCTGATAATATATTGCTAGCAATGGAGATAGTACATTCAGTTATCGACGTGTCAGTGGTGGGAATTTATTGATAAAATTAGACATGATGAAGGCGTTTGATATGGTATCTCATTCATTTTTCAATAGGTGGTGTTAGCAAGATATTGCTTGGTCCTTACTTTGTAAAATTGATTCATTCGTCATTGCAATCCAATTGGTTCTCGATCCTCATCATTGGAACATCGCACATATATTGTAATGCAACACGGGTAGTGAACCAATTTGATCTGTTGTCTCCATTTCTATGTATTCTCTCAGCTGAAGTATTAACAAGGGGGTTGAATTATTTATGTCAAGCGGGAATTGTGGGACTTATTATTTGTCGCAAGAACCAACTATTGTTTTGCACCTTTCATTCACGGGGTGACATCTTGATTTTTACAATGGGTAGTAGGAATCGAGCCAACGAGTTAATATGAACAAGAGTAGTTTATGCGCATCCTAAAAAACAAGTGTAGAGCAGCGGTTTGCTATCTAAGGGGGGTAGTGGCGAGGGAGTGGATAGAAAGACATGGATGTCTCGGAAATGAGTATGTCGAAGGTGGAGTATCTCATTATTACATATTTTTTTTCGATAAAATGTGGTGGCAATTTCTCTTAATTGACACTTTATAGGCAAAGTTTATGTGTAACAAGTATTGTGCCAAATTGAATCTTGTCAAGTTGGGTGGAGTGGTGGCGGGATGCTCTCCGACTTGGCAGAGAATGGTTGCGATCAAAGAGCAAGCAGAGGAGATGATCAGTTTGTTAGTTCGAGGGGGTAATTCGCTGCTCCTTTAAGAGAACATTAGCTTGCAAGGTAGTTTTGAGAATCAAGTTTTGGCACCAAATGTGCAACTAAAAGGTGCAAGGATCAAAGAATTTTGTTGCTTCAACGGGTTGGACGAGAATCTCGACTCCTTCAATGTACTTCCTCAGCTTTTGTTGAGAAGTTGTCGGATTCTTATGTCAACTTTGTAGTGCAGGACCGATTAGTTTGGAAGGAGGAGAAGTCGGGCTATTTTACGCTATCATCTATCATTAAAAATCTCCAAGGAGGACATGTGACACAATATACGCGCCAATGTATTTTGATGAAGGTAATCCCTCTTCTGATCTCTATATTTATTTGGAAATTGTTGAATTCATATTGCGCATTAGATGAAGATAGAATGAGGTGGGAGATACCTCTACCGTCGAGATGTGGTTGCTTTAGGAGGCAATAGTATTATGAGCATATTTTTCTTACATGTACGAAGTTGCATTCATTATGGACATGTATAGGTCTATTGGGGAATTGCTAATGGCCTGAAAGGTCCACAAGGAATTCTCGAGAGCACAAGGTACAAGTTATTACTTCATGTTACGTTTGTTGGATGTTATAGAAAGCGAGGTGTACTTTTGTTTATGAAGGAAAATTTAGTTCATTCATGCTCAACATTGACGGGGATTCTAAAGGAAATCCGGAAATTGCAGGGAATTGGAGGCATTTTACGTTTTGGCGATGGTCGTTTCCTATCGGCTTTCGTTGCGTACTTAGGTGATAATGTTACCAATAATGGGGTAGAATTGGAAGCCTTACTCAAAGGATTGGTTTTGGTAAATACTTTGAGGCTAAGTTCGTTTCAAGTGCAGACGGGTTCATCGATCATAGCAACTTCTGTGACAAAATGGGACATCTCTTCTTGGGCGCTGGACACATTGTTTCGCAAGGTGCTTATTCAACTAGGAAATAATGATGTTACTCATGTTTATTGCGAGGTTAATTAAGTGGCTGACTTCTTTGCAAATTTAGAGTGTGAAACTAGATCCTCATCTTTTTTTCTCTTCCTTTATAGATCTTCCCCTGAAATTCAGGGACTGTGTATTCTATATAGGATGGGAATTCCGTATATCCGAAAACTCTAATTTGCTTACATTGTAATTTTCTCGGCTCTTTAGAGAGTTAGGGGTTGTTCAATGTCTAAAAGAAATAAAGATAATATTTTATCTAAAAAAAACTTTAATATATTAAAGGGTTAAATGCACTAAATAGCCATCTGCTATTTCACCTATTTCGAGTTACGACCCAAAACAATTATTTCCGCGCCTTTTGGCCATCAAATTTTTACGGGCTGCAACTTTTAGATTCCGGCGATTTTGAATTAAAACGCCCTCACGTGCCGGCCAGGTGAGGGTAAAATCGTCAACACAGTAGTCTTGTTTCTTGGCGAATTTTCCAAATCTTCTTCCTTTAAACCACTAACCAGGCAAGAATCTGAATCCTTACAGTCTTGTTTATTACCCTCTTCCACAGATCTTCTTACGTTCTTAGTGTCCGAAAGAGCAAGCATCTCACCCAAAGTACTGGAGCTTCGCCTGACATGTCTTTGTTCTGTGTAAGCTCTGTTGGATGCCATCATGGCCCATCTTTCCGAGAGCCGTTTCTTTGCTTCTCTGCAGACTGAGGATTGTGGAGAATACGAAGCACGGCTGAAGGAGAGGAGGGAGGGGGAGGGAGGGGGGGGAGTAAGGGCTATCAAATCTGCTAACATAATCCCAAGAATGCCGAAAAGCTGGCGACATAACTTCTGAATCACTGAGATTTCCGGTGACATAATCCTTTTCTGGCTTATGAAATGAACTTTCATCTCCAAAGTAGCCATTAGATAGAAAAGAAGAAAGCAAAGTCTCATCTATTCGGTGTTTACTTAAATTGTCTTGCATCTGCCGTGTGATCTCCTTTGCTACTTCTCTTGATTTTCGAGCTTCATGATCTTCAATTCGGGTATTGATTATTCAAGCTCTAACTCTAAATTGAAAACCGGGTTCGGCTCCACAATCACAATGGATTGATAATCGAAGAAGGATACCTATGAATTGTAGGAATTAAGAGAGTATTTTGAGCTCTAAATTTCGGATTTTGGGAAGAAATTATCTAAGGTTGAAGAAGATGGATTTATTGAAGAAAGAAGATGGGTTTAAAAACATTTCTTTTTGTGTTGACAATTTTACGGCGTTTTAATTCAAAATGGCCGGAATTCTGGTCGGAATCTAAAAGTTGCAGCTCGTCAAAATTTGATGGCCAAAAGGCGCGAAAATAATTGTTTTGAACGGTAACCCGAAATAGTGAAATATCAGATGGTCATTTAGTGAATTTAACACTATATTAAATTTAGCACAAAATATCATAAATTCTCGAAAATAGTATGCTTAATTCTTCTTTCATACAAAAATTATATTCATATTTTGAAACCCTAATTGTATCGCTCTTTTCACAAACGATGTTTAGTAACATAAATTTATCTAAAAACAAGAAGTGTTTCAGTTCCTTACCTTAGATCACAAAAACCCTTCATCGTCTCTCCAAAACCCTAGCTTTTCCCCTCTTCCTCTAGTGAGAAATTTATGAAAAATGATTAGCTACAAAGAGCAGTTTTATCTACGAAATCGTGTTTTTAATGGCTACAATGTATTTCGTATCAAAATATTAAATCTTAAGCTACAAAATATATTTTGTTGCTAATCATTTAACATGTGAACATTTTCCGAAAATTAATAGTTACGAAGATCATTTTTATCCACGAAATCGTGTTTTAAATAGCTACAACATAAATCGTAGAAAAATATAGAATTATGAGCTACGAAATATAGTTCATTGCTAATTTTTATATCATGCAAGCAGTATACATAAATTATTATTTGCGAAAGGCATTTTTGTCCACGAAATTAAGAATTTGATCGACAAATAAATATTGCTAATGGCCTTCTTGCTGCAGAAGGAGATATTTGACTACCTATAAATAAGCAAAATGTTGTCTTATGCCTTGACAACATCAGGTAATGACTACTAAGTGCTTTGAGTTCTGTTTTTTAGACACAAAACTACGGTTGAATGAAAATGATACTCCCTCCATTACTAAATATATTTAGTAAAACTTTCATTATATATTGCGAAAATTAAGATGTTTTTGTAACTAGAATATCAATATTACTCTCTTAAATATGACGCGTATACCACTAATATTATTTAAGAGCGTAATATTGATATTTTAATTATAAAAACATCTTAACTTTCGCAACATATAATGAAAGTCGTATATTTAGGAAACTTTAGGAATAGAGGTACCATTATGATTTCCTATGGACTAGAAAAAGAAACTAAAAAGTGAGAGGATTATACATAGTAAATGACTTCATTGCTAATTTTTATATCATGCAAGCAGTTTACATAAATTATTATTTACGGAAGCATTTTTTTTCTACGAAATTACGAATTTGATCGACAAATAAATATTGCTAATGGTCTTCTTGCTGCAGAAGGAAATATTTGACTACCTATAAATAAGCCAAATATTGTCTTATGCCTTGACAACATCAGGTAATGACTACTAAGTGCTTTGAGCTCAGTTTCTTAGACACAAAACTACAGTTGAATGAAAATGATACTCCCTCCATTACTAAATTTAAGACTTTCATTATATATTGCGAAAATTAAGATGTTTTTATTACTAGAATACCAATATTACCCTCTTATATATGACGTGTATACCATTAATTTTATTTAAGAGCGTAATATTGATATTTTGATTATAAAAACATCTCAATTGTTTTCCTTAATTTTCGCAACATGTAATGAAAGTCGTATATTTAGGAAAATTTAGAAATAGAGGCAGTATTATGATTTCATATGGACTAGAAAAAGCAACTAAAAAGTGAGAGGATTATACATAGTAAATGACTTAGTGTTACATCAAAAAAAGTATTGATGAACTACCACAATGCACGTATAACTATAAAAATTATTTTGCACATGTAATTATAATAATGCACGTGTAATTATAATAAGTATAGTCCACTCTCATATTTCGTTATCCTTTCAAACACGTTTTTATCCATTATTGTAAGTATATGAAAAAATTATATTTTGAAGTTGCTTTTTTTTGTTCTTGGGAAAGACATTTTCAATGATGAGGTTTAGAAAGTAAGTGTGTCTATTAGAAAAGAGCATGACTCAACGTAGCAATTTTTTTGCACGAGTAATTATAATAATGCACGAGTATCCTTTCGAACACGTTTTTATCCATTATTGTCGGTATATGAATAGATTTTTTTTTCCACTTGCTTTTTGCTGTTCATGCAAAATGAAAGAGGCCCTTGAAAAACTTTTTCGATGATTACATTTAGAAAGTAAGTGTGTCTATGAGGAAAGAGCCGGACTCAACGTTGCAATTATTTTCCCATTCACAACCTGCAACATAGCGATTGTGCTCCCTGTAACTCTAAAAAATTGCCTCATGCCTTATGTATGCATGATAGTCTATAAGAATTTTCAAGAAAGTGCAACTTTTTTTATAGCGGAACAAATATCTTGATTGGAATTACTAGTAAATATTTTTTTTCTTCAAATGAGAATTCCAGACATTCTTAATCTCATTTTCTGTTCATCTAGGCAACTTCGTTGTAATCATTACCACCAGATCATTTATCAAAACATTAATAAAAAAAAGACCTTATGATGAAATTAAAACTTATAAAATTAAAACAAAAGTAATTTTCCCACTTGTTTCCCAAGACTTTTTGCAGCTTGGTGATGGTTTCCTCTTCTTCCTTGGAGAAATTGCCTCGTTTGACGTCAGGTTTTAGGTAATTCATCCATCTCAGTCGACAAATTTTTCCACATCTCGATAGTCCTTCAATTAACATAAGAAAAAAAGTGAAAGGATTATACATAGTAAATGACTTAGTAGTACATCAAAAAAAGTATTGATGAACTATCACAATGCACGCAAAATTAGAATAATTATTTTTCACGTGTAATTATAATAATGCACGAGTATCCTTTCGAACACGTTTTTATCCTTTTTTGTCGGTATATGAATAGATTTTATTTTACACTTGCTTTTTGTTGTTCATGCAAACGAAAGAGGCCCTTGAAAAACTTTTTCGATGATGAGGTTTAGAGAGTAAGTGTGTCTATGAGCAAAGAGCACGACTCAACGTAGCAATTATCATCCCATTCACAACCTGCAACATAGCGATTGTGCTGCCTGTAAATCTAAAAAATTGCCTCATAAATTATGTATGCATGATAGTCTATAATAATTTTCAAGAAAGTGCAACTTTTTT
Organism: Vinca minor; assembly: GCA_026122235.1. Classification (NCBI taxonomy): domain Eukaryota; kingdom Viridiplantae; phylum Streptophyta; class Magnoliopsida; order Gentianales; family Apocynaceae; genus Vinca; species Vinca minor. The sequence continues at coordinate 242,172 of JAOCZM010000060.1, read as the reverse complement.
ATAGCGGAACAAATGTCTTGATTGGAATTACTAGTAAATATTTTTTTTCTTCAAATGAGAAATCCAGACATTCTTAATCTCATTATCTGTTCTTCCAGTGTCACAAACGACAGGGGCAGATAAACTCATATGGAAGCCGGAATCTACAGGTTCTTTTACTTTATCATCCGCACTCCATATGGTACAAGGTGGTGGGGTATCTAGTTTGTCTCGTACACTATTGTGGGAAATCAAACTCCTTCTTCAAATATAATTTTTTATTTGGAAATTCCTCAACAAATTCTTGTCGATGGAAGAAGTATTATGGAAATTTGGGATTAACACGGTAATGCAATGTGCATGTTCTTTGGGTGGTGATACATTTTTGCATGTCTTCATGGAGTGTCCCTTTGCACGACACCTATGGCAATGGGCAGGCCTAGAAACTGGCTTCTCTTTTAGGGCTTCACAGACGCCTCATCACATGCTCTCTGCATAGTGGTTGGCAGGTACATGAAGTATTGCTAAGCGCTTGTTGATGGTCTCATCTTGTGTTCTATGGCAGCTTTGGAAGGCTCGGTGCTCTTTTATTTTTGAAGGCAGACGAACAACCAAACAACGCATCATTCTATCCTTTGATCAGCAACTAGTATCTTTGAGGAAGGCAGGACGGATGTGCTCTAGAATCCGGCCTGTGAAGCCGCAACAAATCCAAACTATCCGATGGAAGATGGACAACTGGTCTGACGATATGGTCATCATGAATATAGATGGAGCCTCGAGATGGAATCCTGGGTGGCTGGCCTGGGTTGGGTACTCCGGAAGGGCACGGGGGTTTTTATAGCAGCTGGAACTCATTTTATTGGGGACAATGAGACAAACATGATGGCGGAGTACACTGCATTACTCCATGGTATAAGGTCGGTTTGTAGGTTGGGAGTAAGGATATCACTGATTCAGACAGATTCTCAAGTCCTAGAGAGGGCAGTTCATAAGGGTCACATCTCATGTTGGGCTTTGGATGGTATCTTTCGCCAAGCTTTGCAATTACTATCGGATGTTCCGGTGGTTCATATTTACCGCGAAGGAAACATGGTTGCTGACTCTCTTGCAAACCTTGGATGTGACTTGCACAAGTCATTATTCTTTGATTCTTTAGCAACTTTGCCCCACAATGTCAGGGGGTTGCTTCATTTAGACTCGCAAGGGATCCCGCAATTGCGGATTCTTTGATCTTACTTGTATCTGTGATTCATCATCAATAAAACACACAAGTATTGTTTAAAAAAAAACAAAAAACAAAAAAAAAACTTCGATGTAATCATTACCACAAGATCATTCATCAAAACATCATTAAAAAAAGACCTTATGATGAAATTAAAACTTATCAAATTAAAACAAAATTAATTTTCCCACTTGTTTACCAAGGAGTTTTGCTGCCTGGTTATGGTTTCCTCTTCTTCCTTGGAGAAATTGCCTCATTTGACGTCAGGTTTAAGGTAATTCATCTATCTCAGTCGACAACTTTTTCCACATCTTGATAGTCCTTCAATTAACATAAGAAAAAAAGTGAGAGATTATACATAGTAAATGACTTAGTGGTACATCAAAAAAAGTATAGATGAACTATCACAATGCACGCACAATTAGAATAATTTTTTTGCACGTGTAATTAAAATAATGCACGAGTATCCTTTCGAACACGTTTTTATCCATTATTGTCGGTATATGAATAGAATTTATTTTCCACTTGCTTTTTGTTGTTCATGCAAAACAAAAGAGGCCCTTGAAAAACTTTTTCAATGATTAGGTTTAGAAAGTAAGTGTGTCTACTAGGAAAGAGCCGGACTCAACGTTGCAATTATTTTCCCATTCACAACCTGCAACATAGCGATTCTGCTCCCCGTAAATCTAGAAAATTGCCTCATGCATTATCTATGCATGATAGTCTATAAGAATTTTCAAGAAATTGCAACTTTTTTATAGCAGAACAAATGTCTTGATTGGAATTACTAGTAAATATTTTTTTCTTCAAATGAGATTTCCAAACATTCTTAATCTTATTTTCTGTTCATCCAGGCAACTTCGTTGTAATCATTACCACCTGATCATTCATCAAAACATTAATAAAAAAAGACCTTATGATGAAATTAAAACTTATCAAATTAAAACAAAAGTAATTTTCCCACTTGTTTCCCAAGGCTTTTTGCAGTCTGGAGATGGTTTCCTCTTCTTCCTTGGAGAAATTGCCTCGTTTGACGTCAGGTATTAGGTAATTCATCCATCTCAGTCGACAAATTTTTCCACATCTTGATAGTCCTTCAATTAACATAAGAAAAAAAGTGAAAGGATTATACACAGTAAATGACTTAGTGGTGCATCAAAAAAAAGTATTGATGAACTATCACAATGCACGCAAAATTAGAATAATTATTTTTCACGTGTAATTATAATAATGCACGAGTATCCTTTCGAACACGTTTTTATCCTTTTTTGTCGGTATATGAATAGATTTTATTTTACACTTGCTTTTTGTTGTTCATGCAAACGAAAGAGGCCCTTGAAAAACTTTTTCGATGATGAGGTTTAGAGAGTAAGTGTGTCTATGAGCAAAGAGCACGACTCAACGTAGCAATTATCATCCCATTCACAACCTGCAACATAGCGATTGTGCCGCCTGTAAATCTAAAAAATTGCCTCATAAATTATGTATGCATGATAGTCTATAAGAATTTTCAAGAAAGTGGAACTTTATTATAGCGGAACAAATGTCTTGATTGGAATTACTAGTAAATATTTTTTTTCTTCAAATGAATTCCAGACATTCTTAATCTCATTCTCTGTTCTTCTAGACAACTTCGATGTAATCATTACCACCTAATCATTCATTAAAACATCATTAAAAAAAGACCTTATGATGAAATTAAAACTAATCAAATTAAAACAAAATTAATTTTCCCACTTGTTTACCAAGGAGTTTTGCTGCCTGGTGATGGTTTCCTCTTCTTCCTTGGAGAAATTGCCTCATTTGACGTCAGGTTTAAGGTAATTCATCTATCTCAGTCGACAACGTTTTCCACATCTCGATAGTCCTTCAATTAACATAAGAAAAAAAGTGAGAGATTATACATAGTAAATGACTTAGTGGTACATCAAAAAAAGTACTGATGAACTATCACAATGCACGCACAATTAGAATAATTTTTTTGCACGTGTAATTATAATAATGCACGAGTATCCTATCGAACACGTTTTTATCCATTATTGTCGGTATATGAATAGAATTTATTTTCCACTTGCTTTTCGTTGTTCATACAAAACGAAAGAGGCCCTTGAAAAACTTTTTCAATGATTAGGTTTAGAAAGTAAGTGTGTCTACGAGGAAAGAGCCGGACTCAACGCTGCAATTATTTTCCCATTCACAACCTGCAACATAGCGATTATGCTCTCCGTAAATCTAAAAAATTGCCTCATGCCTTATCTATGCATGATATTCTATAAGAATTTTCAAGAAAGTGCAACTTTTTTATAGCGGAACATATGTCTTGATTGGAATTACTAGTAAATATTTTTTTCTTCAAATGAGAATTCCAGACATTCTTAATCTCATTTTTTGTTCATCCAGGCAACTTCGTTGTAATCATTACCACCTGATCATTCATCAAAACATTAATAAAAAAAGACCTTATGATGAAATTAAAACTTATCAAATTAAAACAAAAGTAATTTTCCCACTTGTTTCCCAAGGCTTTTTGCAGCCTGGTGATGGTTTCCTCTTCTTCCTTGGAGAAATTGCCTCGTTTGACGTCAGGTTTTAGGTAATTCATCCATCTCAATCGACAACTTTTCCACATCTCGATAGTCCTTCAATTAACATAAGAAAAAAAGTGAAAGGATTATACATAGTAAATGACTTAGTGGTACATCAAAAAAAGTATTGATGAACTATCACAATGCACGCACAATTAGAATAATTATTTTTCACGTGTAATTATAATAATCCACGAGTATCCTTTCGAACACATTTTTATCCTTTATTGTCGGTATATGAATAGATTTTATTTCAATTTTCATCCCATTCACAACCTGCAACATAGTGATTGTGCCGCCTGTAAATCTAAAAAATTGTGATAGTCCATAAGAATTTTCAAGATAGTGCAACTTTTTTATAGCGGAACAAATGTCTTGATTGGTATTACTAGTAAATATTTTTTTTCTTCAAATGAGAATTCCAGACATTCTTAATCTCATTATCTGTTCTTCCAGACAACTTCGATGTAATCATTACCACCTGATCTTTCATCAAAACATCATTAAAAAAAGTACCTTATGATGAAATTAAAACTTATCAAATTAAAACAAAATTAATTTTGTCACTTGTGTACCAAGGATTTTTGCTGCCTGGTGATGGTTTCCTCTTCTTCCTTGGAGAAATTGCCTCGATTAAAGTCAGGTTTTAGGTAATTCATCCATCTCTGTCGACAACGTTTTCCACATATCGATAGTCCTTCAATTAACACAAGAAAATAAAAGTGAGAGGATTATACATAGTAAATGACATAGTGGTACATAAAAAAAAATTATTGATGAACTATCACAATGCACGCATAATTAGAATAATTATTTTGCATGTGTAATTATAATAATGCACGAGTATCCTTTCGAATACATTCTTATCCATTATTGTCGATATATGAATAGATTTTATTTTCCACTTGCTTTTTGTTGTTCATGGAAATGAAAGAGGCCCTTGAATTTTTTTTCGATGATTAAATTTAGAAAGCAAGTGTGTCTATGAGCAAAGAGCATGACACAACGTTGCAATTATTATCCCATTCACAACCTGCAACATAGCGATTGTGATCCCCGTAAATCTAAAAAATTGCCTCATGCATTATGTATGCATGATAGTCTACAAGAATTTTCAAGATAGTGCAACTTTTTTATATCGGAACAAATGTCTTCATTGGAATTACTAGAAAATATTTTTTTTCTTCAAATGAGAATTCCAGACATTCTTAATCTCATTATCTGTTCTTCCTGACAACTTTGATGTAATCATTACCACCTGATCATTCATCAAAACATCATTAAAAAAAGACCTTATGATGAAATTAAAACTTATCAAATTAAAATAAAATTAATTTTCTCACTTGTGTACCAAGGATTTTTGCTGCCTGGAGATGGTTTCCTCTTCTTCCTTGGAGAAATTTGCTCGTTTGAAGTAAGGTTTTGGGTAATTCATCCATCTCTGTCGACAACGTTTTCCACATATCGATAGTCCTTCAATTAGCATAAGAAAAAAAGTGGGAGGATTATACATAGTAAATGACTTAGTGGTACATCAAAAAAAATATTGATGAACTATCACAATGCACGCATAATTAGAATAATTATTTTGCACGTGTAATTATAATAATGCACGATTATCCTTTCGAATACATTCTTATCCATTATTGTCGATATATGAATAGATTTTATTTTCTACTTGCTTTTTGTTGTTCATGGAAATGAAAGAGGACCTTGAAAATCTTTTTCGATGATGAGGTTTAGAGAGTAAGTGTGTCTATGAGCAAAAAAGTACGACTCAACGTAGCAATTATCATCCCATTCACAACCTGCAACATAGCGATTGTGCCGCCTGTAAATCTAAAAAATTGCCTCATGCATTATGTATGCATGATAGTCTATAAGAATTTTCAAGATAGTGCAACTTTTTTATATCGGAACAAATGTCTTGATTGGAATTACTTGTAAATATTTTTTTTCTTCAAATGAGAATTCCAGACATTCTTAATCTCATTATCTGTTCTTCCAGACAACTTCGATGTAATCATTACCACCTGATCATTCATCTAAACATCATTAAAAAAAGACCTTATGATGAAATTAAAACTTATCAAATTAAAACAAAATTAATTTTCTCACTTGTGTACCAAGGATTTTTGCTGCCTGGCGATGGTTTCCTCTTCTTCCTTGGAGAAATTGCCTCGCTTTGAAATCAGGTTTTAGGTAATTCATCCATCTCTGTCGACAACGTTTTCCACATATCGATAGTCCTTCAATTAGCATAAGAAAAAAAGTGAGAGGATTATACATAGTAAATGACTTAGTGGTACATCAAAAAAAATATTGATGAACTATCACAATGCACGCATAATTAGAATAATTATTTTGCACGTGTAATTATAATAATGCACGAGTATCCTTTCAAATACATTCTTATCCATTATTGTCGATATATGAAAAAGTTTTATTTTCCACTTGCCTTTTGTTGTTCATGGAAACGAAAGAGGCCCTTGAAATTTTTTTCGATGATTAGGTTTAGAAAGTAAGTGTGTCTATGAGCAAAGAGCATGACTCAACGTAGCAATTATTATCCTATTCACAACCTGCAACATAGCGATTGTGTTCCCCGTAAATCTAAAAAATTGCCTCATGCCTTATGTATGCATGATAGTCTATAAGAATTTTCAAGATAGTGCAACTTTTTTATAGCGGAACAAATGTCTTGATTGGAATTACTAGTAAATACTTTTTTTCTTCAAATGAGAATTCCAGACATTCTTAATCTCATTATCTGTTCTTCCAGACAACTTCGATGTAATTATTACCACCTGATCATTCATCTAAACATCATTAAAAAAAGACCTTATGATGACATTAAAACTTAACAAATTAAAACAAAATTAATTTTCCTACTTGTTTACCATGGATTTTTACTGCCTGGTGATGGTTTCCTCTTCTTCCTTGTAGAAATTGCCTCGTTTGACGTCAGGTTTTAGGTAATTCATCTATCTCAATCGACAACCTTTTCCACATCTCGATAGTCCTTCAATTAACATAAGAAAAAAAGTGAGAGGATTATACATAGTTAAATGACTTAGTGGTACATCATAAAAAAGAATTGATGAACTATCACAATGCACGCACAATTAGAATAATTTTTTTTGCACGTGTAATTATAATAATGCATGAGTATCCTTTCGAACATGTTTTTATCCATTATTGTCGGTATATGAATAGATTTTATTTTCCACTTGCTTTTGTTGTTCATGCAAAACAAAAGAGTCCCTTGAAAAACTTTTTCGATGATTTGGCTTAGAAAGTAAGTGTGTCTATGAGGAAAGAGCACATGATAGTTTAAAAGAATTTTCAGGATAGTGCAACTTCTTTATAGAAGAACAAATGTCTTGATTGGAATTACTAGTAAATAATTTTTTCCTTCAAATGAGAATTTCAGACATTCTTAATCTCATTATCTGTTCTTCCAGGCAACTTCGATGTAATCATTACCACCTGATCATTCATCAAAACATCATTAACAAAAGACTTTATGATGAAATTAAAAATTATCAAATTAAAACAAAATTAATTTCCCACTTGTTTCCCAAGGATTTTTGCAACCTGGTGATGGTTTCCTCTTCTTCCTTGGAGAAATTGCCTCGTTTGACGTCGGGTTTTACGTAATTCATCCGTCTCAGTCGACAACTTTTTCCACTTCTCGATAGTCCTTCAATTAATATAAGAAAAAATGTGAGGGGATTATACATAGTAAATGACTTAGTGGTACATCAAAAAAAGTATTGATGAACTATCACAATGCACGCACAATTAGAATAATTATTTTGCACGTGTAATTATAATAATGCAAGAGTATCTTTTCGAACATATTTTTATCCATTATTGTCGGTATATGAATAGATTTTATTTTCCACTTTCTTTTTGTTGTACATTCAAAACGAAAGAGGCCCTTGAAAAACTTTTTCGATGATTAGGTTTAGAAAGTAAGTGTGTCTATGAGCAAAGAGCACGACTCAACGTAGCAATTATCATCCCATTAACAACTTGCTACATAGCGATTGTGCTCCCCGTAAATCTAAAAAATTGCCTCATGCCTTATGTATGCATGATAGTCTATAAGAATTTTCAAGATAGTGCAACTTTTTTATAGCGGAACAAATGTCTTGATTGGAATTACTAGTAAATATTTTTTTTCTTCAAATGAGAATTCCGGACATTTTTAATCTCATTATTTGTTCTTCCAGGACAACTTCGTTGTAATCATTACCCCCAGATCATTCATCAAAACATTAATAAAAAAGACCTTATGATGAAATTAAAACTTATCAAATTAAAACAAAATTAATTTCCCACATGTTTCGCAAGGCTATTTGCAGCCTGGTGATGGTTTCCTCTTCTTCCTTGGAGAAATTGCCTCGTTTGACGTCAGGTTTTAGGTAATCAATCCTTCTCAGTCGACAATTTTTTCCACATCTCGATAGTCCTTCGAACACGTTTTTATCCTTTTGTGTCGGTATATGAATAGATTTTATTTGACACTTGCTTTTTGTTGCTCATGCAAACGAAAGAGGCCCTTGAAAAACTTTTTCGATGATGAGGTTTAGAGAGTAAGTGTGTCTATAAGCAAAGAGCACGACTCAACGTAGCAATTATCATCCCATTCACAACCTGCAACATAGCGATTGTGCCACCTGTAAATCTAAAAAATTGCCTCATAAATTATGTATGCACGATAGTCTATATGAATATTCAAGATAGTGCAACTTTTTTATAGCGGAACAAATGTCTTGATTGGAATTACTAGTAAATATATTTTTTCTTCAAATGAGAATTCCAAACATTCTTAATCTCATTACCTGTTCTTCCAGGCAACTTTGATACAATCTTTACCACATGATCATTCATCAAAACATCATTAAAAAAGACCTTATGATGAAATTATAACTTATCAACTTAAAACAAAATTAATTTCCCCACTTGATTCACAAGGATTTTTGCAGCCTGGTGATGGTATCCTCATCTTCCTTGGAGAAATTGCCTCGTTTGACGTCAGGTTTAAGGAAATTCATCTGTCACAGTCGACAACTTTTTCCACTTCTCGATAGTCTTTCAATTAACATATGAAAAAAAGTGAGAGGAATATACATAGTAAATGACTTAGTGGTACATCAAAAAAAGTATTGATGAACTATCACAGTGCTTGCACAATTAGAATAATTATTTTGCACGTGTAATTATAATAATGCATGAGTATCTTTTCGAACACATTTTTATCCATTATTGTCGGTATATGAATAGATTTTATTTTCCACTTTCTTTTTGTTGTACATTCAAAACGAAAGAGGCCCTTGAAAAACTTTTTCGATGATTAGGTTTAGAAAGTAAGTGTGTCTATGAGCAAAGAGCACGACTCAACGTAGCAATTATCCTCCCATTCACAACTTGCAACATAACGATTGTGCTCCCCGTAAATCTAAAAAATTGCCTCATGCCTTATGTATGCATGATAGTCTATAAGAATTTTCAAGATAGTGCAACTTTTTTATAGCGGAACAAATGTCTTGATTGGAATTACTAGTAAATATTTTTTCTTCAAATGAGAATTCCGGACATATTTAATCTCATTATTTGTTCTTCCAGGCAACTTCGTTGTAATCATTACCCCCAGATCATTCATCAAAACATTTATAAAAAAGACCTTATGATGAAATTAAAACTTATCAAATTAAAAAAAATTAATTTCCCACTTGTTTCGCAAGGCTATTTGCAGCCTGGTGATGGTTTCCTCTTCTTCCTTGGAGAAATTGCCTCGTTTGACGTCAGGTTTTAGGTAATTAATCCTTCTCAGTCGACAACTTTTTCCACATCTCGATAGTCCTTCAATTAACATAAGAAAAAAAGTGAAAGGATTATACATAGTAAATGACTTAGTGGTACATCAAAAAAAGTATTGATGAACTATCACAATGCACACACAATTAGAATAATTATTTTTCACGTGTAATTATAATAATGCACGAGTATCCTTTCGAACACGTTTTTATCCTTTATTGTCGGTATATGAATAGATTTTATTTTACACTTGCTTTTTGTTGTTCATGGAAACGAAAGAGGCCCTTGAAAAAAAAATTCGATGATGAGGTTTAGAGGGTAAGCGTGTCTATGAGCAAAGAGCACGACTCAACGTAGCAATTATCATCCCATTCACAACCTGCAACATAGCGATTGTGCCGCTTGTAAATCTAAAAAATTGCCTCATGCATTAAGTATGCACGATAGTCTATATGAATTTTCAAGATAGTGCAACTTTTTTATAGCGGAACAAATGGCTTGATTGGAATTACTTGTAAATATTTTTTACCTTCAAATGAGAATTCCAGACATTCTTAATCTCATTATCTGTTCTTCCAGGCAACTTCGATGTAATCATTACCACCTGATCATTCATCAAAACATCATTAACAAAAGACTTTATGATGAAATTAAAAATTATCAAATTAAAACAAAATTAATTTTCCCACTTGTTTCCCAAGGATTTTTGCAACCTGGTGATGGTATCCTCATCCTCCTTGGAGAAATTGCCTCGTTTGACGTCAGGTTTTAGGAAATTCATCCATCACAGTCGACAACTTTTTCCACATCTCGATAGTCTTTCAAATAACATATGAAAAAAAGTGAGAGGAATATACATAGTAAATGACTTAGTGGTACTTCAAAAAAAGTATTGATGAACTATCACAATGCATGCACAATTAGAATAATTATTTTGCACGTGTAATTATAATAATGCACGAGTATCCTTTAGAACACGTTTTATCCATTATTGTCGATATATGAATAGATTTTATTTTCCACTAGATTTTTGTTGTTCAAGGAAACGAAAGAGGCCCTTGAAAAACTTTGTCGATGATGAGGCTTAGAAAGTAAGTGTGTCTATGAGCAAATAGCATGACTCAACGTAGCAATTATTTTCCCATTCACAACTTGCAACATAGCAATTGTGCTCCTCGTAAATCTAAAAAATTGCATCATGCCTTGCGTATGCATGATAGTTTATAAGAATTTTAAGGATAGTGCAACCTTTTTATAGCGGAACAAATGTCTTGATTGGAATTACTAGTAAATATTTTTTTCCTTCAAATGAGAATTCCAGACATTCTTAATCTCATTATCTGTTCTTCTAGGAAACTTCGATGTAATCATTACCACCTGATCATTCATCAAAACATCATTAACAAAAGACTTTATGATGAAATTAAATATTATCAAATTAAAACAAAATTAATTTTCCCACTTGTTTCCCAAGGATTTTTGCAACCTGGTGATGGTTTCCTCTTCTTCCTTGGAGAAATTGCCTCGTTTGACGTCGGGTTTTACGTAATTCATCCGTCTCAGTCGACAACTTTTTCCACATCTCGATAGTCCTTCAATTAACATAAGAAAAAATGTGAAAGGATTATACATAGTAAATGACTTAGTGGTACATCAAAAAAAGTATTGATGAACTATCACAATGCACGCAAAATTAGAATAATTATTTTTCACGTGTAATTATAATAATGCACGAGTATCCTTTCGAACACGTTTTTATCCTTTATTGTCGGTATATGAATAGATTTTATTTTACACTTGCTTTTTGTTGTTCATGCAAACGAAAGAGGCCCTTGAAAAACTTTTTCGATGATGAGGTTTAGAGAGTAAGTGTGTCTATAAGCAAAGAGCACGACTCAACGTAGTAATTATCATCCCATTCACAACCTGCAACATAGCGATTGTGCCGCCTGTAAATCTAAAAAATTGCCTCATAAATTATGTATGCACGATAGTCTATATGAATTTTCAAGATAGTGCAACTTTTTTATAGCGGAACAAATGTCTTGATTGGAATTACTAGTAAATATATTTTTTCTTCAAATGAGAATTCCAAACATTCTTAATCTCATTACTTGTTCTTCCAGGCAACTTTGATACAATCTTTACCACATGATCATTAATCAAAACATCATTAAAAAAGACCTTATGATGAAATTATAACTTATCAACTTAAAAAAAAATTAATTTCCCCACTTGATTCACAAGGATTTTTGCAGCCTGGTGATGGTATCCTCATCTTCCTTGGAGAAATTGCCTCGTTTGACGTCAGGTTTAAGGAAATTCATCTGTCACAGTCGACAACTTTTTCCACTTCTCGATAGTCTTTCAATTAACATATGAAAAAAAGTGAGTGGAATATACATAGTAAATGACTTAGTGGTACATCAAAAAAAGTATTGATGAACTATCACAGTGCTCGCACAATTAGAATAATTATTTTGCACGTGTAATTATAATAATGCATGAGTATCTTTTCGAACACATTTTTATCCATTTTTGTCGGTATATGAATAGATTTTATTTTCCACTTTCTTTTTGTTGTACATTCAAAACGAAAGAGGCCCTTGAAAAACTTTTTCGATGATTAGGTTTAGAAAGTAAGTGTGTCTATGAGCAAAGAGCACGACTCAACGTAGCAATTATCCTCCCATTCACAACTTGCAACATAACGATTGTGCTCCCCGTAAATCTAAAAAATTGCCTCATGCCTTATGTATGCATGATAGTCTATAAGAATTTTCAAGATAGTGCAACTTTTTTATAGCGGAAATAATGTCTTGATTGGAATTACTAGTAAATATTTTTTTCTTCAAATGAGAATTCCAGACATTTTTAATCTCATTATTTGTTCTTCCAGGCAACTTCTTTGTAATCATTACCACCGGATCATTCATCAAAACATTAATAAAAAAAGATCTTATGATGAAATTAAAACAAAATTAATTTCCCACTTGTTTCGCAAGGATATTTGCAGCCTGGTGATGGTTTCCTCTTCTTCCTTGGAGAAATTGCCTCGTTTGACGTCAGGTTTTAGGTAATTAATCCTTCTCAGTCGACAACTTTTTCCACATCTCGATAGTCCTTCAATTAACATAAGAAAAAAAGTGAAAGGATTATACATAGTAAATGACTTAGTGGTACATCAAAAAAAGTATTGATGAACTATCACAATGCACACACAATTAGAATAATTATTTTTCACGTGTAATTATAATAATGCACGAGTATCCTTTCGAACACGTTTTTATCCTTTATTGTCGGTATATGAATAGATTTTATTTTACACTTGCTTTTTGTTGTTCATGGAAACGAAAGAGGGCCTTGAAAAAAAAAATCGATGATGAGGTTTAGAGGGTAAGCGTGTCTATGAGCAAAGAGCACGACTCAACGTAGCAATTATCATCCCATTCACAACCTGCAACATAGCGATTGTGCCGCCTGTAAATCTAAAAAATTGCCTCATGCATTAAGTATGCACGATAGTCTATATGAATTTTCAAGATAGTGCTACTTTTTTATAGCGCAACAAATGTCTTGATTGGAATTACTAGAAAATATTTTTTTCTTCAAATGAGAATTCCAGACATTCTTAATCTCATTACCTGTTCTTCCAGGCAACTTTGATACAATCTTTACCACATGATCATTCATCAAAACATCATTAAAAAAAGACCTTATGATGAAATTATAACTTATCAAATTAAAAAAAATTAATTTCCCCACTTGATTCACAAGGATTTTTGCACTTTCAGTGATGGTATCCTCATCTTCCTTAGAGAAATTGCCTCGTTTGACTTCGGGTTTTAGGAAATTCATCCATCACAGTCGACAACTTTTTCCACATCTCGATAGTCTTTCAAATAACATATGAAAAAAAGTGAGAGGAATATACATAGTAAATGACTTAGTGGTACATCAAAAAAAAGTATTGATGAACTATCACAATGCATGCACAATTAGAATAATTATTTTGCACGTGTAATTATAATAATGCACGAGTATCCTTTAGAACACGTTTTATCCATTATTGTCGATATATGAATAAATTTTATTTTCCACTTGATTTTTGTTGTTCAAGGAAACGAAAGAGGCCCTTGAAAAACTTTTTCGATGATGAGGCTTAGAAAGTAAGTGTGTCTATGAGCAAAGAGCATGACTCAACGTAGCAATTATTTTCCCATTCACAACTTGCAACATAGCAATTGTGCTCCTCGTAAATCTAAAAAATTGCATCATGCCTTGCGTATGCATGATAGTTTATAAGAATTTTAAGGATAGTGCAACCTTTTTATAGCGGAACAAATGTCTTGATTGGAATTACTAGTAAATATTTTTTTCCTTCAAATGAGAATTCCAGACATTCTTAATCTCATTATCTCGTTCTTCCAGGAAACTTCGATGTAATCATTACCACTCGATCATTCATCAAAACATCATTAACAAAAGACTTTATGATGAAATTAAAAATTATCAAATTAAAACAAAATTAATTTTCTCACTTGTTTCCCAAGGATTTTTGCAACCTGGTGATGGTTTCCTCTTCTTCCTTGGAGAAATTGCCTCGTTTGACGTCAGGTTTTACGTAATTCATCCGTCTCAATCGACAACTTTTTCCACATCTCGATAGTCCTTCAATTAACATAAGAAAAAAATGTGAAAGGATTATACATAGTAAATGACTTAGTGGTACATCAAAAAAAAGTATTGATGAACTATCACAATGCACGCACAATTAGAATAATTATTTTGCACGTGTAATTATAATAATGCACGAGTATCCTTTCGAACACGTTTTTATCCTTTATTGTCGGTATATGAATAGATTTTATTTTACACTTGCTTTTTTGTTGTTCATGCAAACGAAAGAGGCCCCCTGAAAAAACTTTTTTCGATGATGAGGTTTAGAGAGCAAGTGTGTCTATAAGCAAAGAGCACGACTCAACGTAGCAATTATCATCCCATTCACAACTTTCGCAACATAGCGATTGTGCCGCTCAGTAAATCTAAAAAAATTGCCTCATGCATTAAGTATGCACGATAGTCTATATGAATTTTCAAGATAGTGCAACTTTTTTATAGCGCAACAAATGTCTTGATTGGAATTACTAGAAAATATTTTTTTCTTCAAATGAGAATTCCAGACATTCTTAATCTCATTACCTGTTCTTCCAGGCAACTTTGATACAATCTTTACCACATGATCATTCATCAAAACATCATTAAAAAAAGACCTTATGATGAAATTATAACTTATCAAATTAAAAAAAAAATTAATTTCCCCACTTGATTCACAAGGATTTTTGCAGCCTGGTGATGGTATCCTCATCTTCCTTAGAGAAATTGCCTCGTTTGACGTCAGGTTTTAGGAAATTCATCCATCACAGTCGACAACTTTTTCCACATCTCGATAGTCTTTCAAATAATATATGAAAAAAAGTGAGAGGAATATACATAGTAAATGACTTAGTGGTACATCAAAAAAAGTATTGATGAACTATCACAATGCATGCACAATTAGAATAATTATTTTGCACGTGTAATTATAATAATGCACGAGTATCCTTTAGAACACGTTTTATCCATTATTGTCGATATATGAATAGATTTTATTTTCCACTTGATTTTTGTTGTTCAAGGAAACGAAAGAGGCCCTTGAAAAACTTTTTCGATGATGAGGCTTAGAAAGTAAGTGTGTCTATGAGCAAAGAGCATGACTCAACGTAGCAATTATTTTCCCATTCACAACTTGCAACATAGCAATTGTGCTCCTCGTAAATCTAAAAAATTGCATCATGCCTTGCGTATGCATGATAGTTTATAAGAATTTTAAGGATAGTGCAACCTTTTTATAGCGGAACAAATGTCTTGATTGGAATTACTAGTAAATATTTTTTTCCTTCAAATGAGAATTCCAGACATTCTTAATCTCATTATCTGTTCTTCCAGGAAACTTCGATGTAATCATTACCACCTGATCATTCATCAAAACATCATTAACAAAAGACTTTATGATGAAATTAAAAATTATCAAATTAAAACAAAATTAACTTTTCTCACTTGTTTCCCAAGGATTTTTGCAACTTTCGGTGATGGTTTCCTCTTCTTCCTTGGAGAAATTGCCTCGTTTGACGTCGGGTTTTACGTAATTCATCCGTCTCGATCGACAACTTTTTCCACATCTCGATAGTCCTTCAATTAACATAAGAAAAAAATGTGAAAGGATTATACATAGTAAATGACTTAGTGGTACATCAAAAAAAGTATTGATGAACTATCACAATGCACGCAAAATTAGAAAAATTATTTTGCACGTGTAATTATAATAATGCACGAGTATCCTTTCGAACACGTTTTTATCCTTTATTGTCGGTATATGAATAGATTTTATTTTACACTTGCTTTTTGTTGTTCATGCAAACGAAAGAGGCCCCTGAAAAACTTTTTCGATGATGAGGTTTAGAGAGTAAGTGTGTCTATAAGCAAAGAGCACGACTCAACGTAGCAATTATCATCCCATTCACAACCTGCAACATAGCGATTGTGCCGCCTGTAAATCTAAAAAATTGCCTCATAAATTATATATGCACGATAGTCTATATGAATTTTCAAGATAGTGCAACTTTTTTATAGCGGAACAAATGTCTTGATTGGAATTACTAGTAAATATATTTTTTCTTCAAATGAGAATTCCAGACATTCTTAATCTCATTACCTGTTCTTCCAGGCAACTTTGATATAATCTTTACCACATGATCATTCATCAAAACATCATTAAAAAAGACCTTATGATGAAATTTAACTTATCAACTTAAAACAAAATTAATTTCCCCACTTGATTCACAAGGATTTTTGCAGCCTGCTGATGGTATCCTCATCTTCCTTGGAGAAATTGCCTCGTTTGACGTCAGGTTTAAGGAAATTCATCCGTCACAGTCGACAACTTTTTCCACATCTCGATAGTCTTTCAATTAACATATGAAAAAAAGTGAGAGGAATATACATAGTAAATGACTTAGTGGTACATCAAAAAAAGCATTGATGAACTATCACAATGCACGAACAATTAGAATAATTATTTTGCACGTGTAATTATAATAATGCATGAGTATCTTTTCGAACACATTTTTTATCCATTATTGTCGGTATATGAATAGATTTTATTTTCCACTTTCTTTTTGTTGTACATTCAAAACGAAAGAGGCCCTTGAAAAACTTTTTCGATGATTAGGTTTAGAAAGTAAGTGTGTCTATGAGCAAAGAGCACGACTCAACGTAGCAATTATCCTCCCATTCACAACTTGCAACATAACGATTGTGCTCCCCGTAAATCTAAAAAATTGCCTCATGCCTTATGTATGGATGATAGTCTATAAGAATTTTCAAGATAGTGCAACTTTTTTATAGCGGAAATAATGTCTTGATTGGAATTAGTAGTAAATATTTTTTTCTTCAAATGAGAATTCCGGACATTTTTAATCTCATTATTTGTTCTTCCAGGCAACTTCGTTGTAATCATTACCCCGGATCATTCATCAAAACATTAATAAAAAAGACCTTATGATGAAATTAAAACTTATCAAATTAAAACAAAATTAATTTCCCACTTGTTTCGCAAGGCTATTTTTGCAGCCTGGTGATGGTTTCCTCTTCTTCCTTGGAGAAATTGCCTCGTTTGACGTCAGGTTTTAGGTAATTAATCCTTCTCAGTCGACAACTTTTTCCACATCTCGATAGTCCTTCAATTAACATAAGAAAAAAAGTGAAAGGATTATACATAGTAAATGACTTAGTGGTACATCAAAAAAAGTATTGATGAACTATCACAATGCACACACAATTATAATAATTATTTTTCACGTGTAATTATAATAATGCACGAGTATCCTTTTGAACACGTTTTTATCCTTTATTGTCGGTATATGAATAGATTTTATTTTACACTTGCTTTTTTGTTGTTCATGGAAACGAAAGAGGCCCTTGAAAAAAAATTCGATGATGAGGTTTAGAGAGTAAGCGTGTCTATGAGCAAAGAGCACGACTCAACGTAGCAATTATCATCCCATTCACAACTCTGCAACATAGCGATTGTGCCGCGATAAATCTAAAAAATTGCCTCATGCATTAAGTATGCACAATAGTCTATATGAATTTTCAAGATAGTGCAAATTTTTTATAGCGGAACAAATGTCTTGATTGGAATTACTAAAAAATATTTTTTTTTTTCAAATGAGAATTCCAGACATTCTTAATCTCATTACCTGTTCTTCCAGGCAACTTTGATACAATCTTTACCACATGATCATTCATCAAAACATCACTAAAAAAAGACCTTATGATGAAATTATAACTTATCAAATTAAAAACAAAATTAATTTCCCCACTTGATTCACAAGGATTTTTGCGACTCGGTGATGGTATCCTCATCTTCCTTGGAGAAATTGCCTCGTTTGACGTCGGGTTTTAGGAAATTCATCCATCACGATCGACAACTTTTTCCACATCTCGATAGTCTTTCAAATAACATATGAAAAAAAAGTGAGAGGAATATACATAGTAAATGACTTAGTGGTACATCAAAAAAAAAGTATTGATGAACTATCACAATGCATGCACAATTAGAATAATTATTTTGCACGTGTAATTATAATAATGCACGAGTATCCTTTAGAACACGTTTTATCCATTATTGTCGATATATGAATAAATTTTATTTTCCACTTGATTTTTGTTGTTCAAGGAAACGAAAGAGGCCCTTGAAAAACTTTTTCGATGATGAGGCTTAGAAAGTAAGTGTGTCTATGAGCAAAGAGCATGACTCAACGTAGCAATTATTTTCCCATTCACAACTTGCAACATAGCAATTGTGCTCCTCGTAAATCTAAAAAATTGCATCATGCCTTGCGTATGCATGATAGTTTATAAGAATTTTAAGGATAGTGCAACCTTTTTATAGCGGAACAAATGTCTTGATTGGAATTACTAGTAAATATTTTTTTCCTTCAAATGAGAATTCCATACATTCTTAATCTCATTATCTGTTCTTCCAGGAAACTTCGATGTAATCATTACCACCTGATCATTCATCAAAACATCATTAACAAAAGACTTTATGATAAAATTAAAAATTATCAAATTAAAACAAAATTAATTTTCTCACTTGTTTCCCAAGGATTTTTGCAACCTGGTGATGGTTTCCTCTTCTTCCTTGGAGAAATTGCCTCGTTTGACGTCAGGTTTTACGTAATTCATCCGTCTCAGTCGACAACTTTTTCCACATCTCGATAGTCCTTCAATTAACATAAGAAAAAATGTGAAAGGATTATACATAGTAAATGACTTAGTGGTACATCAAAAAAAGTATTGATGAACTATCACAATGCACGCAAAATTAGAAAAATTATTTTGCACGTGTAATTATAATAATGCACGAGTATCCTTTCGAACACGTTTTTATCCTTTATTGTCGGTATATGAATAGATTTTATTTTACACTTGCTTTTTGTTGTTCATGCAAACGAAAGAGGCCCCTGAAAAACTTTTTCGATGATGAGGTTTAGAGAGTAAGTGTGTCTATAAGCAAAGAGCACGACTCAACGTAGCAATTATCATCCCATTCACAACCTGCAACATAGCGATTGTGCCGCCTGTAAATCTAAAAAATTGCCTCATAAATTATATATGCACGATAGTCTATATGAATTTTCAAGATAGTGCAACTTTTTTATAGCGGAACAAATGTCTTGATTGGAATTACTAGTAAATATATTTTTTCTTCAAATGAGAATTCCAGACATTCTTAATCTCATTACCTGTTCTTCCAGGCAACTTTGATATAATCTTTACCACATGATCATTCATCTAAACATCATTAAAAAAGACCTTATGATGAAATTTAACTTATCAACTTAAAACAAAATTAATTTCCCCACTTGATTCACAAGGATTTTTGCAGCCTGCTGATGGTATCCTCATCTTCCTTGGAGAAATTGCCTCGTTTGACGTCAGGTTTAAGGAAATTCATCCGTCACAGTCGACAACTTTTTCCACATCTCGATAGTCTTTCAATTAACATATGAAAAAAAGTGAGAGGAATATACATAGTAAATGACTTAGTGGTACATCAAAAAAAGCATTGATGAACTATCACAATGCACGAACAATTAGAATAATTATTTTGCACGTGTAATTATAATAATGCATGAGTATCTTTTCGAACACATTTTTATCCATTATTGTCGGTATATGAATAGATTTTATTTTCCACTTTCTTTTTGTTGTACATTCAAAACGAAAGAGGCCCTTGAAAAACTTTTTCGATGATTAGGTTTAGAAAGTAAGTGTGTCTATGAGCAAAGAGCACGACTCAACGTAGCAATTATCCTCCCATTCACAACTTGCAACATAACGATTGTGCTCCCCGTAAATCTAAAAAATTGCCTCATGCCTTATGTATGCATGATAGTCTATAAGAATTTTCAAGATAGTGCAACTTTTTTATAGCGGAAATAATGTCTTGATTGGAATTAGTAGTAAATATTTTTTTCTTCAAATGAGAATTCCGGACATTTTTAATCTCATTATTTGTTCTTCCAGGCAACTTCGTTGTAATCATTACCCCCAGATCATTCATCAAAACATTAATAAAAAAGACCTTATGATGAAATTAAAACTTATCAAATTAAAACAAAATTAATTTCCCACTTGTTTCGCAAGGCTATTTGCAGCCTGGTGATGGTTTCCTCTTCTTCCTTGGAGAAATTGCCTCGTTTGACGTCAGGTTTTAGGTAATTAATCCTTCTCAGTCGACAACTTTTTCCACATCTCGATAGTCCTTCAATTAACATAAGAAAAAAAGTGAAAGGATTATACATAGTAAATGACTTAGTGGTACATCAAAAAAAGTATTGATGAACTATCACAATGCACACACAATTATAATAATTATTTTTCACGTGTAATTATAATAATGCACGAGTATCCTTTTGAACACGTTTTTATCCTTTATTGTCGGTATATGAATAGATTTTATTTTACACTTGCTTTTTGTTGTTCATGGAAACGAAAGAGGCCCTTGAAAAAAAAATTCGATGATGAGGTTTAGAGAGTAAGCGTGTCTATGAGCAAAGAGCACGACTCAACGTAGCAATTATCATCCCATTCACAACCTGCAACATAGCGATTGTGCCGCCAGTAAATCTAAAAAATTGCCTCATGCATTAAGTATGCACAATAGTCTATATGAATTTTCAAGATAGTGCAAATTTTTTATAGGGGAACAAATGTCTTGATTGGAATTACTAAAAAATATTTTTTTTTTTCAAATGAGAATTCCAGACATTCTTAATCTCATTACCTGTTCTTCCAGGCAACTTTGATACAATCTTTACCACATGATCATTCATCAAAACATCACTAAAAAAAGACCTTATGATGAAATTATAACTTATCAAATTAAAACAAAATTAATTTCCCCACTTGATTCACAAGGATTTTTGCAGCCTGGTGATGGTATCCTCATCTTCCTTGGAGAAATTGCCTCGTTTGACGTCAGGTTTTAGGAAATTCATCCATCACGATCGACAACTTTTTCCACATCTCGATAGTCTTTCAAATAACATATGAAAAAAAAGTGAGAGGAATATACATAGTAAATGACTTAGTGGTACATCAAAAAAAAGTATTGATGAACTATCACAATGCATGCACAATTAGAATAATTATTTTGCACGTGTAATTATAATAATGCACGAGTATCCTTTAGAACACGTTTTATCCATTATTGTCGATATATGAATAAATTTTATTTTCCACTTGATTTTTTGTTGTTCAAGGAAACGAAAGAGGCCCTTGAAAAACTTTTTTCGATGATGAGGCTTAGAAAGTAAGTGTGTCTATGAGCAAAGAGCATGACTCAACGTAGCAATTATTTTCCCATTCACAACTTGCAACATAGCAATTGTGCTCCTCGTAAATCTAAAAAAATTGCATCATGCCTTGCGTATGCATGATAGTTTATAAGAATTTTAAGGATAGTGCAACCTTTTTTATAGCGGAACAAATGTCTTGATTGGAATTACTAGTAAATATTTTTTTTCCTTCAAATGAGAATTCCGGACATTCTTAATCTCATTATCCCGTTCTTCCGGGAAACTTCGATGTAATCATTACCACCTGATCATTCATCAAAACATCATTAACAAAAGACTTTATGATGAAATTAAAAATTATCAAATTAAAACAAAATTAATTTTCTCACTTGTTTCCCAAGGATTTTTGCAACCTGGTGATGGTTTCCTCTTCTTCCTTGGAGAAATTGCCTCGTTTGACGTCGGGTTTTACGTAATTCATCCGTCTCGATCGACAACTTTTTCCACATCTCGATAGTCCTTCAATTAACATAAGAAAAAATGTGAAAGGATTATACATAGTAAATGACTTAGTGGTACATCAAAAAAAGTATTGATGAACTATCACAATGCACGCAAAATTAGAAAAATTATTTTGCACGTGTAATTATAATAATGCACGAGTATCCTTTCGAACACGTTTTTATCCTTTATTGTCGGTATATGAATAGATTTTATTTTACACTTGCTTTTTGTTGTTCATGCAAACGAAAGAGGCCCCTGAAAAACTTTTTCGATGATGAGGTTTAGAGAGTAAGTGTGTCTATAAGCAAAGAGCACGACTCAACGTAGCAATTATCATCCCATTCACAACCTGC
The DNA here is from genome assembly GCA_026122235.1 of Vinca minor. Lineage (NCBI taxonomy): Eukaryota > Viridiplantae > Streptophyta > Magnoliopsida > Gentianales > Apocynaceae > Vinca > Vinca minor. The sequence continues at coordinate 219,791 of JAOCZM010000060.1, read as the reverse complement.
AACATAGCGATTGTGCCGCCTGTAAATCTAAAAAATTGCCTCATGCATTAAGTATGCACGATAGTCTATATGAATTTTCAAGATAGTGCAACTTTTTTATAGCGCAACAAATGTCTTGATTGGAATTACTAGAAAATATTTTTTTCTTCAAATGAGAATTCCAGACATTCTTAATCTCATTACCTGTTCTTCCAGGCAACTTTGATACAATCTTTACCACATGATCATTCATCAAAACATCATTAAAAAAAGACCTTATGATGAAATTATAACTTATCAAATTAAAAAAAAATTAATTTCCCCACTTGATTCACAAGGATTTTTGCAGCCTGGTGATGGTATCCTCATCTTCCTTAGAGAAATTGCCTCGTTTGACGTCGGGGTTTTAGGAAATTCATCCATCACGATCGACAACTTTTTTCCACATCTCGATAGTCTTTCAAATAATATATGAAAAAAAAGTGAGAGGAATATACATAGTAAATGACTTAGTGGTACATCAAAAAAAGTATTGATGAACTATCACAATGCATGCACAATTAGAATAATTATTTTTGCACGTGTAATTATAATAATGCACGAGTATCCTTTAGAACACGTTTTATCCATTATTGTCGATATATGAATAAATTTTATTTTCCACTTGATTTTTGTTGTTCAAGGAAACGAAAGAGGCCCTTGAAAAAACTTTTTTCGATGATGAGGCTTAGAAAGTAAGTGTGTCTATGAGCAAAGAGCATGACTCAACGTAGCAATTATTTTCCCATTCACAACTTGCAACATAGCAATTGTGCTCCTCGTAAATCTAAAAAATTGCATCATGCCTTGCGTATGCATGATAGTTTATAAGAATTTTAAGGATAGTGCAACCTTTTTTATAAGCGGAACAAATGTCTTGATTGGAATTACTAGTAAATATTTTTTTTCCTTCAAATGAGAATTCCGGACATTCTTAATCTCATTATCTGTTCTTCCAGGGAAACTTCGATGTAATCATTACCACCGATCATTCATCAAAACATCATTAACAAAAGACTTTATGATGAAATTAAAAATTATCAAATTAAAACAAAATTAATTTTTCTCACTTGTTTCCCAAGGATTTTTGCAACTCGGTGATGGTTTCCTCTTCTTCCTTGGAGAAATTGCCTCGTTTGACGTCGGGTTTTACGTAATTCATCCGTCTCGATCGACAACTTTTTCCACATCTCGATAGTCCTTCAATTAACATAAGAAAAAAATGTGAAAGGATTATACATAGTAAATGACTTAGTGGTACATCAAAAAAAAGTATTGATGAACTATCACAATGCACGCAAAATTAGAAAAATTATTTTGCACGTGTAATTATAATAATGCACGCAGTATCCTTTCGAACACGTTTTTATCCTTTATTGTCGGTATATGAATAGATTTTATTTTACACTTGCTTTTTGTTGTTCATGCAAACGAAAGAGGCCCCTGAAAAACTTTTTCGATGATGAGGTTTAGAGAGTAAGTGTGTCTATAAGCAAAGAGCACGACTCAACGTAGCAATTATCATCCCATTCACAACCTGCAACATAGCGATTGTGCCGCCTGTAAATCTAAAAAATTGCCTCATGCATTAAGTATGCACGATAGTCTATATGAATTTTCAAGATAGTGCAACTTTTTTTATAGCGCAACAAATGTCTTGATTGGAATTACTAGAAAATATTTTTTTTCTTCAAATGAGAATTCCAGACATTCTTAATCTCATTACCTGTTCTTCCAGGCAACTTTGATACAATCTTTACCACATGATCATTCATCAAAACATCATTAAAAAAAGACCTTATGATGAAATTATAACTTATCAAATTAAAAAAAAAATTAATTTCCCCACTTGATTCACAAGGATTTTTGCAGCCTGGTGATGGTATCCTCATCTTCCTTAGAGAAATTGCCTCGTTTGACGTCAGGTTTTAGGAAATTCATCCATCACAGTCGACAACTTTTTCCACATCTCGATAGTCTTTCAAATAATATATGAAAAAAAGTGAGAGGAATATACATAGTAAATGACTTAGTGGTACATCAAAAAAAGTATTGATGAACTATCACAATGCATGCACAATTAGAATAATTATTTTGCACGTGTAATTATAATAATGCACGAGTATCCTTTAGAACACGTTTTATCCATTATTGTCGATATATGAATAAATTTTATTTTCCACTTGATTTTTGTTGTTCAAGGAAACGAAAGAGGCCATTGAAAAACTTTTTCGATGATGAGGCTTAGAAAGTAAGTGTGTCTATGAGCAAAGAGCATGACTCAACGTAGCAATTATTTTCCCATTCACAACTTGCAACATAGCAATTGTGCTCCTCAGTAAATCTAAAAAATTGCATCATGCCTTGCGTATGCATGATAGTTTATAAGAATTTTAAGGATAGTGCAACCTTTTTATAGCGGAACAAATGTCTTGATTGGAATTACTAGTAAATATTTTTTTCCTTCAAATTAGAATTCCAGACATTCTTAATCTCATTATCTGTTCTTCCAGGAAACTTCGATGTAATCATTACCACCTGATCATTCATCAAAACATCATTAACAAAAGACTTTATGATGAAATTAAAAATTATCAAATTAAAACAAAATTAATTTTTCTCACTTGTTTCCCAAGGATTTTTGCAACTCGGTGATGGTTTCCTCTTCTTCCTTGGAGAAATTGCCTCGTTTGACGTCAGGTTTTACGTAATTCATCCGTCTCAGTCGACAACTTTTTCCACATCTCGATAGTCCTTCAATTAACATAAGAAAAAATGTGAAAGGATTATACATAGTAAATGACTTAGTGGTACATCAAAAAAAAGTATTGATGAACTATCACAATGCACGCAAAATTAGAAAAAATTATTTTGCACGTGTAATTATAATAATGCACGAGTATCCTTTCGAACACGTTTTTATCCTTTATTGTCGGTATATGAATAGATTTTATTTTACACTTGCTTTTTGTTGTTCAAGCAAACGAAAGAGGCCCCTGAAAAACTTTTTCGATGATGAGGTTTAGAGAGTAAGTGTGTCTATAAGCAAAGAGCACGACTCAACGTAGCAATTATCATCCCATTCACAACCTGCAACATAGCGATTGTGCCGCCTGTAAATCTAAAAAATTGCCTCATGCATTAAGTATGCACGATAGTCTATATGAATTTTCAAGATAGTGCAACTTTTTTATAGCGGAACAAATGTCTTGATTGGAATTACTAGAAAATATTTTTTTTCTTCAAATGAGAATTCCAGACATTCTTAATCTCATTACACTGCTCTTCCGAGCAACTTTGATACAATCTTTACCACATGATCATTCATCAAAACATCATTAAAAAAAGACCTTATGATGAAATTATAACTTATCAAATTAAAAAAAAATTAATTTCCCCACTTGATTCACAAGGATTTTTGCAGCCTGGTGATGGTATCCTCATCTTCCTTGGAGAAATTGCCTCGTTTGACGTCAGGTTTTAGGAAATTCATCCATCACAGTCGACAACTTTTTCCACATCTCGATAGTCTTTCAAATAACATATGAAAAAAAGTGAGAGGAATATACATAGTAAATGACTTAGTGGTACATCAAAAAAAAGTATTGATGAACTATCACAATGCATGCACAATTAGAATAATTATTTTGCACGTGTAATTATAATAATGCACGAGTATCCTTTAGAACACGTTTTATCCATTATTGTCGATATATGAATAGATTTTATTTTCCACTTGATTTTTGTTGTTCAAGGAAACGAAAGAGGCCCTTGAAAAACTTTTTCGATAATGAGGCTTAGAAAGTAAGTGTGTCTATGAGCAAAGAGCATGACTCAACGTAGCAATTATTTTCCCATTCACAACTTGCAACATAGCAATTGTGCTCCTCGTAAATCTAAAAAATTGCCTCATGCCTTGCGTATGCATGATAGTTTATAAGAATTTTCAGGATACTGCAACCTTTTTATAGGGGAACAAATGTCTTGATTGGAATTACTAGTAAATATTTTTTTCCTTCAAATGAGAATTCCAGACATTCTTAATCTCATTATCTGTTCTTCCAGGCAACTTCGATGTAATCATTACCACCTGATCATTCATCAAAACATCATTAACAAAAGACTTTATGATGAAATTATAACTTATCAAATTAAAACAAAATTAATTTCCCCACTTGATTCACAAGGATTTTTGCTGCCTGGTGATGGTATCCTCATCTTCCTTGGAGAAATTGCCTCGTTTGACGTCAGGTTTTAGGAAATTCATCCATCACAGTCGACAACTTTTTCCACATCTCGATAGTCTTTCAAATAACATATGAAAAAAAGTGAGAGGAATACACATAGTAAATGACTTAGTGGTACATCAAAAAAAAGTATTGATGAACTATCACAATGCATGCACAATTAGAATAATTATTTTGCACGTGTAATTATAATAATGCACGAGTATCCTTTAGAACACGTTTTATCCATTATTGTCGATATATGAATAGATTTTATTTTCCACTTGATTTTTGTTGTTCAAGGAAACGAAAGAGGCCATTAAAAAACTTTTTCGATGATGAGGTTTAGAAAGTAAGTGTGTCTATGAGCAAAGAGCATGACTCAACGTAGCAATTATTTTCCCATTCACAACTTGCAACATAGCAATTGTGCTCCCCGTAAATCTAAAAAATTGCCTCATGCATTAAGTATGCACGATAGTCTATATGAATTTTCAAGATAGTGCAACTTTTTTATAGCGGAACAAATGTCTTGATTGGAATTACTAGTAAATATTTTTTTTTCTTCAAATGAGAATTCTAGAATTCTTAATCTCATTATCTGTTCTTCCAGGCAACTTCGATGCAATCGTTACCACCTGATCATTCATCAAAACATCCTTAACAAAAGACTTTATGATGAAATTAAAAATTATCAAATTAAAACAAAATTAATTTTCCCACTTGTTTCCCTAGGATTTTTGCAACCTGATGATGGTTTCCTCTTCTTCCTTGGAAAAATTGCCTCGTTTGACGTCAGGTTTTACGTACTTCATCCGTCTCAGTCGACAACTTTTTCCACTTCTCGATAGTCCTTCAATTAATAAAAGAAAAAAGTGAGGGGATTATACATAGTAAATGACTTAGTGGTACATCAAAAAAATTATTGATGAACTATCACAATGCACGCACGATTAGAATAATTATTTTGCACGTGTAATTATAATAATGGATGAGTGTCTTTTCGAACACATTTTTATCCATTATTGTCGGTATATGAATAGATTTTATTTTCCACTTTCTTTTTGTTGTTCATTCAAAACGAAAGAGGCCCTTGAAAAACTTTTTCGATGATTAGGTTTAGAGAGTAAGTGTGTCTATGAGCAAAGAGCACGACTCAACGTAGCAATTATCATCCCATTCACAACTTGCAACATAGCGATTGTGCTCCCCGTAAATCAAAAAAATTGCATCATGCCTTATGTATGCATGATAGTCTATAAGAATTTTCAAGATAGTGCAACTTTTTTTATAGCGGAACAAATGTCTTGATTGGAATTACTAGTAAATATTTTTTTTTCTTCAAATGAGAATTCCAGAATTCTTAATCTCATTATCTGTTCTTCCAGGCAACTTTGATGCAATCGTTACCACCTGATCATTCATGAAAATATCAAAAAGACCTTATGATGAAATTAAAACTTATCAAATTAAAACAAAATTAATTTCCCACTTGTTTCGCAAGGCTATTTGCAGCCTGGTGATGGTTTCCTCTTCTTCCTTGGAGAAATTGCCTCGTTTGACGTCAGGTTTTAGGTAATTAATCCTTCTCAGTCGACAACTTTTTCCACATCTCGATAGTCCTTCAATTAACATAAGAAAAAAATTTAAAGGATTATACATAGTAAATGACTCAGTGGTACATCAAAAAAAGTATTGATGAACTATCACAATGCACGCACAAATAGAATAATTATTTTTCACGTGTAATTATAATAATGCACGAGTATCCTTTCGAACACGTTTTTATCCTTTATTGTCGGTATATGAATAGATTTTATTTTACACTTGCTTTTTGTTGTTCAGGGAAACGAAAGAGGCCCTTGAAAAAAAATTCGATGATGAGGTTTAGAGAGTAAGCGTGTCTATGAGCAAAGAGCACGACTCAACGTAGCAATTATCATCCCATTCACAACCTGCAACATAGCGATTGTGCCGCCTGTAAATCTAAAAAATTGCCTCATGCATTAAGTATGCACGATAGTCTATATCAATTTTCAAGATAGTGCAACTTTTTTATAGCGGAACAAATGTCTTGATTGGAATTACTAGAAAATATTTTTTTTCTTCAAATGAGAATTCCAGACATTCTTAATCTCATTACCTGTTCTTCCAGGCAACTTTGATACAATCTTTACCACATGATCATTCATCAAAACATCATTAAAAAAAGACCTTATGATGAAATTATAACATATCAAATTAAAACAAAATTAATTTCCCCACTTGATTCACAAGGATTTTTGCAGCCTGGTGATGGTATCCTCATCTTCCTTAGAGAAATTGCCTCGTTTGACGTCAGGTTTTAGGAAATTCATCCATCACAGTCGACAACTTTTTCCACATCTCGATAGTCTTTCAAATAACATATGAAAAAAAGTGAGAGGCATATACATAGTAAATGACTTAGTGGTACATCAAAAAAATTATTGATGAACTATCACAATGCATGCACAATTAGAATAATTATTTTGCACATGTAATTATAATAATGCACGAGTATCCTTTAGAACACGTTTTATCCATTATTGTCGATATATGAATAGATTTTATTTTCCACTTGATTTTTGTTGTTCAAGGAAACGAAAGAGGCTCTTGAAAAACTTTTTCGATGATGAGGCTTAGAAAGTAAGTGTGTCTGTGAGCAAAGAGCATGACTCAACGTAGCAATTATTTTCCCATTCACAACTTGCAACATAGCAATTGCGCTCCTCGTAAATCTAAAAAAATGCCTCATGCCTTGCGTATGCATGATAGTTTATAAGAATTTTCAGGATAGTGCAACTTTTTTATAGCGGAACAAATGTCTTGATTGGAATTACTAGTAAATATTTTTTTCCTTCAAATGAGAATTCCAGACATTCTTAATCTCATTATCTGTTCTTCCAGTCAACTTCGATGTAATCATTACCACCTGATCATTCATCAAAACATCATTAACAAAAGACTTTATGATGAAATTAAAAAATATCAAATTAAAACAAAATTAATTTTCCCACTTGTTTCCCAAGGATTTTTGCAACCTGGTGATGGTTTCCTCTTCTTCCTTGGAGAAATTGCCTCGTTTGACGTCGGGTTTTACGTAATTCATCCGTCTCAGTCGACAACTTTTTCCACTTCTCGATAGTCCTTCAATTAATATAAGAAAAAAAAGTGAGGGGATTATGCATAGTAAATGACTTAGTGGTACATCAAAAAAAGTATTGATGAACTATCACAATGCACGCACAATTATAATAATTATTTTGCACGTGTAATTATAATAATGCACGAGTATCCTTTCGAACATGTTTTATCCATTATTGTCGATATATGAATAGATTTTATTTTCCACTTGATTTTTGTTGTTCAAGGAAACGAAAGAGGCCATTAAAAAACTTTTTCGATGATGAGGTTTAGAAAGTAAGTGTGTCTATGAGCAAAGAGCATGACTCAACGTAGCAATTATTTTCCCATTCACAACTTGCAACATAGCAATTGTGCTCCTCGTAAATCTAAAAAATTGCCTCATGCCTTGCGTATGCATGATAGTTTATAAGAATTTTCAGGATAGTGCAACTTTTTTATAGCGGAACAAATGTCTTGATTGGAATTACTAGTAAATATTTTTTTCCTTCAAATGAGAATTCCAGACATTCTTAATCTCATTATCTGTTCTTCCAGGCAACTTCGATGTAATCATTACCACGTAATCATTCATCAAAACATCATTAACAAAAGACTTTATGATGAAATTAAAAAATATCAAATTAAAACAAAATTAATTTTCCCACTTGTTTCCCAAGAATTTTTGCAACCTGGTGATGGTTTCCTCCTCTTCCTTGGAGAAATTGCCTCGTTTGGCGTCGGGTTTTACGTAATTCATCCGTCTCAGTCGACAACTTTTTCCACTTCTCGATAGTCCTTCAATTAATATAAGTAAAAAAGTGAGGGGATTATACATAGTAAATGACTTAGTGGTACATCAAAAAAGGTATTGATGAACTATCACAATGCACGCACAATTAGAATAATTATTTTGCACGTGTAATTATAATAATGCACGAGTATCCTTTCGAACACGTTTTATCCATTATTGTCGATATATGAATAGATTTTATTTTCCACTTGATTTTTGTTGTTCAAGGAAACGAAAGAGGCCATTAAAAAACTTTTTCGATGATGAGGTTTAGAAAGTAAGTGTGTCTATGAGCAAAGAGCACGACTCAACGTAGCAATTATCATCCCATTCACAACCTGCAACATAGCGATTGTGCCGCCTGTAAATCTAAAAAATTGCCTCATGCATTAAGTATGCACGATAGTCTATATGAATTTTCACGATAGTGCAACTTTTTGTTGCGGAACAAATGTCTTGATTGGAATTACTAGTAAATATTTTTTTTTCTTCAAATGAGAATTCCAGAATTCTTAATCTCATTACCAGTTCTTCCAGGCAACTTTGATGCAATCGTTACCACCTGATCATTCATCAAAATATCAAAAAGACCTTATGATGATATTAAAACTTATCAAATTAAAACAAAATTAATTTCCCACTTGTTTCGCAAGGCTATTTGCGTACCGGGTGATGGTTTCCTCTTCTTCCTTGGAGAAATTGCCTCGCTTTGACGTCAGGTTCTCGGTAATTAATCCTTCTCAGTCGACAACTTTTTCCACATCTCGATAGTCTTTCAATAAACATATGAAAAAAAGTGAGTGGAATACACATAGTAAATGACTTAGTGGTACATCAAAAAAAGTATTGATGAACTATCACAATGCACGCACAATTAGAATAATTATTTTGCACGTGTAATTATAATAATGCACGAGTATCCTTTCGAACATGTTTTATCCATTATTGTCGATATATGAATAGATTTTATTTTCCACTTGATTTTTGTTGTTCTAGGAAACGAAAGGGGCCCTTAAAAAACTTTTTCGATGATGAGGTTTAGAAAGTAAGTGTGTCTATGAGCAAAGAGCATGACTCAACGTAGCAATTATTTTCCCATTTACAACTTGCAACATAGCAATTGTGCTCCCCGTAAATCTAAAAAATTGCCTCATGCCTTGCGTATGCATGATAGTTTATAAGAATTTTCAGGATAGTGCAACTTTTATATAGCGGAACAAATGTCTTGATTAGAATTACTAGTAAATATTTTTTTCATTCAAATGAGAATTCCAGACATTCTTAATCTCATTATCTGTTCTTCCAGGCAACTTCGATGTAATCATTACCACCTGATCATTCATCAAAACATCATTAACAAAAGACTTTATGATGAAATTAAAAATTAACAAATTAAAACAAAATTAATTTTCCCACTTGTTTCCCAAGGATTTTTGCAACCTGATGATGGTTTCCTCGTCTTCCTTGGAGAAATTGCCTCGTTTGACGTCGGGTTTTACGTAATTCATCCGTCTCAGTCGACAACTTTTCCCACATCTCGATAGTCCTTCAATTAATATAAGAAAAAAGTGAGGGGATTATACATAGTAAATGACTTAGTGGTACATCAAAAAAAAGTATTGATGAACTATCACAATGCACGCACAATTAGAATAATTATTTTGCACGTGTAATTATAACAAAGCACGAGTTTCCTTTCGAACACGTTTTTATCCTTTATTGTCGGTATATGAATAGATTTTATTTTACACTTGCTTTTTGTTGTTCATGGAAACGAAAGAGGCCCTTGAAAAAAAAAATCGATGATGAGGTTTAGAGAGTAAGTGTGTCTATGAGCAAAGAGCACGGCTCAACGAAGCAATTATCATCCCATTCACAACCTGCAACATAGCGATTGTGCCGCCTGTAAATCTAAAAAATTGCCTCATGCATTAAGTATGCACGATAGTCTATATGAATTTTCACGATAGTACAACTTTTTTATAGCGGAACAAATGTCTTGATTGGAATTACTAGTAAATATTTTTTTCTTCAAATGAGAATTCCATACATTCTTAATCTCATTACCTGTTCTTCCAGTCAACTTTGATACAATCTTTACCACATGATCATTCATCAAAACATCATTAAAAAAATACCTTATGATGAAATTAAAACTTATCAAATTAAAACAAAATTAATTTCCCCACTTGATTCACAAGGATTTTTGCAGCCTGGTGATGGTATCCTCATCTTCCTTGGAGAAATTGCCTCGTTTGACGTCAGGTTTTAGGAAATTCATCCATCACAGTCGACAACTTTTTCCACATCTCGATAGTCTTTCAATTAACATATGAAAAAAAGTGAGAGGAATATGCATAGTAAATGACTTAGTGGTACATCAAAAAAAGTATTGATGAACTATCACAATACACGCACAATTAGAATAATTATTTTGCACGTGTAATTATAATAATGCACGAGTATCCTTTCGAACACGTTTTATCCATTATTGTCGATATATGAATAGATTTTATTTTCCACTTGATTTTTGTTGTTCTAGGAAACGAAAGAGGCCCTTAAAAAACTTTTTCGATGATGAGGTTTAGAAAGTAAGTGTGTCTATGAGCAAAGAGCATGACTCAACGTAGCAATTATTTTCCCATTCACAACTTGCAACATTGCAATTGTGCTCCCCGTAAATCTAAAAATTTGCCTCATGCCTTGCGTATGCATGATAGTTTATAAGAATTTTCAGGATAGTGCAACTTTTTTATAGCGGAACAAATGTCTTGATTGGAATTACTAGTAAATATTTTTTTCCTTCAAATGAGAATTCCAGACATTCTTAATCTCATTATCTGTTCTTCCAGTCAACTTCGATGTAATCATTACTACCCGATCATTCATCCAAAAATCATTAACAAAAGACTTTATGATAAAATTAAAAAATATCAAATTAAAACAAAATTAATTTTCCCACTTGTTTCCCAAGGATTTTTGCAACTTGGTGATGGTTTCCTCTTCTTCCTTGGAGAAATTGCCTCGTTTGACGTCGGGTTTTACGTAATTCATCCGTCTCAGTCGACAACTTTTTCCACTTCTCGATAGTCCTTCAATTAATATAAGAAAAAAAGTGAGGGGATTATACATAGTAAATGACTTAGTGGTACATCAAAAAAAAGTATTGATGAACTATCACAATGCACGCACAATTATAATAATTATTTTGCACGTGTAATTATAATAATGCACGAGTATCCTTTCGAACATGTTTTATCCATTATTGTCGATATATGAATAGATTTTATTTTCCACTTGATTTTTGTTGTTCAAGGAAACGAAAGAGGCCATTAAAAAAACTTTTTTCGATGATGAGGTTTAGAAAGTAAGTGTGTCTCGTGAGCAAAGAGCATGACTCAACGTAGCAATTATTTTCCCATTCACAACTTGCAACATAGCAATTGTGCTCCTCGTAAATCTAAAAAAATTGCCTCATGACTTGCGTATGCATGATAGTTTATAAGAATTTTCGTGGATAGTGCAACTTTTTTATAGCGGAACAAATGTCTTGATTGGAATTACTAGTAAATATTTTTTTCCTTCAAATGAGAATTCCAGACATTCTTAATCTCATTATCTGTTCTTCCAGGCAACTTCGATGTAATCATTACCACGTAATCATTCATCAAAACATCATTAACAAAAGACTTTATGATGAAATTAAAAAATATCAAATTAACACAAAATTAATTTTCCCACTTGTTTCCCAAGGATTTTTACAACCTGGTGATGGTTTCCTCTTCTTCCTTGGAGAAATTGCCTCGTTTGGCGTCGGGTTTTACGTAATTCATCCGTCTCAGTCGACAACTTTTTCCACTTCTCGATAGTCCTTCAATTAATATAAGAAAAAAAGTGAGGGGATTATACATAGTAAATGACTTAGTGGTACATCAAAAAAGGTATTGATGAACTATCACAATGCACGCACAATTAGAATAATTATTTTGCACGTGTAATTATAATAATGCACGAGTATCCTTTCGAACACGTTTTATCCATTATTGTCGATATATGAATAGATTTTATTTTCCATTTGATTTTTGTTGTTCAAGGAAACGAAAGAGGCCATTAAAAAACTTTTTCGATGATGAGGTTTAGAAAGTAAGTGTGTCTATGAGCAAAGAGCACGACTCAACGTAGCAATTATCATCCCATTCACAACCTGCAACATAGCGATTGTGCCGCCTGTAAATCTAAAAAATTGCCTCATGCATTAAGTATGCACGATAGTCTATATGAATTTTCACGATAGTGCAACTTTTTGTTGCGGAACAAATGTCTTGATTGGAATTACTAGTAAATATTTTTTTTTCTTCAAATGAGAATTCCAGAATTCTTAATCTCATTACCTGTTCTTCCAGGCAACTTTGATGCAATCGTTACCACCTGATCATTCATCAAAATATCAAAAAGACCTTATGATGATATTAAAACTTATCAAATTAAAACAAAATTAATTTCCCACTTGTTTCGCAAGGCTATTTGCAGCCTGGTGATGGTTTCCTCTTCTTCCTTGGAGAAATTGCCTCGTTTGACGTCAGGTTCTAGGTAATTAATCCTTCTCAGTCGACAACTTTTTCCACATCTCGATAGTCTTTCAATAAACATATGAAAAAAAGTGAGTGGAATATACATAGTAAATGACTTAGTGGTACATCAAAAAAAGTATTGATGAACTATCACAATGCACGCACAATTAGAATAATTATTTTGCACGTGTAATTATAATAATGCACGAGTATCCTTTCGAACACGTTTTATCCATTATTGTCGATATATGAATAGATTTTATTTTCCACTTGATTTTTGTTGTTCTAGGAAATGAAAGAGGCCCTTAAAAAACTTTTTCGATGATGAGGTTTAGAAAGTAAGTGTGTCTATGAGCAAAGAGCATGACTCAACGTACCAATTATTTTCCCATTCACAACTTGCAACAAAGCAATTGTGCTCCCCGTAAATCTAAAAAATTGCCTCATGCCTTGCGTATGCATGATAGTTTATAAGAATTTTCAGGATAGTGCAAATTTTTTATAGCGGAACAAATGTCTTGATTATAATTACTAGTAAATATTTTTTTCATTCGAATGAGAATTCCAGACATTCTTAATCTCATTATCTGTTCTTCCAGGCAACTTCGATGTAATCATTACCACCTGATCATTCATCAAAACATCATTAACAAAAGACTTTATGATGAAATTAAAAATTATCAAATTAAAACAAAATTAATTTTCCCACTTGTTTCCCAAGGATTTTGGCAACTCGGTGATGGTTTCCTCTTCTTCCTTGGAGAAATTGCCTCGCTTTGACGCCGGGTTTTACGTAATTCATCCGTCTCAGTCGACAACTTTTTCCACTTCTCGATAGTCCTTCAATTAATATAAGAAAAAAAGTGAGGGGATTATACATAGTAAATGACTTAGTGGTACATCAAAAAAAAGTATTGATGAACTATCACAATGCACGCACAATTATAATAATTATTTTGCACGTGTAATTATAATAATGCACGAGTATCCTTTCGAACATGTTTTATCCATTATTGTCGATATATGAATAGATTTTATTTTCCACTTGATTTTTGTTGTTCAAGGAAACGAAAGAGGCCATTAAAAAACTTTTTCGATGATGAGGTTTAGAAAGTAAGTGTGTCTATGAGCAAAGAGCATGACTCAACGTAGCAATTATTTTCCCATTCACAACTTGCAACATAGCAATTGTGCTCCTCGTAAATCTAAAAAATTGCCTCATGACTTGCGTCTGCATGATAGTTTATAAGAATTTTCAGGATAGTGCAACTTTTTTATAGCGGAACAAATGTCTTGATTGGAATTACTAGTAAATATTTTTTTCCTTCAAATGAGAATTCCAGACATTCTTAATCTCATTATCTGTTCTTCCAGGCAACTTCGATGTAATCATTACCACGTAATCATTCATCAAAACATCATTAACAAAAGACTTTATGATGAAATTAAAAAATATCAAATTAACACAAAATTAATTTTCCCACTTGTTTCCCAAGGATTTTTACAACCTCGTGATGGTTTCTCTTCTTCCTCGAGAAATTGCCTCGCTTTGGCGTCGGGTTTTACGTAATTCATCCGTCTCGACCGACAACTTTTTCCACTTCTCGATAGTCCTTCAATTAATATAAGAAAAAAAGTGAGGGGATTATACATAGTAAATGACTTAGTGGTACATCAAAAAAGGTATTGATGAACTATCACAATGCACGCACAATTAGAATAATTATTTTGCACGTGTAATTATAATAATGCACGAGTATCCTTTCGAACACGTTTTATCCATTATTGTCGATATATGAATAGATTTTATTTTCCATTTGATTTTTGTTGTTCAAGGAAACGAAAGAGGCCATTAAAAAACTTTTTCGATGATGAGGTTTAGAAAGTAAGTGTGTCTATGAGCAAAGAGCACGACTCAACGTAGCAATTATCATCCCATTCACAACCTGCAACATAGCGATTGTGCCGCCTGTAAATCTAAAAAATTGCCTCATGCATTAAGTATGCACGATAGTCTATATGAATTTTCACGATAGTGCAACTTTTTGTTGCGGAACAAATGTCTTGATTGGAATTACTAGTAAATATTTTTTTTTCTTCAAATGAGAATTCCAGAATTCTTAATCTCATTACCTGTTCTTCCAGGCAACTTTGATGCAATCGTTACCACCTGATCATTCATCAAAATATCAAAAAGACCTTATGATGATATTAAAACTTATCAAATTAAAACAAAATTAATTTCCCACTTGTTTCGTAAGGCTATTTGCGACTCGGTGATGGTTTCCTCTTCTTCCTTGGAGAAATTGCCTCGTTTGACGTCGAGTTCTAGGTAATTAATCCTTCTCGATCGACAACTTTTTCCACATCTCGATAGTCTTTCAATAAACATATGAAAAAAAAGTGAGTGGAATATACATAGTAAATGACTTAGTGGTACATCAAAAAAAGTATTGATGAACTATCACAATGCACGCACAATTAGAATAATTATTTTGCACGTGTAATTATAATAATGCACGAGTATCCTTTCGAACACGTTTTATCCATTATTGTCGATATATGAATAGATTTTATTTTCCACTTGATTTTTGTTGTTCTAGGAAACGAAAGAGGCCCTTAAAAAACTTTTTCGATGATGAGGTTTAGAAAGTAAGTGTGTCTATGAGCAAAGAGCATGACTCAACGTACCAATTATTTTCCCATTCACAACTTGCAACAAAGCAATTGTGCTCCCCGTAAATCTAAAAAATTGCCTCATGCCTTGCGTATGCATGATAGTTTATAAGAATTTTCAGGATAGTGCAAATTTTTTATAGCGGAACAAATGTCTTGATTATAATTACTAGTAAATATTTTTTTCATTCGAATGAGAATTCCAGACATTCTTAATCTCATTATCTGTTCTTCCAGGCAACTTCGATGTAATCATTACCACCTGATCATTCATCAAAACATCATTAACAAAAGACTTTATGATGAAATTAAAAATTATCAAATTAAAACAAAATTAATTTTCCCACTTGTTTCCCAAGGATTTTTGCAACCTGATGATGGTTTCCTCGTCTTCCTTGGAGAAATTGCCTCGCTTTGACGTCAGGTTTTACGTAATTCATCCGTCTCGACTGACAACTTTTCCCACATCTCGATAGTCCTTCAATTAATATAAGAAAAAAGTGAGGGGATTATACATAGTAAATGACTTAGTGGTACATCAAAAAAAGTATTGATGAACTATCACAATGCACGCACAATTAGAATAATTATTTTGCACGTGTAATTATAACAAAGCACGAGTTTCCTTTCGAACACGTTTTTATCCTTTATTGTCGGTATATGAATAGATTTTATTTTACACTTGCTTTTTGTTGTTCATGCAAACGAAAGAGGCCCTTGAAAAAAAAAAATCGATGATGAGGTTTAGAGAGTAAGTGTGTCTATGAGCAAAGAGCACGGCTCAACGTAGCAATTATCATCCCATTCACAACCTGCAACATAGCGATTGTGCCGCCTGTAAATCTAAAAAATTGCCTCATGCATTAAGTATGCACGATAGTCTATATGAATTTTCACGATAGTACAACTTTTTTATAGCGGAACAAATGTCTTGATTGGAATTACTAGTAAATATTTTTTCCTTCAAATGAGAATTCCATACATTCTTAATCTCATTACCTGTTCTTCCAGGCAACTTTGATACAATCTTTACCACATGATCATTCATCAAAACATCATTAAAAAAATACCTTATGATGAAATTAAAACAAAATTAATTTCCCCACTTGATTCACAAGGATTTTTGCAGCCTGGTGATGGTATCCTCATCTTCCTTGGAGAAATTGCCTCGTTTGACGTCAGGTTTTAGGAAATTCATCCATCACAGTCGACAACTTTTTCCACATCTCGATAGTCTTTCAATTAGCATATGAAAAAAAGTGAGAGGAATATGCATAGTAAATGACTTAGTGGTACATCAAAAAAAGTACTGCTGAACTATCACAATGCACGCACAATTAGAATAATTATTTTGCACGTGTAATTATAATAATGCACGAGTATCCTTTCGAACACTTTTTATCCATTATTGTCGATATATGAATAGATTTTATTTTCCACTTGATTTTTGTTGTTCTAGGAAACGAAAGAGGCCCTTAAAAAACTTTTTCGATGATGAGGTTTAGAAAGTAAGTGTGTCTATGAGCAAAGAGCATGACTCAACGTAGCAATTATTTTCCCATTCACAACTTGCAACATTGCAAATGTGCTCCCCGTAAATCTAAAAATTTGCCTCATGCCTTGCGTATGCATGATAGTTTATAAGAATTTTCAGGATAGTGCAACTTTTTTATAGTGGAACAAATGTCTTGATTGGAATTACTAGTAAATATTTTTTTCCTTCAAATGAGAATTCCAGACATTCTTAATTTCATTATCTGTTCTTCCAGGCAACTTCGATGTAATCATTACCACCTGATCATTCATCAAAACATCATTAACAAAAGACTTTATGATGAAATTAAAAATTATCAAATTAAAACAAAATTAATTTTCCCACTTGTTTCCCAAGGATTTTTGCAAGCTGGTGATGGTTTCCTTTTCTTCCTTGGAGAAATTGCCTCGTTTGACGTCAGGATTTACGTAATTCATCCGTCTCAGTCGACTACTTTTTCCACTTCTCGATAGTCCTTCAATTAATATAAGAAAAAAGTGAGGGGATTATACATAGTAAATGACTTAGTGGTACATCAAAAAAAGTATTGATGAACTATCACAATGCATGTACAATTAGAATAATTATTTTGCACGTGTAATTATAATAATGCATGAGTATCTTTTCGAACACATTTTTATCCTTTATTGTCGGTATATGAATAGATTTTATTTTCCACTTTCTTTTTGTTGTTCATTCAAAACGAAAGAGGCCCTTGAAAAACTTTTTCGATGATTAGGTTTAGAAAGTAAGTGCGTCTATGAGCAAAGAGCACGACTCAACGTAGCAATTATCATCCCATTCACAACTTGCAACATAGCGATTGTGCTCCCCGTAAATCTAAAAAATTGCCTCATGCCTTATGTATGCATGATAGTCTATAAGAATTTTCAAGATAGTGCAACTTTTTTATAGCGGAACAAATGTCTTGACTGGAATTACTAGTAAATATTTTTTTTTCTTCAAATGAGAATTCCAGAATTCTTAATCTCATTATCTGTTCTTCCATGCAACTTTGATGCAATCGTTACCACCTGATCATTCATGAAAATATCAAAAAGACCTTATGATGAAATTAAAACTTATCAAATTAAAACAAAATTAATTTCCCCACTTGATTCACAAGGATTTTTGCAGCCTGGTGATGGTATCCTCATCTTCCTTAGAGAAATTGCCTCGTTTGACGTCAGGTTTTAGGAAATTCATCCATCACAGTCGACAACTTTTTCCACATCTCGATAGTCTTTCAATTAGCATATGAAAAAAAGTGAGAGGAATATGCATAGTAAATGACTTAGTGGTACATCAAAAAAAGTACTGCTGAACTATCACAATGCACGCACAATTAGAATAATTATTTTGCACGTGTAATTATAATAATGCACGAGTATCCTTTCGAACACGTTTTATCCATTATTGTCGATATATGAATAGATTTTATTTTCCACTTGATTTTTGTTGTTCTAGGAAACGAAAGAGGCCCTTAAAAAACTTTTTCGATGATGAGGTTTAGAAAGTAAGTGTGTCTATGAGCAAAGAGCATGACTCAACGTAGCAATTATTTTCCCATTTACAACTTGCAACATAGCAATTGTGCTCCCCGTAAATCTAAAAAATTGCCTCATGCCTTGCGTATGCATGATAGTTGATAAGAATTTTCAGGATAGCGCAACTTTTTTATAGCGGAACAAATGTCTTGATTGGAATTACTAGTAAATATTTTTTTTCTTCAAATGAGAACTCCAGACATTCTTAATCTCATTACCTGTTCTTCCAGGCAACTTTGATACAATCTTTACCACATGATCATTCATCAAAACATCATTAAAAAAAGACCTTATGATGAAATTAAAACTTATCAAATTAAAACAAAATTAATTTCCCCACTTGATTCACAAGGATTTTTGCAGCCTGGTGATGGTATCCTCATCTTCCTTAGAGAAATTGCCTCGTTTGACGTCAGGTTTTAGGAAATTCATCCATCACAGTCGACAACTTTTTCCACATCTCGATAGTCTTTCAATTAACATATGAAAAAAAGTGAGAGGAATATGCATAGTAAATGACTTAGTGGTACATCAAAAAAAGTATTGATGAACTATCACAATGCACGCACAATTAGAATAATTATTTTGCACGTGTAATTATAATAATGCACGAGTATCCTTTCGAACACGTTTTATCCATTATTGTCGATATATGAATAGATTTTATTTTCCACTTGATTTTTGTTGTTCTAGGAAACGAAAGAGGCCCTTAAAAAACTTTTTCGATGATGAGGTTTAGAAAGTAAGTGTGTCTATGAGCAAAGAGCATGACTCAACGTAGCAATTATTTTCCCATTTACAACTTGCAACATAGCAATTGTGCTCCCCGTAAATCTAAAAAATTGCCTCATGCCTTGCGTATGCATGATAGTTGATAAGAATTTTCAGGATAGCGCAACTTTTTTATAGCGGAACAAATGTCTTGATTGGAATTACTAGTAAATATTTTTTTCCTTCAAATGAGAATTCCAGACATTCTTAATCTCATTATCTGTTCTTCCAGGCAACTTCGATGTAATCATTACCACCTGATCATTCATCAAAACATCATTAGCAAAAGACTTTATGATGAAATTAAAAATTATCAAGTTAAAACAAAATTAATTTTCCCACTTGTTTCCCAAGGATTTTTGCAACCTGATGATGGTTTCCTCTTCCTCCTTGGAGAAATTGCCTTGTTTGACGTCAGGTTTTACGTAATTCATCCGTCTCAGTCGACAACTTTTTCCACTTCTCGATAGTCCTTCAATTAATATAAGAAAAACGTGAGGGGATAATACATAGTAAATGACTTAGTGGTACATCAAAAAAAGTATTGATGAACTATCACAATGCACGTACAATTAGAATAATTATTTTGCACGTGTAATTATAATAATGCATGAGTATCTTTTCAAACACATTTTTATCCATTATTGTATGTATATGAATAGATTTTATTTTCCACTTTCTTTTTGTTGTTCATTCAAAACGAAAGAGGCCCTTGAAAAACTTTTTCGATGATTAGGTTTAGAAAGTAAGAGTGTCTATGAGCAAAGAGCACGACTCAACGTAGCAATTATCATCCCATTCACAACTTGCAACATAGCGATTGTGCTCTACGTAAATCTAAAAAATTGCCTCATGCCTTATGTATGCATGATAGTCTATAAGAATTTTCAAGATAGTGCAACTTTTTTATAGCGGAACAAATGTCTTGATTGGAATTACTAGTAAATATTTTTTTTCTTCTTCAAATGAGAATTCCAGAATTCTTAATCTCATTATCTGTTCTTCCAGGCAACTTTGATGCAATCGTTACCACCTGATCATTCATCAAAATATCATTAAAAAAATACCTTATGATGAAATTAAAACTTATCAAATTAAAACGAAATTATTTTTCACACTTGTTTCCCAATGTTTTTTTCAATCGGATGATGGTTTCCTCTTCTTCCTTGGAGAAATTGCCTCTTTTGACGTTAGGTTTTAGGTAATTCATCCATATTAGTCGACAGCTTTTTCCATATTTTGATAGTCCTTCAATTAACCTAAGAAAAAAACTAAGTTAATTAAGAAAAAAAAATCATTCTCAAAACAAATAATTTATTGCGTTGCACGTGTAATTATTAAATGAACTATCATGACTTTGCAATTTTTTTAAGTGTATTTATATATTTTTAGTTCATTCTTCTCTTGTTTAAAATTGTACTCGTGTAATTTATACTTATATTCACTATTCTAGACAAAACTGATTCTGTTTTCTATCTTTCTCGTTTCCATATGATTAAAGAGGTTTTAATTGCAGCTTTAATTTTCAAATATATGTTTTTAATATGATATTACGAGTAGCAACATAATTTTATTAAGTGTATGTACCCAACTTAACAAAGATCTGGAAGTATATTTTAATAATTTTTGTTTAATTAATAGAATTATTTGTGATCTTAAATAATTTTGTAGACTTAATATATTTATTATGTAACCTTTGTAATGAATCCCATTGTGTTTTTCTTAGCTTTTATCTGTTAAATCAACATAAATCGTCTTAACAGGCAGCTATACTTTATGACCGATGTTTTCAGTAATTTGGAGAAGTATTTGCCTCTGGATCTTCTCAATTCTCCGTGCGTCAACGAGCTCCTACTCCAATACATCCCGATCGAAGATCAAACTCGCAATCAGAATCATAGAGAGTACAGACAAGAGATTATATAAAACTATCAGCCTATTAACAGTAAGCTATACTCTATGAATGCTTCAAATTTCTTTGTACCTTCATTTCATGATGCACTAAATCAAAAGACAGAGGAGAGCTTCAGAAATATAATGTGTGAGCCATCTCCAGGAATATTTGTATTTGAGATGCTACGTCGTTTTTTCGAAATGTTGTTGGATAAGGTAGAAAATTTCGAAAACATTGTGCATGAAACAAAATTCAGAATCACGGGCCATATACAATGAACAAATATGGTGTTGTTCTGGATGATTTTAGCCTGAAAACTATGTTGGACCCCCGGGTTCTTCTATGCCTTCCTCCTTGATGAAATGAATGTGGGTATATATATCTTTTGATTTATATTAATCCATTTAACAATATATTGTCTTTACATTTAGAATTATAGTAAAGTTGTTACTTATATATCGAAAAGGTACAAATATACTATCATAATACATGTGGCAATTAAAATAATTATAGTGCATGTGTAATTTTTATAACACACATGCAATTATAATAAATTTATTTCACGTGCAATTAGTGTTATGAAAAGGGAATGCCAAAATATCGTCATTAGCGGGTTACGATGACCTTAAAAACATAATGTGTGTGTGTATATATATATATATATATATATATATATATATATATATATATATATATATATATATATATATATATATATATATATATATATATAAACCAAAAAATACTTGTAGAACTATATTAATATAAAAATAACAATATCATAAAGCAAACACCATAAAACTAGTAACTTAAGTTCAACTAAAATAGAAAATAATCAAGTTCACATTCCAACTTCCAAGTGAGATCATACCAAGAACAAATAGAAAACAATCAAAGTCAAACACAACATATTATAGACTTGACTAGAAGTGGAGAGGATTAAGAAGAGAAATATAGTTTATGCCTCTGTTTTCTTTAGACACAAGAAACTATCTGTTTTTTTAAAGTAGATTATATCATTTTTAAATATTTTACAAAATTGGGTTGGGAAAAATAGTCCAAGTCCATCTCTAGTTTAGGCATAAACCCCATATAAATGCATCATTTAAGTCGTAACACCATATCTGTGACGCCCCCAATTCCACCCCTAGGTACAACTGGGGCCGAATAGGGCATCTACCTACCTCGGCAGTAAACATGAAGTAACGTTCCTGCATAACACGCTTAAAAGAAGACTAACCGTTTATAAACAGAATATTCACATTCATAAACTATACATCCTCAAAATATAGTTAACAACCTGTTTAACCTTAATAGTTAATACAATACAGCGAAATTATCAAAATACATAATTTACATGAATTTACAATAATCCAAAACAAACGGCTAATCTCTAACTACTAGGAATCTGAACATGCACTCCAGGTTCGACAAACACAAATATCATTGGAGCTCGCTAGTGCACTTCATACCTGCATTTTAAGATGCAGTTTGAAAGAAAACGTGTAAGCTAATGCTTAGTGAGTTCCTGTGTGTGTGCCACAGTGTACATGTAATGTAAAATGCTAGGATAAGAAGTGCTCATGCAGTTTTGTAAATCATGTAGTTTTGTTTCATTTCTGTATACAACATGATAGTAATTGATTCATTTAACAGAGAGCCAGATGTTAAGAAGTCCAGGTACAAGAAAACCAGATACCAACCGAACACCAGATACGCACGCGATTTTCTACCTTATCCACCAGAAATCCAGCGGGTAAATCACAGGGTAGGGTACCTACTAGCCCTGTATTCACCTAGATCTGACCATTCCGAGTTAAAACTCCTAACCCAGAATTGGCCAACCTCTTAAGTACTGCAGAGCTATACGCCAGAAGTCGTCAGCCCTTGCTTTCCCGACCATGGCGCAAGACATCTACAGCCTTGGGGCCCACAAGAAAAGTATGATTTAGCGTGCTTCAGAGAAGCAATAAGATCCGTTAATTCATTAGCTTGCTTCAGAAAAGCAATAAGATCCGTTAATTCCATTAGTTACAACTGGCCGGCTCGGGGTGTTATGTTTGTAATGATAATTCTCGTATTAAATCGACACCCGGCCTCGGCCTATACGAGAATGTATGCGACTTTTATAAAACATGCAAGAATGATCAATGTCTGTATATGATTATACCAAAGCAATTCTAAATTCATTACAGAAAACTTGGAACGCACAGGTTCCTAAATTCCAATTTAAAGAGATTTAGGAAAAGAGGAACTCACCTTATAATATTTAAACTCTTAACGCCTTACGAAGTCTCGGGATGTTCCGGTTCGGCTCCTATCACATAATAAGATGTACCAAACAAAAAGACTTAGATGTCGACCACCGAACATGTCAAGCATTTCACTAACATTCTATCTTACACGAAATCCCACTTAGGTGCTCATACAATTAGTGAATCAATAATCTAACCTTTAGCTATAAGATTTCCCCTTCTTATGTTCTTTCCAAAACCATACAAAGAACGAAAGCCATACTACATACTCAACGTCCTTTTTCCGAGAGTTATTGGAGACAGAATAATAATTAGAATCCTTTAAGTATTAGTTTACAAGGAGTATAGAAATTATCACTTTGGCCTTACACATTATTGTTACTATCAATGTCACAATCTAACTCTTCCTTATACTTAAAGTGTCTTGTAACTTCTTCTACTCAAAACTTCTTAGAATCCCTTTTTCATAGACTAACTTCTCACAAACCAAGAACACCTACTTTTATTCAAGCAAGAATTCTAATTAAAGTGACAATGCTTGTATCGAGCAAGTCTAGAATACACAAAAACATATACCTATTCCCAAACTTACATTCAAATATAGAAATACATTCATATTAACCATTCTTCTCTTAAAATATGCTCATCAAAGAGTAGCAACATTTAAAACTGAAAACCGAGAATACAAGGACTCATATTACTAAACCTATTGTCCCAAACTAGAAAAAAATCAGAAAGTAAGAGTACAACATATAGATTAAAGAGCAGTCCGGCTCCTATATTGATCTCCAAGAACCAACAAGCAAATTCATGGCAATTGAATGATCACAATACACATATACAAACCTCTTCTTTCCAAAATATGCTAATCAAAAGAAGCATGACAACAAGAAAGGAGAACAGAACCAAGAAATCCGAAATGATCATTACTTAACTTCTCTAATAGCAATGCATAATATTGCTTGAATTGAAATGCAATAACAACCTTTAAGTCTGCCCAAAACCACCATTCACCTTCATAACCAACAATACACTCATATATTACACTTCTTCTTCCTAACATGCTAACCCATTAACAGAAAATCAGCAACCAGAAAAATAGAAACCGAAAGCAGAAAACAGCAACCAGAGAACTCGGAAACAGAGAACAGAAAACAGCAACAGAGGAATCAGAAATACGAAAACAGAAGAAAGAAACCAGAAGCGCGACAACAAACAGAAGCATGAAAACAGTAGAAAACCGAAACAGAGGAAAATTCAGAAACCGAGAACAGAACAAGCAAAATCAGAAATCAGAAAACCGAAAACAGAAAACATTAAACCACAATTCAGATATTAATTTCAAATTATATTGGAAAATTCAAATAAAATTAACAACTCTACTTACCAAAATTTAAAGTCTTGAACTTCGAAGATGATGTAAAAGTGGAGTATTTGATTTATGGATGGAGATTGATTGAGGAGTTGAGAACAAAAAAAAAATTAAAAGAGGAAGAAGAACCGAGAGAGAGAGAGAGAGAGAGAGAGAGAGAGAGAGAGAGAGAGAGCAAGGTAAGAGAAGGAGTTACAGAGAAATGAATTCTTTGGAGAAGAGGATGAGTTGGTACGGCTGGAAGCATGAGGTGTTGAAAACACCCCAAAATTTTTTACAAGTGTTAATATGACTCACCCAAAATTGTACTATTTACCATTTCCGTCCCTCAACTATTAAAATTTGAAATTTCGGTCCCTAAAAATATTAAGATTCAAAACTTTGATTCACATATAATTTTAAAAGATTAATTAGGATATTGCGAAAATAAAATATCAAAGATAATTCAGACTAGTGACTCTATAAGGCCTCAATTAAAATAGGTCGAAAATTAGGGTCGTTACATTCTTACCCCCTTAAAATAATTGCGTCCTCGCAATTCATCAAGTTACCAAACCTAGGCATCCTTATTTTATTTGATTCTTAAGAGTCCTAATACTAAATCCATAATACTCCCAAATGTAGACAAGTATACTTTGCAACAATTCAGTAGGTTTCAATATTTGACCTCTAACTCTTCATAACTGAGATAAGTATACACATACTTTGCTATATCCTTTGTCTAGAAATATTACTCAATTCTCTAAAGTCTATATAATTTAGAAGATACTATCTCTATATTCTTTGCAACAACTGAAAGGTTCATTTCTTTACATGTTCATCAAATATTACTGTCTTTGAATTAATCTCGCTCCATTGACTAATTCAGTAAAAGACTTAAACCTCTCTTTCGTGTGTGTTTGGCAATGACAATGAAATCAGTTTAGGATATATGCATCGAATTCACATGCATGTGAATAGCTGGAATGTACATATCCATGATCACTAAGAGAGAATAATGGAGACATTTTTTTTTCCGACTTAGTTAGG
Organism: Vinca minor; assembly: GCA_026122235.1. Lineage (NCBI taxonomy): Eukaryota > Viridiplantae > Streptophyta > Magnoliopsida > Gentianales > Apocynaceae > Vinca > Vinca minor. The sequence goes on along the minus strand of JAOCZM010000060.1, from coordinate 193,961 downwards.
CCAACAACCACTTCTCGTATGAAACTTTAATCTCATTAGAATATCATCAATTGATGCAACCTAATTTCATCTACATTATCAGCATGTCTAGTTCGTCCTTTGACAACAATTAAGAACTTCAAATCAGTTAAACGTTTACGTATACTATCATGAAATTGAACAAGTGGTGAGAACAATAGAAAAGCGAGTCTAGTAGGAGCATAGAAAAATCGAGAGAAAAGAATTCTCTAGGTATGTATTTTGGTGACAATGGGTCGCTCCAATTCATGCATTTAGATAACACAAGCATGCTAATAAGTGGTCAACGATAGAATTAATGAAAGACTTTATCAAGCTTACATGTGTTCAAGCTCATTAAATACCATACTCAATGCAAGATCTCAAGTATCCATTAACTTTCTCGTAATTATTTTAATGAATTTGCTATTTTATGTAATGTTTTCAATGGTAAATTCAAACCTTACAAAATGGGCACCAACCAGCCAAAACATCATGGTTTCCTCTAGTTCTCGATGATCCAAATAAATATTCATACCTACACTCTTACACTTCCATCCTCTACATATGATATTGTATAAAATTATTTTGCCATCAATTTTGCCTCGTACACGGCTCAAATTCTATATTAGTAGGTGTATCTAGAATTCAATAAATATATCCATCATAAGTTCAGGAACTCTATTTAAGACTTCCAGATTATATTTATTTTCAAGCCAAAGAATCAATTATGCTAAAAACAAATATCTCAACAACTTCAAATTGGTTCTCTAGACCAACTAAATCTAACTAATTTCACAAGGATAATGTATTAGGCTAGCAATAGTAGTTTTATACATTATATATTCTTCCCAAAGTCACATCAATGTCAAACTTACCAAGATAATGCTACAACCTTCTAAATCATGGCTTTACCTCATATTAATAATCATTAATACTAAACCTGAACAATTTAACGAGATAAAAAAAATATCAATAGTAATTGTATGATCATTTTATTGCTTGTAACATTAGAAGTTATGGAAAGAGAACCTCTTTGGCTTCATATAATCAAGGGAACATAATAGAAGTAAAGATGTTGCTTATAAAAAAAATATTCACTAATAACAAAAATGATAATTTTCCAAAAAAATCAGTTTCTCATCTAAAAATATTATTATAAAGAAAACTATCAATGCTTAAATGGCTAAATCCTTGCCTATTAAGATTGACGAGAAAAGACGAAATAAGAGTTAGGTCAGGACCTAATGTCGTTTCACACAAAAGGAACAATGCTTCTTGACATTTTTGACAATGCACATATAAGATTCAATAAATTTTCTACTCGTACCATGATAATCTTATATTTTCACAATCTAATTCCATTACACAATCCTACAACAAGCTCATTTATCACATCAAGATCCTTTTATGCAGTATTCTAATCGAGTGACATACTCATCTCGTAAAGAAAACCTTTGTTGTTTAGATAAGCTTCATTAAGTTCTACTCCTTTGATCAAGTATTGGACTTAAAATATCTATTCACACCTATGACAATCAATGTACATATCAATAATTGATTTTCTAAAACCCAAACACATAAAATTTGGTACCCTAAGAGTTTCCCGTAGTATCACTATAGATCAAGTATCAGGGACATAGACTTCATTTTATGCCTTGTGCATTGATTATCGAATCATATAGGCTACTTTAATAATTCAAGCTTAGTCGATTTATTCCTAGCCTAGGATAGTGTCATATATACTGATCTGCAGTCGATAACATAATGATATCTATAGCAAGACGTCACACCATGTTCAAGCCCATTTCACATATTCAAGCTTACGACTAGAATTCAAACTTAGTAGTCGTCGTATCCATTCCAAAATCTTGATGTTCAAATACTAGATGTCACCAAATCCTCGTCACTCATTATCAAGCTTAGCTGAAATCATATTTAAGCCTATGGTAGAATTCAATTCAAACTTAGGTATAGGATTCAAATTTAAGAACAATCGTATCAACTCTAAAATCGTATTGTATGTTCACGCCAGCTTCAAGCTTAGTGGACACACTACCCACTCCAGAATCTTATTGCTCTGATACCACCTGTGACGCCCCCAAATCCACACCTAGGTACAACTGGGGCCGAATAGGGCATCTACCTACCTCTCGGCAGTAAACATGAAGTAACGTTCCTGAATAACACGCTTAAAAGAAGACTAACCGTTTATAAAACAGAATATTCACATTCATAAACTATACATCCTCAAAATATAGTTAACAACCTGTTTAACCTTAATAGTTAATACAATACAGCGGAATTATCAAAATACATAATTTACATGAATTTACAATAATCCAAAACAAACGGCTAATCTCTAACTACTAGGAATCTGAACATGCACTCCAGGTTCGACAAACACAAATATCATTGGAGCTCGCTAGTGCACTTCATACCTGCATTTTAAGATGCAGTTTGAAAGAAAACGTGTAAGCTAATGCTTAGTGAGTTCCTGTGTGTGTGCCACAGTGTACATGTAATGTAAAATGCTAGGCTAAGAAGTGCTCATGCAGTTTTGTAAATCATGTAGATTTGTTTCATTTCTGTATACAACATGATAGTAATTGATTCATTTAACGAGAGCCGGATGTTAAGAAGTCCAGGGTACAAGAAAACCGGATACCAACCGAACACCAGATACGCACGCGATTTTCTACCTTATCCACCAGAAATCCAGCGGGTAAATCACAGGGTAGGGTACCTACTAGCCCTGTATTCACCTAGATCTGACCATTCCGAGTTAAAACTCCTAACCCAGAATTGGCCAACCTCTTAAGTACTGCAGAGCTATACGCCAGAAGTCGTCAGCCCTTGCTTTCCCGACCATGGCGCAAGACATCTACAGCCTTGGGGCCCACAAGAAAAGTATGATTTAGCGTGCTTCAGAGAAGCAATAAGATCCGTTAATTCATTAGCGTGCTTCAGAAAAGCAATAAGATCCGTTAATTCCATTAGTTACAACTGGCCGGCTCGGGGTGTTATGTTTGTAATGATAATTCTCGTATTAAATCGACACCCGGCCTGGCCTATACAGAATGTATGCAGCTTTATAAAACATGCAAGAATGATCAATGTCTGTATATGATTATACCAAAGCAATTCTAAATTCATTACAGAAATATATTTGGAACTCACAGGTTCCTAAATTCCAATTGAAACAGTTTACGAAAGCTTGGAACGCACAGGTTCCTAAATTCCAATTTAAAGAGATTTAGGAAAAGAGGAACTCACCTTATAATATTTAAACTCTTAACGCCTTACGAAGTCTCGGGATGTTCCGGTTCGGCTCCTATCACATAATAAGATGTACCAAACAAAAAGACTTAGATGTCGACCACCGAACATGTCAAGCATTTCACTAACATTCTATCTTACACGAAATCCCACTTAGGTGCTCATACAATTAGTGAATCAATAATCTAACCTTTAGCTATAAGATTTCCCCTTCTTATGTTCTTTCCAAAACCATACAAAGAATGAAAGCCATACTACATACTCAACGTCCTTTTTCCGAGAGTTATTGGAGACAGAATAATAATTAGAATCCTTTTAGTATTAGTTTACAAGGAGTATAGAAATTATCACTTTGGCCTTACACATTATTGTTATTATCAATGTCACAATCTAACTCTTCCTTATACTTAAAGTGTCTTGTAACTTCTTCTACTCAAAACTTCTTAGAATCCCTTTTTCATAGACTAACTTCTCACAAACCAAGAACACCTACTTTTATTCAAGCAAGAATTCTAATTAAAGTGACAATGCTTGTATCGAGCAAGTCTAGAATACACAAAAACATATACCTATTCCCAAACTTACATTCAAATATAGAAATACATTCATATTAACCATTCTTCTCTTAAAATATGCTCATCAAAGAGTAGCAACATTTAAAACTGAAAACCGAGAATACAAGGACTCATATTACTAAACCTATTGTCCCAAACTAGAAAAAAATCAGAAAGTAAGAGTACAACATATAGATTAAAGAGCAGTCCGGCTCCTATATTGATCTCCAAGAACCAACAAGCAAATTCATGGCAATTGAATGATCACAATACACATATACAAACCTCTTCTTTCCAAAATATGCTAATCAAAAGAAGCATGACAACAAGAAAGGAGAACAGAACCAAGAAATCCGAAATGATCATTACTTAACTTCTCTAATAGCAATGCATAATATTGCTTGAATTGAAATGCAATAACAACCTTTAAGTCTGCCCAAAACCACCATTCACCTTCATAACCAACAATACACTCATATATTACACTTCTTCTTCCTAACATGCTAACCCATTAACAGAAAATCAGCAACCAGAAAAATAGAAACCGAAAGCAGAAAACAGCAACCAGAGAACTCGGAAACAGAGAACAGAAAACAGCAACAGAGGAATCAGAAATACGAAAACAGAAGAAAGAAACCAGAAGCGCGACAACAAACAGAAGCATGAAAACAGTAGAAAACCGAAACAGAGGAAAATTCAGAAACCGAGAACAGAAAACCGAAAACAGAAAACATTAAACCACAATTCAGATATTAATTTCAAATTATATTGGAAAATTCAAATAAAATTAACAACTCTACTTACCAAAATTTAAAGTCTTGAACTTCGAAGATGATGTAAAAGTGGAGTATTTGATTTATGGATGGAGATTGATTGAGGAGTTGAGAACAAAAAAAAAATTAAAAGAGGAAGAAGAACCGAGAGAGAGAGAGAGAGAGAGAGAGGTAAAAGAAGGAGTTACAGAGAAATGAATTCTCTGGAGAAGAGGATGAGTTGGTACGGCTGGAAGCATGAGGTGTTGAAAACACTCCAAAAAATTTTACAAGTGTTAATATGACTCACCCAAAATTGTACTATTTACCATTTCCGTCCCTCAACTATTAAAATTTGAATTTCGGTCCCTAAAAATATTAAGATTCAAAACTTTGATTCACATATAATTTTAAAAGATTAATTAGGATATTGCGAAAATAAAATATCAAAGATAATTCAGACTAGTGACTCTATAAGGCCTCAATTAAAATAGGTCGAAAATTAGGGTCGTTACAATATCCTCCATGGCCAAAGTGACTACAATAACCGCCACGCCACGAGTTTAATATGGCAGAGGCCGTAATATTCACCACTATCATCCGCATTGGCGCCGCCATAGCTCTTTTTAACAACACTGCTTTCAATTTCTTATAACACACGTGCAACTATAATAAAAATATTTCACGTGCAATTTATTGTATCGCACGTGTAATTAATAAATGAACTATCATGACATTGCAAGATTTTTAGGTGTATTTATATATTTTTAGTTCATGCTTCTCTTGTTAAAATTGTACTAGTGTCCTTTATACTTTATATTTACTATTCTAGACTAAATTGTTCCCGTTTTCTCTCTTTCTTGTTTTCATGTAATTAAAGCGGTTTTAAGTGCAGTTTGAATTTTCAAATATATAATTTTAATATGATATTATGAGTAGCTACATAATTTTATTAAGTGTATGTAAACAACTTAATAAAGGTCTTGAAGTATATTTTAAAATTTTTAGTTTTACTAATAGAATTATTTGTGATCTTAAATAATTTTGTAGACTCTTCTTCTTCTTCATCTTCATCCACTGTGATTTCTGAAACTGTGTTTTGATTTAAAGGGGAACAATAAGGGGTTTATAGAGTTGAGCAAATAGAACTTGATAGACAATAGTGGATTGGTGGTGGTCTTTAGTTGGAGCTGCTATACCAGCAGTTGTTGCAGGGCAAGCTTTCAGAATGAAGAATAGGAGAGCTGAAGAGCAGAGGCTAAAGAGTGCGCGAGCTCGGACGAAATATTTGTTTGTGAAAGGAATGCTCAAGAAAGTTGGTGCATTTTCGAAAGACCAAACGCCAGATACTTGTGTTACTGTTTGTGGTGTTTCCGAGCTGGATGCTTGTGCTCGCACTGTCCGTCTTAATCAACATCTGCATTGTCTTCATAAGCATCATTTACCATTATTTAATAGCTTCAAGAATTCGTTGTAATTCACCTTCTGTTTTAATCTATGATCCAGCTAATCAAATTTAGATTCTTAAGAATTGTATAAGATTTCTTTTGTTCTAAGATATTATTGTTCCATTCAAAAATAAAATAAATAATTTTGTAGACTTAATATATTTATTATGTAGCAGTTAATAACTTTCTTAATGAATCCCATTGTGTTTTACTTAGCTTTTATCTTTTAAATCAACATAAATTTTCTTAATAATGAGCTATACACTATGACCGCTGCTTTTCAGTAATTTGGAGAAGTATTTGCCTCCAGATCTTCTCAATTCGCCGTGCGACATCAAGGTTCGGTATGTCAACGAACTCCTACTCCATTACATCCCGACGATGATCACACTCGCAATCAGAAGCACAGAGAGTGCAAACAGAAGATTATATCAAACTATCAGCCTCTTAACAGGAAGTTATACTCTACGAATGCTTCAAACTTCTTTGTACCTTCATTTCATGATGCACTAAATCAAAAGACAGAGAAGAGCTTCAGAAATTTAATGTGTGAACCATCTCCAGGAATATTTGTATTTGAGATGCTGCAACGTCATTTTTTCGAAATGTTGTTGGATGTGGTAGAAAATTACGAAACAATGGTGCATGAAACAAAATTCAGAATCACGAGGCCAAATATAATAAACAAATATGGTGCTGTTCTAGATGATTTTGGCCAGGAAACCATGTTGGACCCCCTGACTTCTTCTTTTCCATCCTCCCTTGAAGAAATGAATGTGAGTATATATATCTTTTGATTTATATTAATCAATTTCACAATATATTGTCTTACATTTAGAATTATAGTAAAGTGATTACTTATATATCGAAAATGTACAAATATACTATCATAATTCATGTGGCAATTAAAATAATTATAGTGCATGTGTAATTTTTATAACACACGTGCAATTATAATAAATATATTGCACGTGCAATTAGTGTTATTAATGGGGAATGCCAAAATATCGCCATAAGAAAATAGTAGATTGGTGTAGCGGGTTACGACGACCTTAAAAACATAATGTACATATATATATATATATATATATATATATATATATATATATATATATATATATATATATATCAAAATATACTTACGTAACTATATCATTATAAAAATAACAATATCATAAAATAAGTTTAACTAAAATACAAAATAAACAAGTTCACGTTCCAACTTTAAAGTTAGATCATACCAAGAACAAATAGAAAACAATCAAAGTCAAACACAACATATTATAGACTTGACAAGAGGTGGAGAGGATTGAGAAGAGAAATATAGTCTACGCCTCTGTTTTCTTTAGACACGAAGAAACTATATGTTTTTTTAGGGCTAAGGTATGTTTATTACATTACATTTTAACATTTTTTAAACTTTTACAAAATTGGGCTGGGAAAAATAGTCCAAGCCCATCTCTAGTTTAGGCCTAATCCCCATAAATATCCATCATTTAAGCAATATTCGACGTAACACCATATCTGCCACGGCAAAAGCGAGTGCAACAACATCCACGCCACGGGTTTAATGTGGCAGAAGCCGCAATATCCACCAGTGTCATTTGCATTGGCGCCGTCATAGATCTATTTAACAACACTGCTGACAATTTCTTATAACACGTGCAAGTATAATAAATATAATTCACGTGCAATTTATTTTATCGCACGTGTAATTTAATAAATGAACTATCATGACATTGCAAGATTTTTAGGTGTATTTATATATTTTTAGTTCATGCTTCCCTTATTTAAAATTGTACTCGTGTCCTCTATACTATATATTAACTAATCTAGACTAAACTGTTTCCGTTTTCTATCTTTCTTGTTTTCATGTAATTCAAGAGGTTTAAAGAGCAGTTTGAAATTTCAAATATATAATTTTAATATGATATTACGAGTAGCTGCATAATTTTATTAAGTGTACGTAAACAACTTAACAAAGGCTTGGAAGTATATTTTAATAATTTTAGTTTTATTAATAGAATTATTTATGATCTTAAATAATCTTGTAGACTTCATATTTTTATTATGTAGCAGTTAATAACCTTCTTAATGAATCCCATTGTGTTTTTCTTAGCTTTTATCTTTTAAATCAACTTAAATAGGCTTAACAGGGAGCTATACTCTATGACCACTGCTTTTCAGTAATTAGGAGGAGTATATGCCTCCGGATCTTCTCAATTCGCCGTTCGACATCAAGGTTCGGATCACACTCGCAATTTGAAGCACAGAGAGTACAGACATAAGATTATATCAAACTATCAGCCTCTTAACATGAAGCTATACTCTATGAATGCTTCAAACTTCTTTGTACCTTCATTTCGTGATGCACTAAATCAAAAGGCAGGGGAGAGCTTCAGAAATTTAATGTGTGAGCCATCTCCAGGAATATTTGTTTTTGAATGATACAACGTCGTTTTTTCAAAATGTTGTTGGATGTGGTAAAAAAATTCGAAAAAAGGGTACAAGAAACAAAATTCAGAATCAAGAGGCCAAATACAAGGAAAAATATGGTGCTGTTCTAGATGATTTTGGCCTGGAAACCATGTTGGACCCCCTGACTTCTTCTTTTCCTTCCTCCCTTGGAGAAATGAATGTGAGTATACATATATTTTGATTTATATTAATCCATTTCACAATATATTGTTTTTACATTTAGAATTATAGTAAAGTGGTTATTTATATATCGAAGAGGTACAAATATACTATCATAATTCATGTAGAAATTAAAATAATTATAGTGCATGTGTAGTTATTATAACACACTTGCAATTATAATAAATATATTTCACGTGCAATCATTGTTATTAATGGGGAATGCCAAAATATCCCCATAAGAAAATAGTAGATTGGTGCAGCGGGTTACGACGACCTTAAAAACATAATGTGTATATATATATATATATATATATATACCAAATAATACTTGCAGAACTATATCAATATCATAAACCAAACACCATAAACCTAGTAACATAAGTTCAACTAAAATAGAAAATAATAAAGTTCACGTTCCAACTTTCAAGTTAGATCATACCAAGAACAAATAGAAAACAATCTAAGTCAAACACAACATATTATAGACTTAACAAGAGGTGGAGAGGATTGAGAAGAGAAATATGGTTTATGCCTCTGTTTTCTTTTGACACAAAGAAACTATCTGTTTTTTTAGGGTTAGGGTGAGTTTATTGCAATAGATTTATAATTTTTTAAACTTTGACAAAATTGGATTGGGGAAAATAGTTGAAGCCCATCTCTAGTTTAGGCCTAAACCCCATCTTGCGTGTTGTATCGAGACCATGGATCAAGGCCATGATTTCCGCCTTGGTATTTGTTATCTCATCCCCAAGATAATCTGCTCCAGCTGCAATAAATTGACTGGTCCTATATCTTAGAATCCATCCTGAGCCTGCCCTTCTAGGATTGCCTCTTAACGCTCCATCAATACTTAGGATTACAGTGTCTGGAGGCCAAGCATCCTACTTCCATCGCACCGCAATAGGTCTCTTTAACTGCGGCTGTTTCTTCCCCCATGAGAGTCGCTGAGCCTCAAAAACAAACTTGCACCGTACCCTACATAATTGCCACAATACAAAACTCGACATCAAAATAAGTCGTTGTCCCATTTGCCCTGTTCCCGCCATCCACCAACATAGGATCATTGTCTTTGGGGTTCTAAATCTCTGGCATGGGATGATGAAATCTTCCCTCTGAGAAGCATAGTTACACAAGTGGCGCGCTAAATCACACTCAACAAAAACGTGCGCTATAGAGTCCTTCCCCCCCCCCCTGCGTCTGAACATGAACACCTCGTCACGAGATTGAACCCAAATCGCCACAATACATCTTCCATAGGCAAAAACCGATTAATAAACTTCAACAAAAACAGAGTAAGGTGAAGTGGTAAGTCCTTAGACCATATCCATTTGCGAGTAAAAGAGGACACCGCCCCTTCTCGGCACAGCTATATAGCTATCCTTAGTGAAAAGTCCCCATCATCTTCTAATCGCCATACCAACCTATGGTTTTTTCCTTATCACTACCTCCGGGAGCTGCTCCACCATTCCCCAGGTAGCCAAGAGTGCATTTCAGATTTAACCCATCCGTGGTCACCAATATAGTCTCGGATGTTTGCCCGTTTTATGTCCGAGGCAACTGGATGTGCGAGATAGGCTAGGCTGCCTTGTTAGGTGAAATCTTGATAATAAATCGACCTCTTCCCATCCCGAATTAGTAACCCAATGTGTCTTTCTGCCAAGTGTTTAACTCCAATCATACGGCGCCAAGTAGGGGAGATGTTCGGCTGCGGTGATGCTAGTGTAATATGTTCAATATCTCTACAATGCCTTGATCTCATAAACGCCGCCCAAAAATTGTTCGTTGTCCGAAACCTCCACCATAATTTTATAAAATAGGATTGTCAGTATTGCTCCATATAGACTAATCCAAGACCATTCGCCAAACCACATCGACATACACCCTTCCAAGACTTCCAATGTCTTCTCCTTTCACCACTCGACTCTCCCCATAAGAAACCTGCAAAAAGCTTTTCAATTCTTGACATTATAATCGCATGAGGATTCGCAACCGCCAATATGTGTAGGGTCATGGAAATCAGCACATGTTTAATCAACACCAACCTACCCGCCATGTCATGAAGTCGATTCTGTCACCCCTCCAACCCCTAAATTTTCTCAATAAGAGGTGCAAAACATTCCGCCTTTGGCTTTCCTTTGATCAATGGGCAGTCGGGGTATGTTAGAGGTAAATCCCCTTTGACAAAATGTGTAACGGGTTGAATAATATTAGACTGCATATCTCTCGTTTTTTATGAAATATAATATGCAGACTTGCCAACATTAACTCGTTGCCCCGATCGATGTCGCTTCATACCTCTTCAGAAAACTCCACAAAATTCACGACATTCCATTTACCTCCATTAAGAAAAACAATAACATCATCCACAAAACTTAAATGAGATATATGAAGCGCATACCTTGGGAGTAGGTATGGCTAAATTGTACCCAATTGCATTGCTCTATCAAGTCCTCTTGAGAAAACCTCAGCTGCAATGATGAAAAGAAGAGGTGACAAGGGGTCGCCTTGTTTCGCCCCTTTACCTATTTTGAAAAAACCATATGGAGAGTCGTTCACCAATATAGAAAACCAGTTTGAAGAAAATAAATTATGGACCAAGTGTAACAAATGATTTGTGAAACCAAACTGTAAATATGAGAAACCCGATCAAAGGCCTTCATCATATCCAATTTGACCACCAAATTTTCCCCGCGCACACGACGATCCAAGTGTTGGACCATCTCTTGCGCCAAAAGAATATTATCTAAAATCAATCGGCCCTTGACAAACCCAGACTGGTTAGGAGAGATTAATTTAGGCAAAATACCAGACAACCGATTTTCCAATACCTTTGTGATAATTTTGCTGGCAAACGTACACAGAGAAATAGGCCTACATTCTGCAAAAGATAAGGGGTTTGAAATCTTCGGGATAAGAACAAGAAATGAGCTAGCCATGATTTTGGCAGTGTTAACCCCGCCCTGAAATCTCGGACTGAATTCAACATATCCTGACACACAATGCTCCAACAACTTTGATAGAAAGCCCCTGAAAATCCGTTAGGCCCAGATGCACTATCCTTGTCTAATGCGAACACCGCGAGTTTCACCTCCTCCATATCAGGCAAACTACCAAGCTCCAAATTATCCGCTTCAGTAACCAGTTTTGGGATGTTTGAAATTAATTCACTACAAGAAAACAGGAAAATAGCTACGGACATGTTGGTCGCTAATCGGTCGCTAAACTGAATTGCTACTGTTTTTTCGGTCACTAAATTGCGACTGTTTTGTCGGTCGCTGAATAGTGACTGTTTTGTCGGTCGCTGAATAGCGACGGGGTTTTTTCTGTCAGTACTTTGCGACGTTTTTGCGGTCACTATATTGCAACGGTTCTTTCAGTCGCTACATGGCAACGGTTTATTCGGATGAACATTTAGCAACGGTTTACCCGTCACTGGTCGGTCACTAATTTAATTTTTTTAATAAAAAAAATAATAAATCTATTATTTTAGAGCTACAAATATTCATTAATAAAAAGTACGATATTTTAGTTTCTACCTGCCATAAAAATCTAATATTTTAGAGCTACAAATACACATTAATAAAAAGCATGTTCTTTGATCTCATTTGCCCCTCCATTTGATCCTAATCGGCTAGAAGGGTCTCTATTCAACAATGCATTTATCAATTGCCATGCTGCAAGGCTAACCTGCAATTTCGTCAAAGTAAATTGAATTACTACATTATTTCGGAAGGCCATTGCATAAAATGATATAGGAAATTTGTTAATATCATACAGCAGAGCATCATGGATTAGCTAAAATACAATTACGAATATATTTTTATATAGTTTAACCAAGAAACAAAATGGGGTCATACCGGAGCAATGTACTCTTCAGTTCCGACGGTTGATGCTTTGTAACCTGAAATGTAAACATAGGGAAAACGGTTTATGAAAATCGATACCAAGTTACATTGACAAACATAATTTTTCATTGACAAAAGAGAACAAACATGAACAGCTTTTGCAGGAAACCTGCTACAAGAAGCTTCAAAATTGTTTCCAAACATCCCAATAGCACATTGAGCAACTTTTAAAGGATGAAAAGAATTTAAAAACCATTTGCTCTTACTCCAAAACATCACAAATCTCAGACTTACCCATTAGGTTATTAGAATGAAAAACTTCGAGGAACAACTAAGGAGGGAAGTTTTTCCAAAGGCGTCAAACTCCAGCCAAGCAACCAATATAATAAGGATAACCAAAGTAGCACAAGAGGTTGTTGGTTCATTGAGGAATTTTACAGATCACATATGCCATCAGCTTAAAGTTTAAAGATCAAATATGCCATCAGCTCAAAGCTTAAAGATCACATGTGCCATCAATTCACATAATATCAGGGCACAAATAGTAAGATATATAATGATAAGCTCAGAACCTGCCAAGACACAAGCAATATAACAACACATGATATCACATTAAGCACATCAAATCCCTTATCCTCTTTTGTCATCATAAAAAATGCTAAGGAGGGATTAGTGGAAGGATAGGGGGTAGAGCTCTCATAAGTAATATTTTCATCATTGAGCTTCAATTTTCTCATGCAGGCAGGAATACATACAACAGATATGATTGGAAGGGAAACTCACCGGCGAAGAGCCCAAAAGAAATATATCTATCCAAATTTAATTCAAGTTACGAATGATCTCGAATGTTACGAAGCACCGTTGATATTCATTTTGCTCACCTGTAAGAAACTACTTTGCTTAACTTCTGGGAAGTCATCTTTGATATACAAAAAGGGCTCCTGATATGACCCCTGCAACCAAATCAAACTTCTTTTATAAGGTGCATTTTGTGACAAATGAAAAAATGAAGGCGAACTTCCTTATGAATTCTCATAAAGATTGAAATGGTTGTACAAAAGGAGAGCCCCAAGATTCAAAATGAAAGAATCAAAATACATGAAAAAAAACATTGGACTACAGTGAAATATACTAAAGAGTAATCCCTGTTTGTTTTACAAATAAAACATGAAACCTTAAATATTTACAAGTAAAAATAATAATCTTTTACAATTTTCGATTCAAGAGAGAAAAATAAATTTCTACAAAAATAATTACAATATCTTTGATCTTTTATCTAAGGTCAGGAAAAACTCGTCTAGATATAGATTTATCTTTTAGTAAATATCCGAGATGTGAAACAGATTTTATTTATTTTTCTCAAAAAAAAAAAAACTCAAGGGCTGATTTTTATACAGAATTTATAAAAAAAGAAAAAAAATTGACTGACTTTAATCGCCTGTGATTACTTGACTGAACAAATAAACAGTAGCATTACCTGTTGCCTGAAAGGTCATCCCTGGAAGCATTTCTGGCGAAGATAAGGAGTCCTGAGACGAGACGATCGACTCCTGCCTCCTCCACCGCTACCTTCTTCGCTGGCCATCGCCATCACCCTCCGTTCTCCACAACCACCCCTTCACCGCAGCTAAAATCCCAAGATCCAAATAAACCCTCCCAATTGCGTTTCCTCTCCACACGATCTGGTCCCCGCCCTCACCGACCATCAAGGACGGACATCGGATACCTTTTCCAGAGATCTTGATGGGACTGGGCGGATCCATGTTAGAGCAGAGAGAGTGGATTTGGGCGATGTCGCTCTTGAAAGCTTCAAGATCCAAACTGCGTCTAAGGTTGGGCAGGAGAAGAGAATAGTAGGCGGCGGTTTGAATTTAGGTATTGTAGTGACTTAGAGGATATTCTGAGATGGAAAATGATTTACTCCTAGAATTTTGGGGATAGAAACCCTAAATTTTCAAATTGAGGGTGTTAAATGACTATCTTACCCCCTGCTGGTATAAGGGATTCACCCAACTATAAGGGCAAAAAGGTCCAAAAAACTATTTTAACCAATCTTTTAGCCAATAATTCTAGTAGCCTAGCAAGGTCCTTCTGAGATTTAGTGGAGTTTTGAGAGGGGATTGTTCCCGTCCTTGATACGACGCCGTCCTTGATACGATGTAGTATTATCATTCGCTATTCGGTCGCTATTCAGTCGTTATTTTAGCTACTGAATAGTGACCGAATATCAAAACGACGTCGCTAATTAGGGTTAGGGTATGGCGACCGAATAGCGACTGAGTTGGCAAATTCCGTCGCTATTCGGTCGTTATTATTTTTTCGAATTCCGTTTTTTTAAAATAGCGGGATTTTTAAGGATATATAGGAACATTTTACCTAATAGTAACTAAAATAGACAAAATATTTCTATATATCCTTAAAAACCTCGCTATTTTATAAAAATGGAATTCGGAAAAATAATAGCGACCGAATAGCGACGGAATTTGCCAACTCGGTCGCTATTCGGTCGCCACTTAGCCTAATAGCGACCGAATAGTGACGGAATTTGCGATGGCCGTCGCTATTATTTTCCCAGATTTCGTTTTTTATAAAATAGCGGGGATTTTAAGGATATATAGAAACATTATGCCTATTTTAGATACATACATTAACTTGAATATTCAAACAATTAAAACTTATACTTATTCACAAAAAACCTATATATATACTCGAAGCAGAACAATTCAAGTAATACATTTGTGTGTGCATTTACGTGAATCATTAAGTGATGGAGTTAAAATTTTAATAATTGATTATTAATAAACAAATAGTTACTAAAATACTCATGTTAGTTCGTACTCGCATTCTGAACGATGTCGGTTTTTTTATTTATAAGTTTTTACTAAATTCCGTCGCTATTAGGCTAAGGGGCGACCGAATAGCGACCGGATTTGCGAAGGCCGTCGCTATTATTTTCCCGGATTCCATTTTTTATAAAATAGCGGGGTTTATAAGGATATATAGAAACATTTTTCCTATTTTGGTTACTATTAGGTAAAAGGTTTCTATATATCCTTAAAAAACCCGCTATTTAAAAAAAAAACGGAATCCGGGAAAATAATAGCGATGGAATTTGCCAACTCGGTTTCTATTCGGTCACCCTACCCTAACCCTAAATCCGTCGGTATTCGGTCGTTAAATAGTCCGTCGGTATTCGGTCGTTAATAGCCGTAGGTATTCGGTCGTTAAATATTCCGTCACCATTCGGTCGTTAATATCCGTCTGTATTCGGTCGTTAAGGGTGAACAAAACGACGGCGTTTCAATTTGGTCAATGGGACCGATGTGGCCGACGGATGGGCGACGGAATAACGACCAATTTATTTTCGGTTTCTATTCGGTTGGGATTCCGTCGTTAAATTTGTGACCGAAAATTTCGATCGCTAAATTCGGTCGCTATTTAACTGTTTTCTTGTAGTGATTCCCCATCCGTCATCACTTGTTCAGCCTCGTACAAAGCTTCAAAGAAACGGGCTCCCTCTCAGCCTATATCAACTTGGTCTATGAGGGATGCACCCGATGCTCCCTGAATGTTAGAAATGGTTAGCATTTTCCTTTTATTAGTACAAATTGCATGAAAGTACCTGGTATTTATATTTCCTTCTTTCAACCACCGAACTCTGGATTTCTGTCTCCAAAAAATTTCCTTTATAAACAACTTTTGTTTATATTTTTCTCGCGATGAAACAAGGTTAGCCTTAGTAGAATCCGAAGGGGCTAAGTCATATTGTCTTTCTGCATGCTCCAATTTGTTCTTTGCTTTGCGAAGACCATTTTGCACATTTCCAAAAGTATCCCGATTCCACCGTTACAGCTCCACCATCAATCTTTTTAATTTTCCTATCAGTACCTCCAACCCGTTACCCGCCGTCTCGGCTCCCCAATTAACCGTAACTATTTCATTGAAGGACTTGTGCTTGATCCACATATTTTGAAATGCAAAGGCTGATCCGCGAATCTGCTGGGTTATTCGCACTTTTATTAGGAGAGGGTAATGGTCTGAGACTGCTCGATGAAGATATTCCATTTTGTGTTGACTAGAGCTCGATCCAACCTCCTCAGTAAAGGCGGGCTGGAGCATCGATTCCATGGAAAAGGACTTCCCAAAAACCCAGCATCCAATAAGCCACAATCATGAATAGCCTCATGGAACTCGAGCATTGGAAGAGCTGCAAGAATTGAACCAAAACTCTCTGTCGGGCTTGTTACAACATTAAAGTCCCCACAGACAAGCCACGGATCATCATATATGCCTGCAAAGCTGGTCAGTTCATTCCAAAGATCCCGACGCTGAGTATATTGACAGCGCGCATATATAAAAGAGCCACAAACTGTTGTCCCTGTAAAATTATTCAACTGAACATAGACCACTTGTTCATAAGCACCCAAAATGGACACATCAACCATCCCATCCCACAACAACCAAATCTTGCTAGTGTAGTTTCCAAACTAGTGATCAAAACCCAAACGAGTGGCTATTAATGCCAAGTCAGACAATTACATCATAGGTTCTAAAAGAACAATAAAAGGTAATCGACTATCCCGTTTTAAAAGTTTTACCCGGGCTATCGACTCATCGTTCCCAATTCCTCTAATATTCCAAACAATACAATCCATTAAAAAATAAAGCCAATAACATATAAGAGAGGACATGACATGCCCATCAAAAGGGACGATGCTCTTTTTGAGCAAATTGTTAGTAGTGCTCTAGGACCATTAGCATATGTTTACGTTTTATATCTTTTGAGCATGTAATTGAATAGCTAATTTTGCTTATGAACATCAAATGCGTGATTTGATAGTAAAACTCATTAGTTTATGTAATTACTATTCTAGTTGTCCCTAGTTTTATGTAAGCTTCTTTACAATGAAATAAAACTAGTATGATGTTTGATTGATGATTATGTTTTACTAATCATGTGTAATGAATACAAATCATATCATAGATGCAATGTATTGAGATATATTGTATCAGACGTGATCCGTTAGAGAAGTAATACTTCATGGTCCTTAGTCATAAGTATTACTTCCTCAATACTATTTTTAGAATCCTTAGACCTTATGTCTCCATTGATTCTAGCATGAATGGAGCCACGTTTTGACTCAGTCGGACATTACTTTTAATCGAGTAATCAATACAACTGATGATCAGATGTAGCGTCCTATCATGGCTTGAATATGAGAGGCATTGTAAGGAATTTGTCCCTCTCTATTATTAGAGAGAGATATCCATGGGCCCCTCGATAAGGAAGACTGTCTAAATGCATGGCCGTGCTCAAATGTATTTGATAAAGTGGTTATTAAATACTATTTGTTGGAACAGTCTACCTGGATATCGAGCATAAATACAATTAAGCTTAATAAGGGTGACAACTACCATGCCTTATGCTTAATTAGGATATCGCGAGACAAATGGATTAAATAGTGGATTGATATTAGGTTTCACAGTAAATTCATTCACTATGGGTAGAGGGACCGCTTGTGATTTATGAACACATACTACTACAAAGTGTGTTTTCATTGCCATTGTGATATGAACCTACAGGGTCACACGCATAGACGAGTTAACGAGCTTCATGTCCAGATTCAATGAATCTAGAATGTGTCTAGGTTCATTGTATCATATATTTATTTCTCTGAGAATAATAAAGAGTTATTATTTGAATTAGAGATTAAGGAGGGGCATTTTCGGTATTGAATTATAGTTGGGATTACGTGTGAGTTATTATCCGATAAAGACTTCCACTACCAGCAGAAGTCTAAAGGACGTGGGAGTTAAAGACTCCCACTGCTGGGAGAGTTGGTAAGGACGTGGGAGTTGTTTTTGAAACAACCTCTCACGCCCAAAAATACCTAAAACGAAAATTAGATTTCTGGTCTTGCAGCCTTCTTTTCTCTCTAGAATCCAAAAACTCTGAAGAACGAAGAGCTAGCACTCTCTGCCCGTTTCGTCGCGTGAATACCGGTAGGGAGTAATTCCGCAAGGGAGGACTCAAGGTGGTTGCTGCTGAGAGCTGAAAACCAGAATCTTTCACCAAGAAATCCAGAATCGTTCCTCAAGAAACGTAAGTCTTTTCGGCTTTATTCCATTCATTTTAGCATGAGCGGAACCTTCAATGGAGGACTCATGGGTGTTTAGAACGAGTTTCTGCCCATGAATCCCTTCAGTGGTATCAGAGCCTTGCTCATACTATTCGAATTCGATATTGTTAATCACATCATAAGTATCAATTTCGATTTGGTATTTGTAAGTGTGAAAAACAGAAAAGATTGGATCTTTGATTCAATATATGTGATATATACACAAACTGATTTCGGTTAATCATGTTTATATGTTTTTGTGATTCGTTATGTTATTAATTTGATTAATATTGCATGAACTGCTATAGCATGATTCGGTTTGTAATTTAATTCGATTAATTTGCATAAACTGATATCGCATGTTTCTGTATATTCGGTACTGCATAAAATGTTTCTTTGAAACTGTTATTAATTCGATTAATTTGGTTATGCTTCCTGCGTTAATCTGATTAACCAATACATAATTCGATTATGTATGTTAGGCAATTTAGGGTTAAAATCGGGATCGCCGTTACGTTGACACTTGTCGTTCCGCTGACCTAAGACTTTGTATATGTACTCGTTTTTATTTCATTATGCTTTATGTGAGTTTTAGCATGGTGAATAGCATGGCCTACTCGTTTACATTTAATTTTGTTGTAAGTTTATAATACGACATGCGAGTCGTTTTTCCAATGATGTAAAATTGTAATTGCTTTCTTAGATTAGTTTTAGTGCTTTACATTGAAAGGCTGGGTATGCCCATGTAATTATGTAACAAGACTGGAGGACGCTAGATAGAAGACTTTATCCATGAGATGGATATTGACTTAGATTGACCCATGGCTCCCACAAGGCTCGTGGGAATCATCATAGGATTAGGCCATGCTATCTCACGTTTACCTTATGCTTTATATATTGCATGAGATGCTTTTATTTATTGTCTTATGGGGTTTAACAGTTTATTCACATTAAATCGTTTTAATTAAGTCTTAAAATGCCTACCTGAAGGGATTCATGGGCGGAAACTCGTTCCAAACACCCATAAGTCCTCCCCTGAAGGATCCGCTCATACAAAAAGAATCGGAAAAACAAGAAAAAGACTTACGTTTCTTGGCTCAAGAATCTGATTCTTGAATGAAAGATTCTGTCTTTATGCTCTCAGCAACGATCACCTTGAGTATTCCCTTGCGGAATTACTCCCTACTGGTATCCAAGCGACGAAACGGGCAGCGAGTGCTAGCTCTGAGTTTTTTTGAGTTTCGGGAATTAGGGAGAAAGGGAGGCAGAAACAATTTTCTGGATTTCTTAGTATTTTAGCTGAAAATTGTCTAACCCTAGGGTTTCAGCCAAGAGAGGTTTTTATAGGAAGTGAGAGGTTGTTTCTAGAACAAATCCCACGTCCGCTCCACCTCTTCTGGCAGTGGGAGTCTTTAACTCCCACGTCCCCTGGACTTCTGCTGGTAGTGGGAGTCCTTATCGGATAATAACTCCCACGTAATCTCAGCTATACCGAAAATGCCCCTTATCTCTAATTCGAATAATAACGCTTTATTATTCCTAGAAAAATGAATGTCAGATACAATGAATCTAGAATGTGTCTAGGTTCATTGTATCTGACATTCATTTTTCATTGACCCCCGCCCGCTAGCCCCTTGACCCCCCGCCCGCTAACCGGCTAGCGGGACCGCCGTCTGCGTAGCGCAGATTCGTCGTTCCGTTGACCTAAGACTTTGTATACGTACTCGTTATTAATTTCATTGTGCTTTATGTGATTTTTAGCATGGTGAATAGCATGGCCTACTATACCCCTTGTTTTACATATTTTGGGTTGTAATTTTATAATACGGCCTGCGAGCTGTTTTTCAATGTTGTAAAATTGTAATCGCTTTCTGAGATTAGCTTTATTTTTTTACATTGAAGGCTGGGTATGCCCATGCAACTATGTAACAAGGCTGGAGGCTGCTGGATCGAAGACTTTATCCATGAGATGGATATTGACTTACACTATAAGAAAACAGTTAAATAGTGACGAAATTTAGCGACCGAAATTTTCGGTCATCTATAATAACGACGTACTCCCGACCGAAAACACATCGGTCGTTATACCGTCGCTAATCCGTCGGCCCCAACAGCCCCGTTGACCAATTTGAAACGCCATCGTTTTGTTCAGTCTTAACGACCTAATACTGACGACATGTAACGACCGAAAACATATTGGTCGTTATACCGTCGCCCTTCCGTCGGCCACATCTGTCCCGTTGACCAAATTGAAGCGCCATCGTTTTGTTCACCCGTAACGACCGAATACCGACGGAAAGTAACGACTGAATACCGACGGAATATATAACAGTGTTTATTTGTTAGTTAACGACTCAATAACGACCGATAATAGAGACCGAATTTGCCTTGACCGTCGCTATTCGGTCACTATATTGTCGGTCGTTACAGTACATAAAACGACGTCGTTTTGTTTGTCTCTGTCAAACAAATCCCTAATTATTCAAACACTTGTTAAAAATATTCAGTCCTCCTCTCCCCCGCGAAACACACTCCATTTTCCTCTCCGACCGAATACCACCCCGCTACCTCCACCTCCGATCAACTACTCCTCCCTCGACGCTCCGATTCTCTCTCCTCCTAAGCCTTCTCCCCCCGCAAAACCCCACTCTCCACCTCCCTGTTCCTACCCGCGAAACCCCACCGCCATTCTGCCCCTCCGTCTTCAGCCACAGCCACCACCTCCCCACTCGCCACCTCTCCACCGCCATTCCACCGTTCAAAGGGCAAGTATAATCTGTTTTCAATTTTCAATTTTCATTTTCAATTTTTTTTCCTGAAATTAATCTGTTTTGTAAATTAACAATGCAGGTAACCCCCAAATTCGAACTCGGAGTTTAGACCCCCAAATTAACTTCTTCAACTCCCCGACAATCCACTAGAAGGTATTCTTAATTTTTCAATTCTCACATTAGAAACTTTTGTTCGACATTTAAGGAAATATTTGTTTGTTACTTGTTATATGTTCATATCTTCATTTCTTTTTTGGCTGTGGGTGGGGTGGGGTGGTTTATTCTTAACTGTAAGATTAAAGTATTAATGATGGCACACTATTCTCTTATTCTATTCAAAGACTCATCCGATTTTTTTCTAAGGTTGTGCTTAGGATTCAATTCAGTGATTTCATTCTGAGATATCAGCAATTTTATGTTCTATAACCAACTAGTGAACCATGTCTACTACCTGATAATAGACATAGAAAAATTGTTAGACTAAAAAGTTGGGCTAATTTTTTTGTGTCCTTATGTGAGTAAGATAACAGGATGAAGAATATACTAGGCGGATCCGAAGAATAGTTTTATGCGCACACAATTGATCATCCAAGAAAGTTAACTATATCTTAAGAAAAAACCAAGAACAAAACTATGAATTAAAAGAACCAGTTAGAGTAATTGCTGAGCATAAAGTCAAAACACTCACCCTCTTCTTGGACAGTGTATCGATTGGTGACATCACTTTGGGTTGCACATAATTCTTTTTAAAATTGGAGAGTCAATGGTATATGATTTTCACTTTAATAATTTTGCTCTCATTTTTAGCCAATTAAATCTAATTTGTATAGACACTAATCATTTCCGTTACTTTAAGTTTCACCTTAACTTTCGAAATAAAATGTATATATTTTGATTGGGCTTTTTTCCCTTGAGAAATACATGTTCTAAGAATGAAAAAATTAATTTATTTGTGAAAGAAAATATTAGAAACAAAAGTTGTGTTTTTTACTTTTACATGTACAAAACTAACCCAAGTGCACATGTTAGAGAATCTTTTACAAGCTAAAGAAAAGGCTAAACATTTCTCTATATTCATAGGAGTGAAGAAAAAAAGCTCATAAAAATCTCGCATATAGGGAAAGTTCAGAACCTACAAATTAGGATTGGAATGAATACATGTATAGTAAACAAAACAAAAAAACTGGAAGAGGTGAGAAAGTACAATAGAAAAATTGCGTTTCAGAAAATGTTGGGAGCTGTTATTGCCCCCCACGTAGTGACGAAGATAGGGGCGGGTGAGGGTAGTCGGTTAAAATTTCCCCACAACTCGGTGATATATCTCGACTAAATAACGCCGTAGAACTTGAAATTACCACATTCTTCCATGTGGAAATTGGTGCACCAAACAAATACTAGATGATTAGAGGATCCATAACCCGCAAGTATTGATATCCCTTAGCAGGGCATGGTAAGCCTATAATGGATAAAAATTGGCAAAAAAACAAACAGAAAATACATAATGAAGCATATAGTTTTTGTTACTTGGGATCGAACTTTAAGTTGTAGGGATTGTTGTAGTTTTCTCTGTTTTTTGCTTCTAATCTGCTTAATTTATAATTCAGAGATGCCTCCAAAGAAAACTATACGAGCGTGCTTGCCATTTAGTTAGACTCCAGTGTCTGCTACGCCCATACCTTTTAGACACGTTCATCATCCGGTTAGCAGTCGACAGGTGCATCTGCCCCTGTGCTCGGTATGACATATCCGACACAGTCTGCTGGTGAGCACGTCTCTCGGGATTCTCCCGCGGCAGCACCGCCCACCGAGTCTATGCCAGTTGGAGGCTCAGCAACTCACCAGTCTGATGTCCCAGTGACGAGGACTGATCCCAGTACTGGAGGAGCGCCGATTGCAGTAGATATTCGGACTCTCCTGCAGCCGACTTATGGCACGTAAGTTAATTTCAAACTTATGTCCTTTATAAATCAAGTTAATTATAATTCTTTTAATCATTTTAATCTCTAATTGAATTTTGTCGCTGCTATTATAGTTTTATGACTATGAGATATGGCAAATGGATGTTAAGACTGCGTTTCTGAATGGAAACCTTCTCGAGGATGTGTATATGACACAACCTGAAGGGTTTGTTGATCCATCGAATCCTAGCAAAGTGTGTAAGCTTAAAAGGTCCATTTATAGATTGAAGCAAGCATCGCGAAGCTGGAATCGTCGCTTTGATGAACGTATTAAAGAATTCAGTTTCATCAAAAACGAAGACGAGCCTTGTGTTTATAAGAAAGTAACTAACAATGCAGTAGTGTTCCTTGTGCTTTATGTGGATGACATCTTATTGATTGGAAATGGCATCCCCACATTACAAAGCGTAAAAGCTTGGTTGGGGAAGTGCTTTTCCATGAAAGACTTAGGCGAGGCTACATACATTTTGGGTATAAGAATCTATAGAGATAGATCTAACAAAATGATTGGCCTAAGCCAGAGTGGATACATTGACAAGGTACTGAAACGGTTTAGTTTGCAAGACTCCAAAAAGGGATTCTTGCCCATGTCACATGTCATTAAACTCAGCAGAACTCAAGGACCTTCCACATAGGAGGACCAAGAGCGCATGAGTAAGATCCCATATGCTTCAGCCATTGGGTCTATTATGTACGTCATTATATGCACTCGGCCGGATGTCTCATTCTCTTTAAGTATGACTAGCAGATATCAATCTGACCCTGGAGAGTCACATTGGACTGCAGTCAAGAGCATTCTTAAGTACTTGAGAAGGACTAAAGATATGTTCTTGGTTTACAGAGGTCAGGAAGGAAGTATGGTTGTAAATGGTTACACAGACGCAAGCTTCCAGACCAACGTAGATGATTATAGATCGCAATCTGGTTTTGTGTTTTGTTTGAATGGAGGTGCTGTGAGCTGGAAGAGTTCAAAGCAAGAAACCGTGGCCGACTTTACAACAGAAGTTGAGTATCTAGCTGCCTCTGCAGCAGCTAAAGAAGTTGTTTGGATCAGGAAATTTGTTGATGAATTAGGTGTTGTCCCTAGCATTGTGAACCCAGTGGACGTCTATTGTCACAGTACTGGTGCCATTTCACAAGCTAAGGAACCTAGATCTCACCAACGATCCAAACACATTCTCAGGCGTTTCCATCTGATTAGAGAGATCATTGACAGATGAGACGCTAGTATTTGCAAAGTTCATACAGACGACAACATTGCAGATCCATTGACCAAGCAACTCCCGCTGCCTAAACATGAGAGTCATACTAGGTCAATCGGATTGAGGATCATGTATGATTCGACCTAGGGCAAGTGGGAGATTGTTAGTAGTGCCCTAGGACCATTAGCATATGTTGTACGTTTTATATCTTTTTGAGCATTTCATCTGAATAGTTAATTTTGCTTATGAACATCAAATGCGTGATTTGATAGTAAAACTCATTTGCTTATGTAATTACTATTCTAGTTGTCCCTAGTTTTATGTAATCTACTTTACAATGAAATAAAACTAGTATGATGTTTGATTGATGATTATGTTTTACTAATCATGTGTAATGAGTACAAATCATATCATAGTTGCAATGTATTGAGATATATCGTATCGGACGTGATCTATTAGAGAAGTAATACTTTATGGTCCTTAGTCGTAAGTATTACTTCCTCAATACTATTTTAGAATCCTTAGACCTTTTGTCTCCCTTGATTCTAGCATGAATGGAGCCATGTTTTGATTCAGTCGTACGTTGCTTTTAATCGAGTAATCAATACGACTGATGATCGGATGTAATGTCCTATCATGGCTTAAATGTGTGAGGCATTGTAAGGAATTTGTCCCTCTCTTATTAGAGAGAGATATCCATGGGCCCCTCAATGGGGAAAAACTGTTTAAATGGATGGTCGTGCTCAAATATATTTGATAAAGTGGTTATCAAATACTATTTGTTGGAACAGTTTACCCGGAAATCGAGCATAAACACAGTTAAGCTTAATAAGGGTGACGACTACCATGCCTTATGCTTAATTAGGATATCGCGAGACAAATGGATTAAATAGTGGATTGATATTAGGTTCCGTTGTATATTCATTCACTTTGGGTAGTCACAATGTCCTGCTAGGGACCGCTTGTGATTTATGAACTCACACTACTACTAAGTGTGTTTTCATTGCCATTGTGATATGAACCTACAGGGTCGCACGCATAGACGAGCTAACGAGCTTCATGTCCAGATTCAATGAATCTAGAATGTGTCTAGGTTCATTGTATCTGACATGAAGCTCGTTAGCTCGTCTATGCCGATCGTGCGTGTGCTATCCATACACGCGTACAAATCGGATTCAACAAATCAACTTCTACGCAAACTCTCGCAACACTTGGTCTTGTTACTTTGGCGGTGGGTTCATCTAGCGCTAGCGGTATCCCCGCGGCTTTCGCGATCGGAAATAGATAACTCTTGTTGAAAAGATGAATTGGTAAACTTGATAATCGAATCCAAACGGGGACAATTGAGGATTCCACCGCTGGATCGAAATCGTATGCCGACTTGAAGACTCTCATTCAAGAACCATTGAAAATCTCTGATCCTTTACGATAAAATCTGCAGTAATCCTCTTCATTCTCAAAGCGAACAGTCATATGCTTCTAGTCTAGCAATCCAATCCAAAAAGCCCCCTTGAATTGTAACTTTTGAAAGTCCCGCTTTAGAATTTCCAAAGGACGGCCTCGTCGTGCAAATTTACCAACTAGTGCCAATTTCCATGGCTTTTCATGCAAAATCAAATCTTCTTCCTCCACAATAATCGCAGGCTCCCCATTGTAAGAGGAGAGTTCTTTGATTGGCAATCCTGTTGTAGGTTTTTTTGAAAAAGAAAGCCACCTGTTGTGGTGGGGGGTTTGGCATGGACCCCTACCCGTTTATTGAAAAGGCCCAAATAGGCAATAAAAGTACATGGAGGGGGACTAAGCCAAATACCTCCAAATAGATGGAAACAAACCCACTTTATACAAGATAAAAACAATGCAATAAAAGCTGAGCCATTTATACCATGACTCAAGTGATACAGTTTCACCTATACACTATCATGAAAATGCAAACCATAAAGTAAAAGAATCAAAAGCAACGTAAACTGAGCCATTTATCATATGACCCAGATAATACACTAATGCCTATTCTAATATGAGAATGCAAACCACTAAAGGAAACAAAAACCAATAAACCGAACCAAAAAGGCTCAGGAGATACAAATGATACAAACTATCTTAGCCGAACATTACCTAGCCCTTGACGATCCAAATTACACAAACCTCGAACTGGTCCTGGAAGGGCCTCGAAGCTTCTGTAAGTGTTATGAATCCTCAAGTCGCAAGAAATGTTAGCTAGGCAGTCCGCTACCTTATTAACCTCCTTGTAGATATGCTCGATGGAGAAGCCTTGCATAAGTGTTAAAGCCTAGCAAAAAAATGAGTCCAAAGACCATGAGTGAAGCCGTTGTGATTTGATCGCATTAACAACAAATAGTGAATCAGATTGAATAACCATATCCGTCACCACCCAAATCCTTAGCCAGCTGAATACCTCTGATAAGTGCTTGAAATTCTTCTTAAGAGTACGTGCAATTTCCAAGATAAGAGGATATAACCCCAATAAACCTGCCATTTCAATCGTGAATGACACATCCAATCCTAGAAATACCCGAATTACCTCTGGAAGCCCCATCAACATTTAAAATAACATTCGGTCCCCGTTGTTGGGGAAGCCAATAAAGTATTTGAAGTCTCGTCGGTTGTCTTTAACCCAAGATTCCCAAAGAGATGTTTTTAGATTTACATACCGCAGCAAGATAACTATCCAACTCTTGCATTAAAAGCCTCTTTGTCGTAACTTTACCTTCAAAGAAAAGCTTGCAGCGATCTCTCCATAACATCCAGGGAATAGAACTAGGTACTAAAATGTCCATATCCTTGTTTCCCCCCAGAAGCAATTAACCAGAAAGACTTTAAAAAGTCCACCGCATAATGATATGAATCAATGTTGATCCTGCGTCCCAGTTGGGAAGCCGCATAGGACCATGAACTTTTAGCAAATTGACAACGAAGAAAAATGTGCAAATAAGAGTCCGCTCCCGCCTTACAAGAGCAGCAAGTTACAGTAGATAAACCCCTTCTCCAAAGAGACTCTTCTAAAGCAAAGAAATTATTGATAACGAAACAGGCATAAAAGAAGGCCAAATTAGTTTTCTTGAAAGAGTGCCACCACTATCTTTTCGCAACCAAGAAACCACAGACTTCATAGAGAAAACTCTATCAGAATCCAATAGCCAGACTAACTTGTCTATCCCAGGCTTAAGGGTAGTATTAGGTAAAGTCTGAATAATCTCCTTAGGCAAATGAGGCTCTAACATCGAGATATGCCACCCATTATGACCAAAAAAGGAAATGAAATTTTGCTCCCTAATAGCATATGGAATATCCGAAACAATAGAGAATAAGCTCCCCTTCATCGCAATATTTTCAGAGAAAAATTAGGATTGTCCATCCCTGATAAGCATACCCATAGTACTCTCAACATCCCATTTGCAACTAATCATGTGTTTCCAAATCACCGAGCATCCTTGTCTAATATCCGCAATAGAATCATGCCTTCCCCCTCCATACCGAGACCTCATGTAGGCAGCCCATAATGAGTATCATTGTCGAAAACGCCACCACATTTTCATAGCAAAATATCTGGAATAATGAGCTAAAGATATGAGTCCTAGCCCATTGTTTTGAGTTTCTACACAAATCTTTGACCAAGACATCCAATATATTCGACCATAACCCAAACAAGAGCCCCATAGGAACTTCGCAAAAAGCTTCTCAACTTTGTCAAGAACAAGTTTAGGCGGAATCGTAGCAGCTAAGAGATCAAGTAACATAGAATATAGTACATGTTGTATCATAACCAGACGACCAGCCATGTCTAATAATTTATTCTGCCATCCTTCCATACGATTCCCTATCTTTTCAATCAATTTCTCAAAATAAACCACTTTCTCTCTACCATAGTAAAGAGGACAACCCAGATAAGTAAGAGGAAAATCAATATGCACAAAACCCGTTACCTGTTGAATATCTGAAGCATGAGTAGCACTGGTTTTAGAAGATGTGAAGAAAACACTTTTTCCCTTTGTTGATCCTTTGATCAGAGCTCTTTTCATATTGTGAGAAGAAAGACATTAGCTTATCCAGGCTGCGTTTTTCCACATTATTGAAAATAATCACATCATCCGCGAAACTAAGGTGTGTGACCTGAATACTCCCTCTCGGCAACATTTAAGGTATGATCCGGTTCTGCTGGACCATATAATTAATACCTCTAGAAAAAACCTCAGCCGCCACAATAAATAAAAAAGGTGAAAGAGGGTCACCTTGTTTAACACCTCTAGTGGATTTGAAAAACCCATTAGGTCGGCCATTTATCAACACAGAAAACCAGTTATTCATACATAAATTAGAAACAAGATTTAACATATGAGGACCAAACCCGAAACGCTTAAGCACAGACAATAATAAAGGGTGAGAAACTCTATCAAAGGCTTTCATCATATCAAGTTTAATTACCAAATCACCTCCGCGAACCTTCCTATTAAGTTGTTGCACTAGCCTTGTGCCAAAAAAATATTATCCGAAATAAGTCTCCCTTTCACAAAACCTAATTGATTCTGAAAAATAATAAGAGACAAAACAGGTGCTAATCTTAAAGCCAAAACTTTGGATATCAGTTTGTTAGCAAAATTACACAAAGAAATAGGGCGAAATTCACTAAAAGAAATAGGATTTGTAAAACACAAGGGGGGGAGGGGGTGAATTGGGTTTTAGTCGATCTTGCAAACTTTTTCGAATCTATTCAATGCTACTGTAGGTTTGAGCAAGATGATTAAAAGCAATGCGAAAGCCAATCACAAGACAAAGGATTTAGAGTGGTTCGATTCACTTAGAATCTACATCCACTACCTTGAGCCGCACCCAAGGATTTCAACAACTTCACTAAGAAGACTTTTTTACAATTGTGGCTAACTCACTAGTAGTTTTACAACACAACCACAATACACAAACTCACTAAGAGTTACTTGCCCACACAAAGTAGGACTTATCAATTTGCCCACACAAAGTAGGACTTATACAATTTGCCCACACAAAGTAGTACTTATACAAGAATAACCCTATCACTTAGAAAGGGAATGATAAGATTTAAAGAGAAAGGTTGTTCACTCTTCTAAGTGAGAAATATATACCTTTGAAGTACAAGAATGTTAAGCTCTTAGAACATTTGATGCACACTCTTTGTCTTGCTTTTGAAAGAACACTCTTCAATGATTTAGATCATAGAGATAAAGTGTATTTGCTTTGAGAATGTTTAGACTTGATAAGAAATCAATGTCAAATGTATATTCAAGCCTTGGAGTCATTCTCTAGCTTTGGAGTATTTATATATTTCAAAATATGCTGAAAAACGACTCTTTAACGGTAAAAAAACGGCTAGTTTTTACAGAGTTCGGTTGACCGAACAAAGCACTTCGGATGACCAAAGGCAACCTCGGTCGACCGAGATCAGCCATAGGTCGACCGACCTTGGCAATTTCCAAAGTGTTCAACTCTCTGTTTCTGGTCGGTTGATCCGATCTTGAGCTCGGTTGACCGACCTTCCTGAGTATGAGAGATGTTGATAATTCACACGTTTTGAAATCTTTTGAAGTCCAAAGGTTTTCTCAATATGTAACAAGTAAGAGCATTTAGAAAACCATTTTAAAAGACTTAGACTTTGAAATCAAAGGCTTTTGAGATACGAACACATATAAGAATCATTTTGAAACTTTAGCCTTTTGAAAACGTGTTTATGAAAACATGCAAGACTAGAGTGTAGAACTTATGTTCATGAGAGCATTGGTTAGAGCTTATAAGATAACGACTTATAATGACAAAGCTAATCTAACCAAACCTAAGTCTTCAATCTTCAATCTTGAAAGATGAGCCTTGAATAATATGACTTTAAATCTTGATCATGGCTTGATTGAAGTACTTAGTGAAGGGATTCATGGGCGGAAACTCGTTCCAAACACCCATGGATCCTCCCCTGAAGGATCCGCTCATATGAAACAATTCAAAACAGCAAAGAAAGCAAACAAGAAAAAACTTACGGTTTTGGATTCAAGAAGCTACTTCTTGAATGGAGGTTGGCGTTTCTTGGATGTATTGCTCGCCATCGATTGACTTCCCTGCGGAATGTCCCTCTACCGGTATCCACGCGACGAATACGAACAGCGATTGCTAGCTCTTCGTTTTTCCGAAGTTTTTGGGAATTAGAGAGAAAAAGGGGAGGCGGAATTCGAAATCTAATTTCGAGTATTCTTGTTGATTGCAGTCGAAAATCAAGTGTGTCTAGGGTTTCGGCTGAGATATGATTATATAGGGTGTGAGAGTTTGTTCCCATAACCAACTCTCACGTCCCTCCACTTCTATCAGCGAGTGGGAGTCTTAGACTCCCACGTCCCTCTCAACCTCTTTTGGCAGTGGGAGTCCATAACTCCCACGTGCTTTCTAGACTTCTGCTGGTAGTGGGAGTCTTTATCGGATAATGACTCCCACGTAATCCCAGCTATACCGAAAATGCCCCCTTATCTCTAATTCGAATAATAACACTTTATTATTCTCGTGAAAAGTGAATGTCGATGCAATGAACCTAGACACATTCTAGATTCATTGAATCTGGACATGAAGCTCGTTAGCTCGTCTATGCGTGTGACCCACGTAGGGTTCATATCACAATGGCAATGAAAACACACTTAGTAGTAGTGTGAGTTCATAAATCACAAGCGGTCCCTAGCAGGGACATTGTGACTACCCAAAGTGAATGAATATACAACGGAACCTAATATCAATCCACTATTTAATCCCTTTGTCTCGCGATATCCCTAATTAAGCATAAGGCATGGTGGTCGTCACCCTTA
The DNA here is from genome assembly GCA_026122235.1 of Vinca minor. Lineage (NCBI taxonomy): Eukaryota > Viridiplantae > Streptophyta > Magnoliopsida > Gentianales > Apocynaceae > Vinca > Vinca minor. The sequence continues at coordinate 162,569 of JAOCZM010000060.1, read as the reverse complement.
TTAAGCTTAATTGTATTTATGCTCGATCTCCAGTAGATCTGTTTCGACAAATAGCATTTGATAACCACTTTATCAAATACATTTGAGCACGGCCATGCATTTAAACAGTCTTTCCCTATCGAGGGGCCCCATGGATATCTCTCTCTAATAATAGAGAGGGACAAATTCCTTACAATGTCTCTCACATTCAAGCTATGATAGGACACTACATCCGATCATCGATCGTATTGATTACTCGTTACAAGTAACGCTCGACCGAGTCAAAACGTGGCTCCATTCATACTAGAATCAATGAAGACATAAGGTCTAAGGATTCTAAAATAGTATTGAGGAAGTAATACTTATGACTTAAGACCATGAAGTATTACTTCTCGACGGATCACGTCCCAATACAATGTATCCCTATATATTGCATCTATGATGTGATTTGTATCCATTACACATGATCAGTAAAACAAGATCATCAATCAACAATCATACTAGTTTTATTTCATAGTAATTAAGCATTACATAAAACTAGGGACTTCTAGAATAGTAATTACATAAGCTAATGAGTTTTACTATCAAATCACACATTTGATAATCAAAAGCATAATTAACTATTCAATTACATGCTCAAAAGATAACAGAACGCACAACATGTGCTAATGGTCCTAGGGCACTACTAACACTTAGAGCTTCCATTATAAGTTCCGATATTCTATCACAAAGATATAAAACATTAGACACAACATCAAGTGTTTGTCCATTATCAAAAACCGAGTTCGATCGCCCTTAGGGCTTACAGGATTGTGTACCTTAGGAATTAGAACAATAAGAGCACTGGACAAGGCTTTAGGCATTGGTATTCCCGCCCAAAAGTCCCGAACTGCTCGAGTGACTTCACTACCTACTATGTCCCAGCAACTTTGGAAGAATGCACCTATATAACCGTCAGATCCCGAGGCACTATGCTTGCTTAATGAGAACACAACCTCTTGGACTTCAATGCAGTTTAGCTAATTCTCGTTTATCATTCTCCCCCATAACCTCAGGAATGACCCGAAGCAAATCTTCATCCTCCAAAACACGGTCATCCGCGGCGAAAAGTGAACCGAAATATCTACAAGCCTCTCGTCCAAGAGCCACATGATCCGTGATCAATATGCCCTGGTCATCAGAGATCTTGGAGATAGAAATTCTCTTCCTCCTGTTATTACAAAACATAGAAAATATTTATTGTTAGAATTACCTGCCTCCAGCCATCTGATCCTTGATTTCTGACGCTAAAAGAGCTCTTCCAATAACAAATAATTTGAATACTCTTCTCTTGTCATCTTCAAAGCTTCCCTATTACTAACCGAAGGATTAGTATCAAAGATGTTCTCCAGATTTTTGACTTTTTCTTCGGCATTGGCTAGATTGGTCTGAATGTTTCCAAATTTCTCTTTGTTCCATCTAGCAAGAGTACTCTTTAACCTCCTCATTTTAGTCACCAAAATATTCATACCGTTACCATGAGCTTCCTCCATCCAGGAGTCTTTCACAATATCCTAAAAGTCCGCATGCTTACACCACATTTCTTGAAACCGAAAACTAGATTTCCCTCTATCATTATTTAAAGGAAAAGTAACCAACATAGGACAATGATCCGAAAGAGACCGTTGAAGATGTTCAACTCAGGTTACCTCAAATAAACTATTCCACTAAGTGTTAACTAAGATTCTATCCAGTCTTTTGAGTAACGGCGGGGCAGAGCTCCTGCACCAAGCAAAAGCACTACCAAGACTCTCAGACTAACACAGAACCACATTAAAATCCCCACCAATCATCCAAGGAACATTGATTTGACCCCCAAACCTAACCATTTTTTTACCAAAGATCTCTCCGCTGAGTAGATTGACAACGAGCAAAAACCCAGGATAAATAAATAGGAGAACCGAAAAAATTTACAGCTTCGGCATGCACAATCTATTCATTATTCCCCCACTATAGTAAGATCAACAATACCATTCCAGAAAACCCAAATCTTGCTCGTGAAGTTGCTAAAGGAAAAATCAAACCCCAGCTTATTCGCATATAACATAATAGTATCCTCACTAAGCATAGGCTCTAATAAAACCAAAAGCGATAAACGATGATCACGACTTAATTTTTTAACTCTATCAATAGAAGCATCATTACCAATTTCCCTTATATTCCAAATCATACTATCCATAAAAATAATTAATAATAATCAAAGAGTCCTCCTCAATTTGGGAGATTACCTTTTATCGCAAGTCTTTGAGACTTACCAATTTCAGATTCCGTATCAGACAGTTTTTCTTAGTTTTTTTGTTGGTGTTGCGGAAGTTCTACCTCGAGTTTCTCTCCACCCTCCCGATCCGACTCATTACTTATGGAGATTTCCTCATTAACCAAGCTCCCCTGATCCGCAATAGTTAACGGTGCATTAGAATTCCTAGTACCTTGAGTGTTCCCTTGAACCGAGAGAGATTCTTCAGCATTAATAATATCAAGTGACCGCCCGAAGCCTACTCTAGTTGCTTTAGTACCCAAATTACAAGAGAATTCCTCGAAAACTATACATCCTCTCTCAGCAATATCCTGAGAGAGGACATTAGTCTTATTAGTCGTAGAAGGACCTTTTGGAATGGTATATTTTTCAATCGTTTCCTTAATCAAATTCAAATCATCTTGACCTCCTAAATTAGTAGTATGCTTTGTATAATCCTTTGTAACCATTATATCATCCTGAACTTCTTTAAGATTAATCAAATTTTGAGTACTCATAGTTTTCGTAACCCCATCTGCCGAGATAGGATTATGTTGAGGGATTATCGCAATTTCATCCTCCTCATGAACCATAATATCCACATTTTGAACATCTTCTGGGGATTCACTAATAACTTTCCCCCATAATTGGAGAGATGGATCACCGAATCCTTCTCCTTAACCAAATTTTGAATTTCCTCTCCTATTTCGAAACCTTCCATATTTGAGATAGCAAGAAAAGTAATTTTGGTAACCAAATTATTCTTACTTGTCTCAGCCCCATTAGGCTCCCCTAATTCCGAAATAACTTTCCCTTTTCCCCTTTCATTTAGTTTAACCAATTGTGATTGATTGTCATCAGTCATGGCCCGAAAAGAAACCTTCTTACCGGCTGGAAAAGGGACCTTTTCGTCCTGAATAAATTGTTGAACCTTTTCCCTTTTAGAATTTTTTAATATGCTTACCTCAGCCCTTGCGGTCTGGCCTATGGTAAATGTCTTGCTAACATCAGCCCTAGTCTCTACTCCCACAATCTTGGAGTCCTTGCATTCTGAATTTTTATGTCCCATTTTCCAACATGAAGAACAATAATCCCGAAGTTGTTCGTAATCAATTGATTGCCAAAATCCCTTTCCCGATCTTGAGTGAGCAATCCAAACTCTCTTACAAATCGGTTTCATTAGTCGACATGTCTCTGGTTGGGAGCGTTTTTTTAGTTTATATACATATTTTCTTTAGACACAAATAAACAATATTTTTTTTTAGGGTTCAGGTATGTTTATTAGGATAGATTTTATCATTTTTTTAACTTTTACAAAATTGGGTTAGGGAAAATAGTCCAAGCCTATTTTTAGTTTAGGCCTAAACCCCATATAAATCCATCATTTAAGCCATATTCGCCGTAACACCAAAAGTGACTGAATTAACGGCCACATCACGGGTTTAATATGGCAGAGGCCGCAATATCCACCAATGTCATCCGCAGTAGCGCCACCACTGCTCTATTTAACAACACTGCTTGCAATTCCTAATAACACACATGCAACTATAATGAATATATTTCACGTGCAATTTATTGTATCGCACGTGTAATTGAATAAATGAACTATCATGACATTGCAAGATTTTTAGGTGTATTTATATATTTTAAGTTCATGCTTCTCTTATTTAAAATTGTACGCGTGTCCCGTATACTTTAAATTAACTATTCTAGACTAAACTGTTTCCGTTATGTATCTTTCTTGTTTCAATGTAATTCAAGAGGTTTAAAGTGCAGATTGAATTTTCAAATATATAATTTTAATATGATATTACGAGTAGCTAAATAATTTTATTAAGTTTATGTAAACAAGTTAACAAAGGTCTGGAAGTATATTTTACTAATTTTAGTTTTATTAATAGAATTATTTGTGATCTTAAGCATTTTTGTAGACTTAATATATTTATTATGTAACAGTTAATAATCTTCTTAATGAATCCCATTGTGTTTTTCTTAGTTTTTATCTTTTAAATCAACATAAATCCTCTTAACAGGGAGCTATACTCTATGACCGTTGCTTTTCAGTAATTTGGAGAAGTATTTGCCTCCGGGTCTTCTCAATTCGTCGTGCGACGTCAAGGTTCAGTACGTCAACGAGCCTTTACTTCAATACATCCCGATGGCGATCACACTCTCAATCGGAAGCAGAGAGTGTACGGATAAAAGATTATATCAAACTACAAGCCTCTTTAGGGGAAACTATACTCTATGAATGCTTCAAACTACTTTGTACCTTCATTTAACGATGCACTAATTCAAAAGACAGAGGAGAGCTTCAGAAATATAATGTGTGAGCCATATCCAGGAATATTTGTATTTGAGATTCTGCAACGTCGTTTTTTCGAAATATTGTTGAATGAGGTAGAAAATTTCGAAAAATGGGTGCATGAAACAAAAATCAGAATCACGAAGCCAAATACAATGAACAAATATGATGTTATTCTAGATGATTTTGGCCTGGAAACCATGTTGGACACCCTGACTTCTTCTTTTCCTTCCTCCTTTGAAGAAATGAATGTGAGTATATATATCTTTTGATTTATATTAATCCATTTCACAATATATTGTCTTTACATACAGAATTATAGTAATGTGGTTACTTGTATATTAAAAAGGTACAAGTAAACTATCATAATTCATGCGGCAATTAAAATAATTATAGCGCATGTGTAATTTTTATAACACACGTGCAATTATAATAAATATATTTCACGTGCAATCAATGTTATGAATGGGGAATGTCAAAATATCACCATAAGAAAATAGCAGATTGGTGTAGCGTGTTATGAAGACCTTAAAAACATAATGTACATATATATACCAAAAAATACTTGCAGAACTATATGAATATAAAAATAACAATATCATAAACAAACACCATAAACCTAGTAACATAAGTTCAACTAAAATACAAAATAATCAAGTTCACGCTCCAACTTCCAAGTGAGATCATACCAAGAACAAATACAAAACAATCAATGTCAAACACAACATATTATATACTTAACAAGAGGTGGAGAGGATTTAGAGGAGAAATATAGTCTATGCCTCTGTTTTCTTTAGACACAAAGAAATAATCTGATTTTTTAGGGTTCAGAAATGTTTATTACAATAGATTTTATCACTATTTAAGCTTTTACAAAATTGGGTTGGGAAAATAGTTCAAGCCCATCTCTAGTTTAGGCCTAAACCCCATCATTTAAGCCATATTCGACGAAAAACCATATCCTCCGGGGCAAAATCGACTGCAATAACCGCCACGCCACGGTTTTAATGTGACAAAGGCCGCAATATCCACCAATGTCATCTGCAATAGCGTCGCCATAGCTCTATTTAACAACACTGCTTGCAATTTCTTATAACACACGTGCAACTATAATAAATATATTTCACGTGAAATTTATTGTATCACACATGTAATTGAATAAATGAACTAAGATGACATTTCAAGATTTTTAGGTGTATTTATATATTTTTAGTTCATGCTTCTCTTATTTGAAATTGTACTTGTGTCCCTTAAACTTTATATTAACTATTCTAGACTAAAATGTTTCCGTTTTTTATCTTTCTTGTTTCCATGTAATTCAAGAGGTTTATATTGCAGTTTGAATTTTCAAATATATAATTTTAATGTATGTAAACCACTTATCAAAGGTCTTGAAGTATATTTTAATAAATTAGCTTTATTAATAGAATTAATTGTGATCTTAAATTATTTTGTAGACTTAATGTATTTATGATGTAGCAGTTAATAACCTTCTTAATGAATCCCATTGTGTTTTTCTTAGCTTTTATCTTTTAAATCAACATAAATCGTCTTAACAGGGAGCTATACTCTATGACCGCTGTTTTTCAGAAATTTGGAGAAGTGTTTGCCTCCGAATCTTGTCAATTCGCCGTGCAACGTCAAGGTTCGGTACGTCAACGAGCTTTTACTCCAGTTAATCCCGAAGGCAATCACACTTGCAATTAGAAGCACAGAGAGTATAGACAGAATATTATATCATACTATCAGCCTCTTTAAAGGAAGCTATACTCTATGAATGCTTCAAACTTCTTTGTACCTTCATTTCATGATGCACTAAATCAAAAGATAGAGGATAGCTTCAGAAATATAATGTGTGAGCCATCTCTATGAATTTTTTTATTTGAGATGCTGCAACGTAGTTTTTTTGAAATTTTGTTGGATGAGGTAGAAAATTTCGAAAAATGGGTGCATGAAACAAAATTCAGAATCACGAGATCAAATACAATGAACAAATATGGTGTTGTTGTAGATGATTTTGGCCTGGAAACCATGTCGGACCCCTGACTACTTATTTTCCTTCCTCCCTTGAAGAAATGAATGTGAGTATATATATCTTTTGATTTATATTAATCCATTTCACAATATATTGTCTTTACATTTAGAATTATAGTAAAGTGGTTAATTGTATATCGAAAAGGTACAAATATACTGTCATAATTCATGTGGCAATTAAAATAATCATAGTGCATGTGCAATTTTTATAACACACGTGCAAATATAATAAATATATTTAACGTGCGATCAGTGTTATGAATGGGGAATGCTAAAATATCGCAATAAGAAAATAACGGATTGGCGTAGCGGGTTACTGACTGACCTTAAAAACATAATATATATATATATATATATATATATATATATATATATATATATATATATATATATATATATATATATATATATATATATATATATTTATGAGAATTTCATTCTCGTGGTTTTGTTTTTTGTTTAAAAGCTTAGTAGATTTTATTGAGTATGAAAAGAATTACATAGGGGTTGATCAGGTGACCCTTAAAGCTGGGACCCCTTGAGAATCCAAAAGTATCAGACCCCTTATAGTCCCGGGGAGGGAACTACAAGAGGTAAAAAATAAATGAGATTTGGTATTACATCCCAAATTAGCTAAGCTATCCGCTACCATATTTGCTTGCCGATAAATATGTGTAACCGGTATATTCGCCACCAGTTTTCAAGCAACCTGAAAGCAGCCATCAAGTTCCCAACCCGCAATAGCACCTTTGTCAATTGCTCTCTTAACAATCAATGAGTCCGTCTGAATTAAATTAACCATCTGGGTCATTTGTTGTGCCGCGGTAAGACCATGAATCAAGGCTAGGATCTCAGCCCTAGTGTTGGTGATATCCTCGCCTATATAATTTGCTCCTGCTGCAATAAAATATTCCCAAGCCAAAGCGCAAAATCCACCCCAATGCTGCACTCCCAGGATTCCCCCGGGATGCTCCATCTACACTCAAAACCACTTAGTCCGGAGGCCAAACATCCTGTTTCCATTGAACTACAATAGACCTCTTAAGTCTAGGGTGTAACCCCGCATGCCTGGTATCCTACTAGCTTCGAAGGTATCTATCAAAACCTTATCAAATTTATGTGTAAGCTGAGATGCCGATGTCGCGAGGCCCTCGAAAAAGAATGTGCACCTCGATCGCCATAACTGCCATATAACTAAAGTTGACATCAAAAGCAACCTCCTAGCCCTTTGCCCTGTTCCTGACATCCACCAAAACAAGAGCATTGCCATAGGTGACAAGATAAGGGTCAGGAACAGGGCAAAGGGCTAGGAGAAAACATCAAAGATAATTATATCATAAACCAAACACCATAAACCTAGTAAACTAAGTTCAACTAAAATATTAAACAATCAAGTTCACGTTCAAACTTCTAAGTAAGATCACACCAAGAACAATTAGAAAACAATCAAAGTCAAACACAACTACTGTCACACCCCGAAACCGGGTGATGACATGGCAGTACCTCATATGCCAATGAGGCACAAAACAAAAGACGAAATAGTAAAGTTCATTATACCATTACCAAAGGAAACATAAATTCTAACATCTACACATCTTATGTCACACCCCAAAACCGGGTGATGACTTGGCAGTACCTCATATGCCAATGATGCACAGAACCAAAGCACAAATAGTAAAGTCCGTTATACTATTACTAAAGGAAACATAAACTCCAACATTATTTATCATAGTTCTACATAGTCCAACATAAAGTAAAGTGAGTTAACTATGAGTTATTACATGTCTAGTGTTCAATGTGCTAAAAATGAAACTATTTATTACATGCATTTGTTATGGATCACTCTTTGTAATCCTCATCTCACTGCTCCACATAATCACCTTCCTTAGGTAACTCATCATCTGCAAATAAAAGAAAGCAAAGACATGAGTTAAGAAACTCAGTAAGCAATAACACCATTGGGATGAAACATCAAATGAGACTCAAACCCTTTTCCAGACTTTCTAAATCAAGTGTGCAAATAAGCAAGTTTATGTCCCTTCATATGACACATTTTACACATGAAAACCTCACCAAACAACCTTTACAAAATACTATAAGGGACCAGGACCAACAGAAAACAATGTCACCAAGATGCCATACTTCGGTCGACCTAAACACCAGAACCGATTGATCGAATGATCTATTGAAAACAAGACAACACACTGTCCAAAAGTCCGGTTGACCAACATCACCCACTAGTCGACCGTCTAAACCTTAGGTTGACGGGTTCCATAACCCGGTTGACCTAAATAGACAATCAATCACTTTTTCAGTGCAAATTTGTGAAGGAAAAGTGCATTTCTGCACAATCCGAATCTAACCCCAAAATGCTCAGTTTTGATCCATATGAATGACAATTATCAATACACAAACAAGTAAGACATAAACCGTACTCGTTAAATCCAACATCTACACATCGGAAATGTGACACAAGCACTATGTGTTGCTCATCCCAACATACAAACGTACATAACATTTGATCCTTCGAATACGACTCATACTATAACACAACAATTCACAGGGTTGAGCTCAATTGTCTAATCATAAAACTAAAGTAATTACTACAACGGTCCACAACTTTTAGCATGGGAAGGCTTTAATATGCATTACATTGGTTCAGTTTCTCCAATAACGATGGCTCAATCTTTAAGGATTCCTTCGTATTGTGTCATTGCCCACCACTGTGGACTACATAAAGACCGTTTGTAGTACCTAACATCTCTCCCAGTTATGAACGGGCTCACTGATCACTCAGGTCGAGAACTCACGGGTTCAATGACAACACTCTCTCACAATGCATTCGAAAGAATCCTGCAATGAGGTCAATCCTAAACCAAAGCTCAATCAGCCACGACTCTATAGAACATATAGCTTTTAAGACTCTAAAAGAAGTAATAAGTCGACACTAAGATAACATGTTAAGATGACAATCAACATGCACAATCAAGTTCAATGATCAACATTCAAGTATGATAGTTCACCGTTTTATCCTATGTAGTAAATCATGTCTTTTAAATACTTCAAACACAAAGTTACATAAGTATAAGAGTGCACATTCCATGAGATTTTGGACATAAATTACAAGGGTGAAGAGTCTTACTTGGAATTAGAGCAAACAAAGAACAATACCGAATACATAAAATGCAGCAACTTCAACAGTAAAATTCCGTTTGCAGAGAACTCTAAATCCACCCCGTCACTTATCACGCGTAACATTATTAGTTAGATTTGGTATGCACCAAGAATCACTTCAATCGGAGTTCGATTACTACTACAATTATGATTTTACTCTCAACACGCTTTTTTATAGGTTTTTCCTCTTCTTCCTTTTCTTCTCTTCTGTTTTCTCTAACCTCTCTTTTCCCTTCTAACCACCAAAATCATGCATTAACTACCAAGAGACATACATTTTCAAAAGGTATCAAACCACCCCCCACAAGTTCTCACAAGTCGAAACTTAAGTCCTCTAAGTTATGTACATATATAAAGCCGCCATAAACAATTGAACAAAAAAATAACATATAATAAACATTTAACACATAAATTCAATTAAGCATGCTATTATTAAATACCAAAAAGTTCAGGTTATCACATCCTTCCCCCTTCCAAAAGTTTCGTACTCGAAACTTGCTTACCTCGAGATTCAAATAGTTGTGGGTACTTCCGGCGAGCTTCCTCATCAAGTTCCCAAATGGCTTCTCTTTCAGAATGATTTGACCATTGTATCTTAACGTAAGGTATGGTGCCTCACCTCAGAATCGAATCCTTAATACCCACTCTCCTTATTGGTACCTTTTGATAACACAAGTCTTCCCGAAGTTCCAATGGTTCTACTTCAAACTAATTAATGACTTTGCAAAGAATTTTTAATGTAGATAATAGCAACCAACACTTCATACAATTCATTGCGGTCCGTACTTGAAAAATAAAAACTGAGTGGGTCCAATTTCCTTGATTGGGCCCGCAACTTAAGGATTGTCCTTAAACAGGAAAGAAAGTTATATGTTCTCGACACTGATATTCCTGAACAACCTGCAAACAACGCCCCTAGAGCTGAGAAAAATTCTTGGAAGAAGCATTGTGATGATTCTAACGATGTGACTTGTCCCATGTTAGCCACAATGTGCTTTGAGCTTCAAAAATAGTTTGAAGAGGTTGAGGCTTTCCAGATGATGGGCCAGCTCAAGGAAATGTTCCAAGAGCAAGCCCGTCAAGAAAGGTTCCTCACCACTAAGGAGTTGAAAAATTGCAAGATGGCCCTGGCACCTCTGTGAGTGCACATGTTCTTAAGATGAAGGGTTGTCTAACTTGAGAAACTTAGGGTTCCCGTAGGTCATGACACGGTCACATATATGATCTTGGGATTACTCTCACCTGAGTATGACCAATTTATCATGAACTTCAACATGCATGCCATGGAGAAGTCCATACATGATATACACGGGATTTTCAAGCAGGCTGAACAGAACATTAAGAAGACCCCTGAAGTCTTAATGGTTCAAAAAGTGAATTTCAAGAAGAACAAAGGAAATGGAAAGCCCATGGCCAAGAAGGGCAAAGGAAATAACAAGACCAAGCCCAAACCCAAGGCCAAGGCACCAAAGGAAGGGGTTTGCTTCTATTGCAATGAACCAGGTCATTGGAATCAGAACTGCAAGCTCTACTTGGAAGAGAAGAAAAATGAGAAAGCCAGCTTGACTGTCTCTCCGGTATTTATGTTATTGAAATTAACATGTATGCTCCTACTTCATGTGTATTAGATACCGGTTGTGGATCTCACATTTGTGCAAATGTGCAGGGGTTCAAAAGGAGTAGACCACTAGCAAAAGGAGAAGTAGACCTATGAGTAGCGAATGGAGCAAGAGTTGTTGTTGTAGCTACAAGGACATTTAATTTAGTTTTGCTAAGTGGCCTTATTATTGAACTGAATAATTGTGTTTATGTTCCAACTTTGAGTAAGAATATTCTTTCAGTTGCTTGTTTGGATATTGATGGTTTTGAAGTAAATATTAAGAATAAAATTTGTACCCTTCATAAAGATGGTATCATCTATGGAGATGACTCTTTGATGAATGGGTTTATATTCTTAACCTCGATGAATCCATTAAAACGCCCATCTATAACATTAATGCAAAGAGGTTTAAATCAAATGACTTAAACCAAACCTACTTTTGGCATTGTCGTTTGGGCCACATCAACTAGAAGCGCATATCAAAACTCCATCAAGATGGAATTTTGACATTAGTTGACTTAGAGTCTTATGAGACATGTGATTCTTGCTTGTTAGGCAAAATGATTAAAGCTCCATTTACTAGACAAAGTGATAGAGCTTCTGATTTATTGTGCCTCATACATATAGATGTATTTGGACCAATAAACACAAGTTCTAGAGGAGGGTTTTAGTACTTCATCACATTCACAGATGATTTCAGTAGATATGGCTATGTCTATCTAATGAAACATAAATCAGAATCTTTTGAAAGATTCAAAGAATTCCAAAATGATGTACAAAATCAATTGGGTTAAAATATTAAAATACTTTGATCATATCGAGGTGGCGAATACCTTAACCTAGAGTTTGACGAACATCTTAGAGCTTGTGAAATTGTTTCACAATTAACTCCTATGGCACTCCACAATGGAATGGTGTGTCAGAACGAAGTATTCGAACCTTACTAGATATGGTTCGATCTATGATGTGTCAACCCGGTCATCTAATTTCCTTTTGGGGCTACACCCAAGAAACTGTTGCATTCATATTGAATAAAGTTCATTCTAAAGCGGTTCAAAAAACTCCATATGAGATATGGACTAGGAAACGACATAGTTTGTCATTTCTCAAAATTTGGGGATGCGAGGCGTATTTAAAACGCTCGTTATTTGATATGCTCGCCCCTAAATTTGACAAGTGTTTGTTTGTGATATCCTAAAGAAAATAAAGGATATTACTTCTATCTTCCATCAGAGAACAAGTGTTTGTTGCTTGAACTGGTTTATTCCTTGAAAGAGAATTTATTTCCAAAAGGGATAGTGGGAGTAAGATCCATTTTTTAGGAAATTCAAGATCCTCGAACAATATCTGGACAAGATTTGGAACTTCAAACAAGGTCATGTGCTGATACTGAGCTTCAATCTTTGACACAAAGCCCAAGGAGGTCATGTCGGGTACATTAACAGCCTGAGAGATATGGATTTCTTGTGACTGATGATCATCACATTGAACTGATTGATCAAGATGAACCCACTATCTACAAAGAGGCAATTCATAGTTCTGAGTAAGACAAGTGGCTAGAAGCTATGAAGTCTGAGATGCAATCCATGTATGATAACCAAGTGTGGACTTTGGTTGACCAACCCGAAGGGTGTAAGTTCATTGATAACAAATGGTATTTCAAAAATAATATCGACATGGATGGTAATGTACACACTTTTAAATCTCGACTAGTAGTTAAAGGTTATAGACAAATTCATGGTATTGACTATGATGAAACCTTTTCTCCTGTCGTTATGATAAAGTCTATCAGGATTTTACTTGTCATAACTACATATTATGACTATAAGATATGCCAAATGGACGTTAAGACTGCGTTTCTTAATGGAAACCTTCTTGGGGATGTGTATATGACATAACCTGAGGGGTTTGTTGATCCACTAAATCCTAACAAAGTGTGTAACCTTCAAAGGTCCATTTGTGGATTGAAGCAAGCATCTCGAAGATGGAATCTTTGCTTTGATGAAGCAATTAAACAATTTGGTTTCACAATAATGCAGATATTATTGTATCTGCATTATTGTGAAACCAAATTGTTTATAATAGCTGCATTATTGTGAAACCAAATTGTTTATAATAGCTACACAATCGCCCGGATGTCTCATTCGCGTTAAGTATGATTAGCAGATATTAATCTGACCCTGGAGAGTCACATTGGTGTTGTGAGCTGGAATAGCTCAAAGAAAGAAACGATGGACACCTCTATAACAGAAGATGAGTATGTGGCTGCCTCTGAAGCACCTACATAAGCTGTTTCGATAAGGAATTTTGTTAATGGATTAGGTGTCATCACTAGCATTGTGAACCCAGTAGACCATTATTGTGATAATACTAGTGCATTTCACAAGCTAAGGAACCTAGATCTCACCAACGATCTAAACACATTCTCAGGCGTTTCCATCTGATTAGAGAGATCATTGATAGATGAGACGTTAAAATTTACAAAGTTCATACAGACGACAACAATGCAAATCCATTGACCAAGTCACTCCCGCAACCTAAACATGAGAGTCATACTAGGTCAATGGGATTGAGGATCATGTTTGATTGGACATAGGGCAAGTGGGAGATTGTTATTAGTGCCCTAGGACCATAAGCATATGTTGTACGTATTATATATTTTGAGCATGTCATTTGAATAGTTAATTTTTCTTTTGAAAATCAAATATGTGATTTGATAGTAAAACTCATTAGCTCATGCAATTACTATTCTGAGTGTCCCTAGTTTTATGTAATGTTCTATACAACGAAATAAAACTAGTATGATGTTTGATTGATGATTATGTTTTACTAATCACGTGTGATGGATACAAATCATATCATAGATACAATATATTGGGATATATTGTATCGGACGTGATCCAAAAGAGAAGTAATACTCCATAGTTGTTTGGTCATAAGTATTACTTCCTCAATACTATTTGGAATCCTTAGACCTTATGTCTCGATCATTTCCAGCATGATTGAAGCTGTGTTTTGACTCAGTTGAACGTTATTTTTAATCGAGTAATTAATACGACTAATGATCGGATGTAGTATCCTATCATGGCTTGAATGTGAGAGGAATTGTAAGGGATTTGTCCCTCTCTTATTAGAGAGACATATCCATGGGCCCTTGATAGGGAAACTGTTTAAATGCATGGTCGTGCTCAAATGTATTTAATAAAGTGGTTATTAAATAATATTTGTTGGAACAGTCTACCTGTAAATCGAACATAAATACAATTAAGCTTTATAAGGGTGACAACTACCAGGACTTATGCTTAATTTGGAAATCGTAAGACAAAGAGATTAAATAGTGGATTGATATTAGGTTCCACCGTACATTCATTCACTCTGGATGGTCACAATGTCCTGCTAGGGACCGCTTGTGATTTATGAACACATACTACTACTAAGTGTGTTTTCATTGCCATTGTGATATTAACCTACAAGGTCACACACATAGACGAGTTAACGAGCTTTATGTCCAAATTCAATGAATCTAGATGTGTGTATGTTCATTATATCTATCTTTTATTTTTCTAAGAATAATAAAATGTTATTATTCAAATTAGAGAATAAGGATGGGGCATTTTTGGTATTTGTCTTTCACTGGGATTACTTGGGAGTTATTATGCGATACAAACTCCCACTACTAGGAGAGGTTGAATCACGTGGGAGTTGGTTTGGTTTTCCATGAAAGACTTAGGCGAGGATGCATACAGTTTGGGAATAATACATTTTGGGAAAATGGAGTATAAGTAGCATCTTCCCCATGCAAATATGAAATTATGAAACAAATTATACAAGTTAAAATATTGCTTTGAGATCAAATATCAATAATCTATAGAGATACATCCAACAAAATGATTGGCCTAAGCCAGAGTGGATACATTGACATGGTACTGAAACGGTTCAGTTTGCAAGATTGCAAAAAGGGATTCTTGCCCATGTCACACGACATCAGCTGAACTTAAGGACCTTCCACAAAGGAAGACCAAGAGCGCATGAGTAAGATCCCATATGATTTAGCCATTGTGTCTATTATGTATGACATGCTATGCTTGCGCCCGTATGTCTCATTCGTGTTAAGTATGACTATCATATATCAATTTGACCCTAGAGAGTCACATTGGACTGTAATCAACATCATTCTTAAGTACTTGAGAAGGACTAAAGATATGTTCTTAGTTTACAAAGGTCAGGAAAGAAGTCCGGCTGTAAATGGTTACATAGACGCAAGCTTCCATACCGACGTAGATGATTTTAGATCGTAATCTGGTTTTGTGTTTTGTTTGAATAAAGGTGTTGTGAGCTGGAAGAGCTCAAAGCAAGAAACCTTGGCCGACTCTACAACAGAAGCCGAGTATGTGGCTGCCTCTGAAGAAACTAAAGAAGCAGTTTGGGTCAGGAAATTTGTTGATGGATTAGGTGTCATCCCTAGCATTGTGAACCCAGTGGACCTTTATTGTGATAATAATGATGCCATTTCACAAGCTAAGGAACTTAGATCTCACCAACGATCCAAACACATTCTCAGGCGTTTCTATCTGATTAGAGAGATCATTGATAGATGAGACGTTAAAATTGCAAAGTTCATACCGACGACAACATTGCAGATCCATTGACCAATCCACTCTCGCAACCTAAACATGAAGTCATATTAGGTCAATGAGATTGAGGATCATGTATGATTGGACCTCAGGCAAGTGGGAGATTGTTAGTAGTACCCTAGGACCATTAACATATGTTGTACGTATTATATATTTTGAGCATGTCATTTGAATAGTTAATTTTGCTTTCGAAAATCAAATGTGTGATTTGATAGTAAAAATCATTAGCTCATGCAATTAATATTCTGATTGTCCCTAATTTTATGTAAAGTTCTACACAACGAAATAAAACTAGTATGATGTTTGATTGATGATTATGTTTTACTAATCATGTGTAATGTATACAAATCATATCATAGATAAAATATATTGGGATATAGTGTATCGGACGTGATCCGAAAGAGAAGTAATACTTCATGGTTCTTTAGTCATAAGTATTACTTCCTCAATACTATTTGGAATACTTAGACTTTATGTCTCCATCGTTTCCAGCATGAATGTGGCTACGTTTTGACTCAGTCGGACGTTACTTTTAATTGAGTAATTAATACGACTGATGATCGGATGTAGTATCCTATCATGGCTCGAATGTGAGAGAAATTGTAAGGGATTTGTCCATCTCTTATTAGAGAGACATATCCGTGGGTCCTCGATAGGGAAAACTGTTTAAATGCATGGTCGTACTCAAATATATTTAATAAAGTGGTTATTAAATAATATTTGTTGGAACAGTCTGCTTGGAAATCGAACATAAATACAATTAAGCTTTATAAGGGTGACAACTACCATGTATTATGCTTAATTTGGATATCGCGAGACAAAGGGATTAAATACTGGATTGATATTAGGTTCCACCGTAAATTCATTCACTCTGGATGGTCACAATGTCCTGCTAGGGACCGCTTGTAATTTATGAACACATACTACTACTAAGTATGTTTTCATTGCCATTGTGATATGAACCTACAGGGTCACACGCATAGGCGAGTTAACGAGCTTTTTTGGTATTTGTCTTTCGCTTGGATTACGTGGGAGTTATTAAGCGATAAAAACTCCCACTACCAAGAGAGGCTGGAATCACGTGGGAGTTGGTTTTCGGACCAACTCTCACGCCTATATAATCTCATTTGGCCGAAACCCTAAAGATATACTTCTCATAGTCGTAAAATAACCATACCTCAAAATAAAGATTTATTCCTCCTTTCTCTTTAAAATTAAAAAATGATGAGCTAGCACTTGCTCCTCGTTTCGTCGTGTGGATACCGGTAGAGAACAATTCCGCAAGGGAAGGCTTCTGGTGGTCGCAGCACAGCATCAGTTCTTCAGAAACCATTATTCAAAAATCATAAGTATTTTCGTCTATTTTTCGATCCAATGGTATGAACGGATCCTTCAGGGGAGGATTCATGGGTGTTTAGAACGAGTTTCTGCCCATGAATCCCTTCACGTCATACTTGTAGCATGAGTATTAGATACCAAGAGAAATGGTCTTAGAGATAGTTCTTATGTATAGTATACATTGAAAGACAATGGTGTTGTCTTTAGTGCAAGTGGGAGATTGTTGAATTATTTTCATTTGATGAAATATTAAAGGCATAAATTCCATTATTAGTGTTTTAGTTACGGCTGTGCAAATCTAATAAAACATAATAATGTCATTAGATAGTTATGTAATTGTTATATTGAACTATTCTAAAATGTCCCTAGTCAATCATTATTGAGGAATTTTTTGGACAACAACAATGTGTGGAGACTGGCATGTGTTGTGATTAAATATGGTGATATTAAGTCAAACACATGGGTATTTGATACTGAACTGACCCGCTTATAAGAACATTTCATGGGTTGTTATATGAATGTAACAATGTTCTTATAATGATTCTATTTGTATCTGAATCCTTCGGCTTGAGATTACACAAGATTTCTTGCATGGAAAATGGTATGCTTTGATGGTGTCAAGCGTCGTATGTAACTAGATGGGTTATAAAGGCATTTGTTGGGTGTATTTATGAACCATGTGTAGGATGAGGTGTGATAGATAAAGGATTTGTCCCTCCGATATAACATGAGTGATATCTTGGGCCCCTTGATCGAGTGAGACTAATTCATGGTCATGAACAAATGAATTAATATGAGATATTAATGTCATTTGATTAGTCTACTCGGGAATCAAGAAACTGATTGATTGAACTATACATGTGTGACATTCTCCATGACTTGTGTTCAATCTTGGTATCGAGGACAAATGGATTAATACAAAAAATCATATTTTTTATTACTTAAATTACCGGATTATTTGTGAATTGAGAGTAATGATATGTTGCTAGATACCACTCATTACTGTTGACAATTGTTGTCATGACCAACATAGCAAATAGCTAAAGGGTCGCAGGTGGATTGGGCTCGTTGGAGTTTACATTTGATATAGGTGCTCAATTGGATTGGGCACAACCGGACCCGGTGACCAAGAACTGTCTCGGGTCGACCGAACCGGTTTGTCATTTCGGCCGGCCGAGAACCTTTTCTCCAGCCGACCGAACCAGTTTGACCAACTGAAAATCGGCACATGTCTTGTGTGAGAGAGTGTATGTGTGTAAAGGGATAGTGGGGGAGAGAAAAGAGTGAGTGTGGAGTTAGTTGATGGTTCCACTAACACCACATGAAGCAAAATGAAAAAAAATCTCTGGAATTTTACTCTCTAAACACACTCTCAAGAACACAAAAGAGAAAGAAAAACTGTTTTTCTTGTCTCCATTTTCTAGGTTTTGATTTTCCACTTTCTATTTTCCACTTTTAAGAGTTAAAAATCAATCATCCTTAGAGATAAACCAGAGTTTCATTAATGAATTCTCCCACTAAGGTTGTGTGCATGTTATATAAAGACAAAAGTAAAATATATATGAAAAAAGGTCACAATTTTGCATGATGGTGGGATGATCCGGTTAAGCGCAATATCTGGTTAGGTCGATCAAGTAGCTGCGGTCAACCGAAGCATAACCAGGTTGGTCGACTAGCCTTTTGGCAGAAACTGAGTCAACCTGCAATAAACACTACCAAGGCATATACAAATTCCATCAACACATCCCAAGGCATATACACATGTTGTCACACCTCGTAACCAGGAGATGACATGGCAGTGTCCCATTCGCCGATGAGACACCGAACCTGGAACAAAAATGCTAAATCACCACAAAATTCCATACTAAAAAGGGAAATCTCTTATACTCATAATTAACTTAAAAGAGAAATTACAGAATTTGTATGTTTTTACATCATAACAGGGAAAATGTTAAAGGTTCAACATTAAATGAAATCCTAACAATTCTATTTTAAAAAACTTCACACTTGCTCATCGGTCCAATCGTCAACACGGTTACCACCAACATGATCATCTGCAAAAGAATCATATGGAAATGACTGATCTACTAACCTAGACGAGTAAGGTCCCAACACCCTCGGGATGAATCACTGACTACAGACTCAAAATATTTCCCAACCCTAAACAATTGTACCAAAGCGGAAACGAAAATAAACTTGAAAAATCATTTTAAACAGTTGATATGAAACTTCAAACGGAAACAAAACAGAATTTTGAAAACATGACTAATCAGAGGCTGACCGGATCAAAACAGAACAAACAGAGTATCTGGTCGACCGAACAGAGCATCAGGTCGACCGAAATCGAGACAGAAAGTTAATCAGAAAATTCGGACGATGGAAAAAGACACCGGTCGAACGAATTGACACTAAACAGTCATCCGATAGCTCCTAGTAGTTTTGTCGGGCGATCCGAAAGAGGCTGCAGTCGACCGGACTAAAGGTCTAGTATGCAGAACATATTATTTCCTGCACAAATTAACAAAGAAAAAAACAGTTTTCTGCACATATAAAACATCCCAGCCCAAAAAACCCATTTTGACCTTTAACCACATATCAAACGTATATGATACAAGCTAATAACATACTCTGCACTACACACGGATAATCATGACAGTCAGACGGATACAATACTAAAAAAGGCATCAAACTTAGACTTCACATAATGAGCTCGTTGTCTGGCTATGACCTAACACTTAATAACAGGCTTTAAGAAAAGCCAATTTTTTTATCCTCGTTAGGTACCGAGTCTGAACGGAGACCACTTTTTATCCTCGTTAGGAACCGAGTCTGAACGGACGGAATACCAACTTTTTATCCTCATTAGAAACCGAGTCTGACGGAACCCACTTTCTATTATCGTTGGGAACCGAGTCTGAACGGACGAAATACCATCTTTTTATCCTCGTTAGGTACCGAGTCTGAACGGAACAGAATAATCAAAACTAAACATAATATATACTTGACTACGTTTTGGGCGGGATCATTACGAATCAGAATTAAACAAAAAGACCCCCAAAATAACGAACAATCATATAAAGATTAACAAACGCAATTATTCCATTTATCAACATACAATTCCAATGCAATTAAATCAACACTCCATCCGATTTTCAATGCAAGAAAACATGTTATAAAATCCAATTCAAGGAAAATTGATACTTTCAGAAAAATGACAGTTTATGCAAACTTTTAGGACTAAAAAACCAAGGTGAAAGGGTCCATACCCGTCGAACTTAAGCAATACAACTTCTAAATTTCGAAATCCAAAAACAGCCCCAAACGACGACTATAGCTATGCAAATTGGCCAGAAAATCTCTCAGCCCTCAGTTTTTCTGCACCTTTCTTTTCTCTCATTCTCTCATTTCTTTTTACCGTTTCTTTTTCTTCTCCTTCTTTTCTCAGCCGTTTCCTTCTTTTTTTTTCCCTTCATTTTCTTTTTAATTTTCTTTTATTCTCCACTCCCCACTAACTCCCCATAATTAACTCCTTAATTATCTATCCCATTAGGAGTCTTCCCAGCAAACCCCCAACAAATCCTCAACCTTCTCAAACTCTCACACTTAAACCTAAATCTTCCTAACATATACAAAGCGCCCCTCAAATAACGTACCCCAAACACATTGAAAAGTCCCGGGTATCACACATGCCATCAAAGCAATTGATCTAACAAGTGAAGCAATATATGATCATAAGTTAAAGAACATGCTTTAACACTTGACGAATCAACCATAATTACTGCATGCTACATGATTTAAGAATTTTAACCAACGTAAGAACATTACATATCATATTTTTCTCCCCCTTTGTCATAGATAAAAAAGGGTTGAGGGGGAAGGGGGAGGGTTAGAATGAGCTATCATCACAAGGATATCCTCATTGAGCTCCAAAACATTACAATATCTTCAAGATAAATCAAAACATAACATGTTTATAACAAACCTCAAATAGAAATTCATACAATAATATGAAAAGAAAGTTAAACAATTGTTAGTCTAGGGATACATAAAATGATAACATATAGGGAAACAAAAAATAAGTAAGAGTTTAGAATTTCTCATGGAGTTTTGTAGATATCTTGCAAGTTCTTCACACCATGATGCCCCAAGGATTTGCTTCTTCGCTTTAACTCCCTAATGACCTTAGCAATCACTTATTCTACATTTTCTCTTCATTGTCTTCTTTTTTTTCCTCATTGTCCCCATTTCCATTACTTTCATTGCTTCCATCATCATAAATGTTGGAGTTAGGTTCTTGAGGAGTTCAGACGAAGGGATATCCAGTAGTTAAGAAATGTGTTAGGTGTGGACGGAGGCACCCGGGGAAATGTCGGTGGGGGTTCGAGAGCATGTTTCAAGTGCGGGGATTTGAAACATCACATTTTTTTTTTAATAAAGCCACCAGCGTGGTGGGGCGGACCCCCGTTTTATTAATTATTGCCAAACCGGCAGAAGTGAAGAGAGGGGGACATAAAACCTAACCTCCCAAATACAATAGAATATGCAAAAGTGCAACCTTGGGCATTTATATATATGCACAAGGGTGAAACAATAAGTGGCTAGACTAATATGCAAAGCAGTAAAACTTCTAAAGTAACCAGCTATACAATACTAGTAAGCATCAAACTAATAAGCTAAAGAGTTTATCCTTTGATTTTTCGTAAATATGGAGTCCCTGCATGATCCAGAAGACACTTACCTCTAGTGATACGAGGGAGTGACGAAAACTGTGAATAAACAACCGTATTTCGAGAATCACATGCTTCATTTGCCAAACTGTCCGCGACCTGGTTCGCTTCCCTGTATATATGATGAAATCTTGCTGATCTAGAAATGCGGAGTAAACATTGAAAAAGAGAATCAAGCTTCCAAGAAGAAATTCGTCCTTTGTTAAAAGAATCACACAGAAACTTTGAATCCGATTGAACACAGACATCATTAAAACCCAATGAATTAACATACCGTATACCAATGATCATTGCTTCCATTTCAGCCGCAGAGTTTGAGAGATTTAAGCCAAGGATATTAGAGAAAGCACCAATAAAAGAACCCAAGGAATTGCGAACAATACCACCCGCACCTGCAGGTCCCGGATTACCCCTAGAAGCCCCATCTATATTTAGAATAACCGAGGGTGCCAAACTATCCCTCCAAGTAATTGCCTTAACACGGTTCAAACCTATTGAGTATGTGCCTCCCGTAAAAACCTCAAACAAATCAGCACATTTCAACAAAGAAAGATAGTGACTGTCAAATTCACGTAAAAGGCTCTTAAATATCGATGTTTTACCATAAAAAATGAAATGACAACGAGCCCTCCAAAGGACCCAGCAGACACTAGTAAAAATAATGAAGTGAATATCTCGCCACTTGTCTCTTCCTTTCCACCACAACAATTTCAAAAGAGATAAATAAGAGTCAAACCCGAGAGTATTCCATGCAATTCCAACCAGAGCACATCCATACGTCCACAATCTTGTAGCAGCTGACATTCTCGTAAAAATGTGCGCGAAGCGTATCCTCTCCATGTCCACACCGACACCTTGAGACCAAAGATACACCCCAACGTCTCCCGACTTCATCTAGTGCTAAAAAACCCATTGAGCAGCCCGCCGAGAAATGAGTCAGCGCCAATGGTAGCAAGGACTACCAAACTTGTGTGCGAGAGAGTCGTGAAACTCCACTTGGTTGTAAAGTCTCGCAAAATAGAAGAAATCAGAATTTCCCAGTTGGGACAAGGCTCCATATGTGAATATCAGACCTGGGACAGCCGAACCAAAGGAAGGTCCCGTTGTTGAGACATTGTCAAAGTCTCTACCGCCGACTCACCGTCATCACCCAAATGATCTCTAATAGCCGAAGAATCCACCTCTCGCATCTACCGTCCGCAATAAAGATCCCCGCAACGTGAAATTTTCATACCAAAACAAAGACCCACCATCTCGAATCGGGAGGCCCATGTGAGCCTCGCCGAAGCACGGATCGTAGAAGCTCGCGCCAAACAGAGAATCCATAGGTCGAGAAGGAACTATAGTAGGATGAGGATACAACTCGACAATATTTCTCCATCAGAAATCTCTCCACGTAGACGTCGAAGTCCTCAAACGCCA
Source organism: Vinca minor (assembly GCA_026122235.1). Classification (NCBI taxonomy): domain Eukaryota; kingdom Viridiplantae; phylum Streptophyta; class Magnoliopsida; order Gentianales; family Apocynaceae; genus Vinca; species Vinca minor. The sequence continues at coordinate 139,081 of JAOCZM010000060.1, read as the reverse complement.
CCACAATTTGTGAGAATAAGCAATTTGATAAGACTCTAAAGTAGAAATTCCCAAACCATTTTGCGAAGTGCTACGACAAAGTTTCTTCCAAGACATCCAATGACGCCGCTCCCCAAACTCCGCTTTTCCCCCACAAAAAACTAGCAAATAACCTTTCCATATGAGCAAGTACTGCTTTTGGGCGGATTAGACACAAAGAAGAATGTGCATAGGCATGGATAATAATACATACCAAATTAAAGTGAGGCGTCCTCCTAGATCAAGAAATTTCCTTTGCCATCCCGACAATCAAGAGTGATTTTATCAATAATAGATGAGTAATAAATTACCTTTTGTCGCCCAAAAAAGACGAGACATCCGAGATATATCATGGGAAGAGTTCCTCGGACAAAACCCGTCACCCGAGTGATCATTTCCAATTGTCTTGATGTCGCTCTCTCCGCCATATAAAAGGAGCACTTATGGTCATTGATGCGCTGTCCCGAGATGTCCTCGTATTCCCGAATGAATTCTATCAAAGCTTGCGCACTCCCGCTTTAGCTCCATTCAAGAATACAACTACATCATCTCGCATAAGCTAAATGAGATATCAATACAGATGAGCGTGAGACCACATACCTTCCTATGCTCCCCGAATGTATCAGCCTATCCGCACTCTTGAAAAAAACGTCTGCCGCTATAATAAACAATAATGGAGACAAAGGGTCACCTTGTTTTACCCCACGCCCGTAACGGAAAAAACCATGAGGAGTACCATTAATAAGGACTGAAAACCAATTATTAGTCAATAAGTTTCTGATTAAGTGAATGAAATGTGGATCGAAACCGAACTTTTGGAGCACTGCATAAAAAGTAAAAGCATGAGAAACTCACAAACGCCTTCATCATATCCAATTTTATGATCATGTTACCTCCTCTCACCTTTTTATTTAATGCATTTGCCAATTCCATTGCTAATGAATGTTATCCGATATTACCCTCCCCTCGATAAAACCAGATTGATTTCTGCTCAAAATCCTAGGAAGTAATTTTGCCACTGAATGGCCATGACTTTAGAGATTATTTATACTAGTGAAATTGCACAAAGAGATTGGACGAAACTCACCAAAAGTGTCCTGGACAATCAGCCTTCGAATAAGGACTAGAAATGAACTCGCAATTGCTCGTGACAAAGGTATACCCGCCTGTAAATCCCTAACCGCCTCGAATCACATCATCCGCCACAATCGCCCAACATATCTCGGAAAAATCTCCCCGTGTATCCGTCGAGACCCGAAGCACTAGATGGGCTCAAAGCAAAAACAGCCTCTTTAACCTCCAAACCTCGTAGGCAAAGAATCTAAACAATGATTATCGATGTTATCAATCTGCTTAGGAAGTAAATCGAGTAGTTGAGTATCGTGACATGTGCCGGCATCCAAAGCAAATAAGTTCTCATAATAACTGACTCCACTGAGCCAATATCCTCTTGCTTTTATAAATAGTTCCATCACCCTCTTGTATCTTATTAAGAAATAATCTCCTTTGTTTATTCCCGCAATAAGAATGAAAATAGTTTGTATTAGCATTTCCTCTTTTAGCCATTTCTCGACGAGCCTTCGGCGCCGTAATATTTCCTCCAATTCAAGATTGTTCTCATGTTTTAACTTTGCCTCCAATAATCGCTCTTGCAATTGAGAAGTAGGTCCCAAATCATGTAGTTCTTCCAACCTTAGTACCTCCCTTTCGCTTGTCTTAATCCGGGTATGTATATTACCAAAAGTTTCCCTGCTCCAGTCCCCAAAACCCGCTTTCAGACGTTTAAGCTTACCCCCGCAAAATCATTATTCCCGAACCAGACATGATCATCAGCCCCAAGAATTACGAACAACATCCATAAATGTGTGATGTTTTACCCACATATCTTGAAAACGAAAGCGTAACTACCTCGATCAGCTTGTTAGGCAACAATTAATAAGAAGAGCACAATGATCGAAATAGTTCGTGGCATATGTGTAATGAGTGGTATTTTGAAAAGTAGCATTCCAATCATTAGAGACAAGAAATCGATCTAACTTTCTGAGCAAAGGATGTACTCCCCCCCGACACCAAGTATAAGGACTCCCTAAAGTAGGAACTTCTAGTAACCCACAATCATGTATAGTATCACCAAATTCATTCATAGGTAGTAAAGCCTAATGCACTCCGACTTTCGTTCAAACGTAATACAACATTAAAATCACCCCCTACCGACCAAGGACTGCTATTTGGTTGAAAGGTGCGTAATTCCGTCCCCAATTCTCTCCTCTGGACATACGAGCATTTAGCATATACAAATGAGCAATAAATAGGGGAGGCCGAAAATATGTTAATCTGACAATGAATGACCTGCTCCAAGTCTTTAACAACCACAATATCCACCCTGTCATCCCATAATACCCAGATTTTGCTAGTACAATTCCGAAACCAATAATCAAATCCTAATCGACGAGCATACATAGGAATTTCAGACAAAGCCACCATCGGCTCCAACAACACAACAAAGTTAAGTTTATGATCCCTTCTTAATTGGCGAATGTTCGAAATAGTACCTTCATTAGCAATCCCTCTAATATTCCATATGATGTAATTCATTAAAATATTGAGATGATGTAAAATATAAGTGTAGCACTAAATAGTATGAGGAGTCGATCCCGCAAGTCTAGGAGATCGTCTCAAAGGGAGTTGATGATGCTTATCTTTCTTACCCTTCTTTTTAACTATTGGGTTATCCACAGTAATACTGGAAAGTGCAATAACTGGAGTAATACCTGCCACGGCGGTAAGTACCTGTGTCGGAGGAGGGAGAATGGCTTGGCCATCCACGGTACTCTGATCAACATCTTGGTCCTCCATTGATCCGGGTAGAACCGAAAAACTACCCTCTTCACCTTCAGGCAAGTTTTCCAGTTCATCCGGGTACTCCGGGGCTTCATCATCCTTTTCGGTTCCCACTTCAACTTCAGGTATCCGATCCGGGTCTTCTATACCTGGGACCAAAATTCCCAAACCGGCTCCCAGGCTTCCCGATACATTCCTTCCATCCACCCCTTGTATATCCGAGCCGACTTCAGCTGGTAAGGAAACAAAGAATGTGATGTGAAACTGGATGCTTCAAACTTGGTACAAATGAGCGTAGTTCGGCTAGAATAACCTCCATTGTCTTTGTCGATTTACCGCCATCAGAGCGTGTAAATCGCGAATTAAAAGGGGATTTGTCACATCCTACAATAATATCATCAATACCCCTTGGACTCAACACAACCGGCTCAATTTCCAAACTATAAATCTCCTTTGAGAGTGTTTTTTCATTTCCTGGCAGCTTTGTAAAATCTGGGCGATTACGTAAATCCGCTCTGCTTTCCCTGTTTTCAGCCGCCAAACCGGGTGTAGTCGGAGGTCGTGAAGACTCGGCGAAGGCCTCGTGCTCGGCCCAGCAGCTCCCGCACCTCAATCTGCTGGTAGGCGCTACAATGTTGTCTGTCCTCGACCAGTTTCAGTCGTGCAGCAAGGGCAGATTTTCTCAGTGCAGCGTGACATATTTTTCTCGCTGCGGTAGGGCAGTAATTTTCTCATGCGGCAGGGCATATTTTTTCTGCATGCAGTGGGCATATTTTTTCTCGCTATGCATTTCCTTGGTCTCTAATTACCAAAGCAGCTCCCGATGGACCCTGGGTTCTCGCCGCGATCGCACCGGAACCCACCGATTATTAGGAGTCAGAACTACAATTCCGAGACTTAAGAATACGGGGCTCCAAACCATGGCTTGTTTTCCTTTGATTTTTACTGATCGTACTCGATTGAACAATATGAGATGTTTCCAAATCAACTCGGTTTTTGAGAGTTACATTGCTGATTATGATGACCAATTCTTTTTACATTTCACACAATATTCCAGCAAGTCATCATATACAATCGATCGCCAAAACCCCTTTCTCGTATGAGCATGTGTAATACTGAATACGCTTAGGTAAATCCGATAGTAAGTCTACCTCTACACATACCTTCGCAATACCCGCCTTGAGGCAAAGCAAACTGTAGGGGCATCCAATGCAAGTGGTTGTCCAACTGCCTTTGCGAGTGAAAAAATCTTGGATTTGTTATACAAGTGGATCGGTAGACCCTCAAATCCAATCCAAATGGGAACTATTGACGGTTCTTCATCGACATTGAAATCGTAGGTCCACTTGAAGACCCGCATTGTAATTCCATAGAAATTCCATATTCATTGTCGCCAAAATCGACAATAATCCTCTTCGAGGTCAAATTTGATCAAAACGTGACGTTGATCCATCCGACCAATAGAAAAATTCCCTTTAAACCCAATTTTGTGAAATGATTTCCGCAAAGAGTCAATAGACGGGACATATTTGGTGAATTTGCCAACCAAAGCAAATCGCCAAGGTCGAATCAAAAATCAATTTCATCCGCGGGGATGATGAGATGAGGTTCTCCCTCGAATACCTCCAATTTTGTAGTTGGAAGTGTGGGTGTAGCAATTGAAGGACCGGTCAAGAGTTCCGCGAAGCTTTTTTCTTTCCACGGTGAAGGATCGGAAGCGGGAGCCACGGCAGCCACTAGGCCGGCGGCCATGGCAGCCGCGAAAGAAAGAAGATCGTCAAGCTTCCTATTTTTTATTTTTTTTTTGGGAAAGTCGCCTAAAAAATCACCATTATGAACACTTATTCGCTCTAGACACCCAAGTTCAGCCGGATAATCAGCTTCTGAATTTGATACCGCACACTATTTCGCATTTGGAGAATCTTTCTTTGGACTCTCTGCCTACTGATTTTGAAACATCACATTAATCAGTGTCCAATGATGGGTCGTGGACGTGGCCAGACTTCGTCAGCGACGCCTAGTGTTGGGAATCAGAGGTCGGGGCCTAATGCCATAGTGATTTCTCTTACACAGCAAGAAGCCGGGAATGCATATGATGTGGTGACATGTAAACTTCTGGTAAATTTTGTACATGCATATATATTATTTTATTGTGGTGTTATGCATTCTTTTGTGTTTCGTAGATTGGTAAGAATCCTTAAGAATGCCCTTGTTTATCTTTCGGGTGCTTATAGAGTTACAATACCTAGTGGGAGGGTTCTAGTTTCTAACTTGACTCATAATGGATGTTGGGTTGATATCGATTCGAGAGAGTGGAGTGAGATTTTGATTCTGATTAATTTGGTCAATTTCGATGATAATCTTGGGGGTATGGATTGGATAGTGGCAAACCATGCTTTGGTATAAAAAAATCGATTTGGGACTTGGGATGAATAAGTCTTTTATTTTCAAGGACCGTTGCTAAAGAGGGGGAAAATATTCCTTTGGAGGATGTTCCGGTGGCTATGGATTCCGTGGACGTGTTTACTGAGGATTTACCAGGGGTTCCACCTGCTCATGAGATAGATTTAGAGATTCTACTACAGCCAAGTTGTGAGCCTATTGCTAAGGCCCGTATTATACGACATCGGTCGAGTAGAGGGAACTGAAAATACAGTTGCAAGAGTTGTTGAACAATTAGTTTATCAGGCCGAGCGTGTTTCCTTGGGGTGCATCGGTCTTATTTGAGAAGAAGAATGATGGAAGTGTGAGGATGTGCATCATTTACAGGAAGCTGAATAAGATTATCATAAAAAAAATATACGCTTCCCTGTATTGATGATTTGTTGAAGGGTGTTAAGGTCTTTCTAAGATAGACTTACGACTGGGTATCCCCAGTTGAGGAGCGTGACTTTTCTGGGACATGTTGTAACGACGTCTTTGGTATTTGGGGATCCAGCAAAGTTTGATTAGGTAGTAGATTGGTCCGACCGACGAATGCGTCGGAAACTTCGAAGTTTATTGGGTTTCTGGTTACTGAACAACATGACTTGATCACAGAATTTGAGAGGTTGAAAATTGAAGATGTGGAGTCTACATGGGATGTTTTGGGTAGCCATGGTCGTTCAACCAACTTTGTTAGTAAGGATCAAGGAAGTCCAACAGTTAAATACAAACTTACATGGCGAACGGGTTTTAGCTCAGACAAGTGAGTAAATGGATTACCAAATTCACGAGCATGGAAGTCTTCGATTTTGAAGTCGTTGATATGTGCCGTCGAAATTCGAGTTAAGGACAGAGATATTGCAAGAGGCGCATAATACCAGATTTTTAAAAAAAAAATAATGTGGTAATTTTATTGCAAGATTCTGGGATTAAAGACTAGTGTACATAAACTTAGCGAGACACCCTCAAAGAAGGTACTCCCTGCCGATCAAAACATATGAGGCCCCGTATCTCTAACGGTACACAATCAAAACTTTTGAAAATACAATCTGATATTGTCTCACAACCTAAATTAGCCAAAGAGTCTGCTACTGAATTAGCCTCCCTAAATACGTGCTTAAATGTAACCCTCGCAGTGAAGTGCATTGCTAAATAGAAGCCCTCATCCAATTCTCACGCTGCTACTTCCCTTTTCCTTGCGGCCTCAGCCAGAATTTGCGAGTCCGTTTGCACCGTGGTGACTGTGATGCCCAATGAGAGTGCCAGTTGCATACCATACCCCAAAACTTTGATCTCTACTTTAGTGCTCGTTACAAATTCGCCCATATAAGCTGCACGGGCAGCAATAAAAGAGCCATCACCGTATCTGAGTATACATCCCACCCCTACTATTCCTGGATTTCTCCTTCCAGCTCCACACAATACGAAATTATGAGCTCATCAGAGAGGTTCGAAAATTTATAAGGATTTAAGGAACAACTTCTGGTGAAAATGAATGAAAAGGGACATAGCTGAATTTGTTGTCAAGTGTTTGGTTTGTCAACAAGTGGAATTAGAACATCGGAGTAGCGCAGCGGAAGCCTCATGGGAATACATTACTATGGATTTTAAGGTAGGTTACCGAGGGGAAAAATTAGAAAGGATATTATTCAAGTAATTGTATACAAGTTGAAGAAGTCAGCTCAACTCTTGCCAATGAAGATCACAGCTTTAATGGGGGTGTTGATATATATATATATATATATATATATATATATATATATATATATATATATATATATATATATATATATATATATATATGTGTGTGTGTGTGTGTGTGTGTGTGGATGAGATAGTCGGACGTCACGGTGTTCATATTAGTATTGTTTGGATAGAAGTGTGTAAGTTTCGAGGATGAAACATTTTGTAAGGGGGGTGTAATACCTGTAACTTTTGACTTTAGTCTAAAAGAATTATTTTCCTTTAATATTTTTTTCTTGTGTCTATCTTTGGCGTTGGGGTGTTTTGGAAGTACATGGATCTAAGTGTAAATAGAAAAAGTTAGTTAGTTAAGTTTTGAAAGAGGGAGTTAGGAGGTTAAGAAGTTGGGAAGGCTAGGAAGAGTAGTTTTTGCAGCAGTTTTCTTAGGGGGGAAAAAGAAGAGATACTGGCTAGAATTTTTGCGCAACAACCTTAAGACTTCTGGCAGAGGGACATTCGTGCTCAGACCAGTCTCATTTTTAAAAAATGTTAGAAGACATCTAGGACTACAATCTGAACGGTGAATATTGTAATTCAACGGTTAGTTTATGAGTTACTTCAATCATAGTGGAGTTCTGATTTTCTGGGGAAAAAAAAAGAGAAAAGTGATATTTAAAGTTGTGGTTAAGCTTTTAAGGTCAGGTTCCTACACTCTTGTATTTTCTATCCAAAAGCATGAAAAAGCAATTTCAGCCAAGTTGTGAAATTGTGATGAAATACTTTTTGCAATGTTTTAAATGAATCAAAATTGGATGAAGTGTTGTAACCTGTGAATTGCATGAAATGTATGTTACTGATTTCAGATATCAACGTTTGATACCTGAGTCTGGATTTTGGGAAAGAGGATGTTTGATTGCAGAAAATGGCATTTCCTTTGAAACTGTGTACTAAAACTGGTCATTTCTGAATGATGCAGATGAATGCTTCATCTTAGGTTTCATCCTAGGCTTCGCCCGCAGATATACTTGGGTTGTCTGAAATCTCGCGGACGAATACTTCGTCATAGGAGCGCGGATGAAAGTAATGGACGAAGAGCGTGGGTAAATGCTTCGTCTTAGGGGCACAGATGAAAGGAGCGGACAAAGGGCGTGGACGAATGCTTCATCCTGGGCTTCGTCCTAGGGGCGCAGATGAAAAGAGATAACGAAGGGCGCATATGAATGGTTCGTCCTCGACGTTTTCCTATGCTTCATCCAGGGCTTCATCCTAGACTGTTGGGAACTTTCATACTGTTCCTAAGTCATTTTTAAAGCCTTCATTACTTCTAAATCTCGTTCCAAACTTCCTAAAGTGTATTTTTCGTATGTTTTGAGGTGAAGTTAAGTCATCATGATGTATTCATATTTTTAGGAAATGGGAAAATGTTTTGAGTCTAACGATGCTTCATCACAAGGACCTTACTGGGCTACTGTAGTAGCTCATTCCTTATTTTTTGTAGATTCTTATGATGGTGATTTAGAGGAAGCGGTTGGGGTCGAGAATGTTGAGTAGATAATTCTTTGTTGTAATAGATAGATGGAGCTTTGTAGTAACCCATGTTTAGACTTTTACTTTTCGTTTTGTTATTGTAAGAATGATGAATGTTATTTTTTAAGTTTTTAATCGAAGTTCTTTGAAGTTATAGCTTTATTTTGTACGAGTCAGGTGTCTTATCGGCGTATGAGATGTTGACAGGTCACCTCCACGTTACGGGGTGTGACAATACCACAGCAAAACAATATTGTTTATTAAAAAAGTAATTCACTTGGTTATTAAAAAAAAAAAATCATGTAGAGTGATTCAGTTCATAAAGCTCATTGATCGAACTTATTTGGCTTCATAATCTAAACACCCCTTGCTAGATGTAAGAAAGAAATAACAAGTTTAGGTAAGTGACGTGTCAATAAGAAGATGTTATGTGTTTATTTTATTTTATTTTTAAAAAAAAAAATCTATAACCTATAAAAAATGGGTAAATACGTAACAATCATCTATTAATAGGAAATGAAATAGAAATTCGGGACACAAGACTTTTTCCGACTTTCGATCCATAATCTTGAATTCCAATTTTGACACATGTAACTCTAAACCCTAGAAATTTTTTAAAATCAAGAAAAAATTAAATTACATATTATATGTCCAAATAGAAAAGCAACAGTCCATGACCTAATCTTTAGAATAATTCATGTTTATATCAAATATTGACTTCAAATTAGCTTCAATGAACATGTGATTACTTGGGTTCCATATAACATATTTAACTAGAACATGATTTTATTCAATCTGCCTATGTACTTCTTGACTTTATTTACATGCAATACTTCTAAAATCATGGCTTGGTCTTTAGAACAATCCATGTTTATATCAAATATATTCACATGAAATTAACTTCAAACAAACATTTCATTACTTTGATTTAGAATTACATATAAAAACTACAAAAACAAATGCGGGGGGAGAATTTGATAAAATATTACGAATTAAATATAAAATTTATTATATCTATTAGAACATGAATTTATTCAATCTGCATATGTACTTCTTGACTTTATTTACATGCAATACATCTAAAATCATGACTTGGTCTTTAGAACAATCCATGTTTATATCAAATATATTCACATGAAATTAACTTCAAACAAACATTTCATTACTTTGGTTTAGAATTACATATAAAAACTACAAAAACAAATGCGGGGGGAGGGGGGGAATTTGATAAAATATTGCGAATTAAATATAAAATTTATTATATCTATTAGAACATGAATTTATTCAATCTGCCTATGTACTTCTTGACTTTATTTACTTGCAATACTTCTAAAATCATGACTTGGTCTTTAGAACAATCCATGTTTATATCAAATATATTCACATGAAATTAACTTCAAACAAACTTTTCATTACTTTGGTTTAGAATTACATATAAAAACTACAAAAATAAATGCGGGGCGGAGGGGGTGGGGGGTGGGGGGGGGGAGCAATTTGATAAAATATTGCGAATTAAATAATTTTTTTTTATATCTATTAGTATTTTTAAAAATCTCGGAGAGAACTGCCACCCGGCCTCTTGCCTTTGTCCCTGTTTAAGGGTCAATCAAGCAAAGGAAAGAGTGTTTCGAATGGTCAAGCAATTATCCGCCACTGAACCATGTCAAAATTTTGGTTTTGTTTGACTTCTGTAGCTCATGTCTTCTTTGACTTTTTATTGCTCTCAACTTTGGTCAACTCGTGCGGCTGCATTGCTTCTGATTTGGCCAAGTCGTCCTTCTAGCTATTTAGCTTACTTTTCCGAAATATTTATTGCTCCGTCAATTATAAATGCATTAAAATTAAATTACATCAGTTTTTACAATATTGTATGAATATATTCATCAAATCTCAAACTTGGTAGTTTGTTCTATCTCGAAGTTCGGAAATTATCTACGTTAATTTGCGAAATGGTACATGTAATTACAACAAGAAATTGAATTGACTATAAAATCCTGCCATTTTGAGATATTATTTGCTTTGAAAATACGCAATCTCAGAAGTCTCACAACTATAAGCTATGATAACTTGACTATGGGAATTTCTTCATTGCTATAACTTTTTTTAAACGGCTGGAAAAAAAATTTTGGTAAAAAAAAATTTTTCTTTATACAATGAGTCGTTTTAATTTGCTGAAACATTAAATAAAACTTCCTCCAAAATGTAATCGATAGAGAAATAAGAAATGAAAATATATTTATATGAATATTTTATATTTTACATATCCTATTTTTATGATTTTTTAGTTCAAAAAAATAGTTTCAGTATAAACTATTATTAAAAACAACTATATACGTGGGTGCTTTTTAAAATTAGTTTTTTTGATTTATTTTATGTTATAAGTTGTGCCAATAATTAATTGAGAATATAACAATAATAACTTATTTTAAATAAAAAACTATAAACAAATACTATTTTTAAGTAATGGAAAGCAACCCCAGAGAATATTTTGCAGAGTGAGAAGTTTTTGACAAGATGATCTCCAAATAATCCTTTTGTGTTAAAGAATTCTAGAAATGCAAACACTTCTAAGTTTCAAAATTATATGAGACAACTTTTGTGTTAATGGAACAAACCCCCTTCTCCTCACCTTCCTACTGCACATCGAGGAATTTCATCTAAAAAGCCTCGGTCAAAAGTAAATTATTGCATTTTTTAACGTCGGTTTTGAACTTCTGCCGGCGTCAACTATGTTCAAATTAACAATATAATTGACGTGTATTAGGGTTTTACTGGGATGGAATCATCTAATTAGTCAAATACTTTTTGCATGATTTATAATAATAATATATGATAGTGTTGTCATCCGAAAAATCTCGCTATTCGAGATTACTATGGAAGTGGAACTCTCAGACATCAGGATTTATATCGCAACTCTTTTGATATGATCTAAGACTTTATCCACTCCTAGCTTCTACGATCTCCACATGAGAAAAAAGATTCGGCCAGAAGAGATTTAACTAAAGGTGGTCCAAAAGACAACCAGACAACCCGAGAAATAAGGAAGTCGTGCGTGCAACCTCCACTCGGTCAGAGCATGAGTTTGTCCCCGTTCCTCATTACGGCCATGACAAAAGAAACATATCCACTTCACCAAATTATGGCCGAAATGGACAGAAATCAATGCGGGAAGCTACTTCCACTAGTGACCATAAATATAAGTAAGTAAATGTGTCTACGCCCCCTGAACTTGTCTCAATTTTGGTTTTTACTATGAACTAAAAGGTGCAAAGTCATTGACCTTGAACATTTTCGGAGTATTAATGTTGCACCTTCTATCTAATTTTAGTGTCAAATCTAAATAGAATATGACAATGTGACCAAACTCAAAGGTATTTTGGAAAAAACATATTTTGACCCTTAAAAAGAGCCACCAATGGAATAAAAAACCAGTCTTCCATGCATCAATTTACTTTGAAAGGGGACAAATATAAAAATATACGGAACAGACAATTTTTTTGGCAAGTAAAGCGGACTTCTCTATTCTTTAGATAGCTTTACAAAAGTTGCTTTATTTCACTCGGACTTTCCACTTGAATGGGTCCGGTGCAGGTAAAAAGGGCAGTCAATACAATCCAAACTTTTTGATGAAAAAAAAATTAGAAAATGACAAAAACGAAAGTAGAAGATAAAAATATAGTTTCATTTCTTGGTGTGGAAGTCTTTTTCAATTGTTGATTTACGTTACATACTCATACTTCTAAAACTTCTAAAGAAACCCAGCTTTTTGACTCTCGAAATAGAAACCGAGCTTGGATGGCAAAATTAGGGTAACCACTATTGGAGACATTAACGAATTTGGGTTGAATGAAATAGCATACTCTTAGCAGCTAATTATAATAAATTTTGGGACCATTAATCAAATATTTGATCTGGCTAACTTATTTAAAATTAAATAAATTTATGTATTTGAGCTCCGAACTGACTACATTTTATACGTAGACTATGAAAAAACATTTTATACATTACTGTGAGATCAGCATGTACTATATATCCCTATATCAAGCACCAACCATCTAAAATAGTTGTTTTGATCATTGTTCATGTGATTGCATATCCATAAATATATAACAAAAAAATTGGGTTTGACCTTAAACTAGTCATGATTTGGTGTAATAGGTCAACAATGACAGTCTTTGTTTTTGGGGTAACATTTTTGGCATGAACGATTTTGCCAAATTCATTCTAAACTGAGAATAATTTTGTCAAATTCATTATGTGCTAACGTGGCCAAATCCATTCCATTCTCATTTCAGTCTTCAATTATTTAAAAGTTCATGAAAAAAGATCTTACACTGCAAAAGGGTTAATTAAACAACGGATTTGACAAATCCGTTCATGCTAAAAATATTGCCCCTAAAAAAAAGACTGCCATGATTGACCATTATTCCAAACCATGATTAATCTAAGGCTAAGCCTAAAAAAATTCAACTTGCTACTTCCACAAATTTCATGCAAGAAAAAGCGGTTCGGTAACCTGATACACACTACTATATTCTCTAGCACTTTAATTAAAAAAGATTTCATTTATATGATCTTAAACTTTTAAAAAAAAATCTAGGTATGAAATGTTGAAGAAAGATTGATAGAAGATCCGTGTGAAGAAAAAGGGAGAGATGTTATAAAATTTTGTTACGCATTACTTTCCCCACTCAAGATGAATGTTTACATTACTATTTTAATTAGTTTGTCTTAAAATTAATGTCCAATCTCTAAACTCCATAAACTAACTACCTATATGTATGAGATTTAAACTCCACTAACGCATGAATTTCACCACTAAAATCTTTTATTAAAAATGACTTTTTTTTTTTTTGATGAATAAAAGATTACCCATTAATAATAAAATGGCCGGGGCCATTACAACCTGAAAAGTTCTCAAACTCTTTCTCTAATACAACAAAAGAGAGGAGTTGAGAAAGGAAAAAAGACAAACAAGACATAAAATAAAAGTTACACAAAGTAACAGAAAATAACTCACACCCCAAGAGGTGGGAAGCAACTAAAACTACTTATTTATCGTCAAACTAATCCCTTAATTTTCTTTCTAAAGTTAACTTATTTATAGAAGTGAAATTTTGAATAAAATCCATTAGTTGTAAAGTGCTATAATCACATCTACTGCAACTTGTCCTATGGGTGACAACAAACCATACCCCAATTCCATTAATATTCACAGCTACTTGGGACCCTTCAGTCTCACGATTTGCATTTTCAAATACCTCACTATAACAAAAGCGTATTTTACTTTTCAAACGTTGGTATTTAAATTTTATACGACGTCTTATAACAATGATTATAGTTATTTTATTTTTACTGACAATTTGATTTTAGCGACATTAAAATTACACGTTATAAATTGTTACGTTTTGCGACTCATATAGCGACATGTATATACTATGTCGTTAGATCTTGTAACATTTAAAAAAATAAAAAATACAGAGATTATATTTCTGAAATATATTTTTTAAAGAAAAATTAAAGATATTTAATTTTTAAAATTTTAATGATAGTATATTAATTTTAACTTTATTCATAAAAAAAAAAATCAAAACACAAATATAAATTAAAATAAGTAAATGTATAAAATCTAAAATCTAAAATTCCATTATAATCGATCTCCAAAAGGGTTCGGGGTGGTAATATGATTATTAAACTTGATATGATGAAGGCCTTTGACAGAGTTTCGCATGATTTCCTTCTTGATGTTTTGGCTCGTTTTGGTTTTAGTGCTCATTTTCTTCACTTGATTCGCAATCTCATCAATAATAACTGGTTTTCTGTTCTCATTAATGGCTCTCCTTTTGGCTTTTTCCGCTCAGGGAGGGGCGTGAAACAAGGAGACCCACTCTCCCCTTTGCTCTTCATATTAGCTGCAGATGCTTTCTCTCGCGGCTTGGATAAGATTTTTCGATCTGGAACTGTGGGTTCTTATGTGGTGCCTCGTTCTAATATTCTTGTTTCTCACTTGGCTTATGCAGATGATGTGATTATTTTTATGAATGGAGGCAAGAGAGGTCTTCAGGCACTTCTACACTACATCAGACAATATGAGGCTTGCTCGGGTCAACGAGTCAATGACAATAAATCTTCATTTTATGTCTCGGCAAGGGCTTCTCCCAGGCAAATTCAAATGATTATTTGGGTCACCGGTTTTTCTCACGGCTCTTTTCCTCTCACCTATTTGGGCTGCCCTATTTTCCCGGGGCGAGTAAAGATCACTTATTTCTCGGGCATGGTTGACCATCTGGCCTCTCGTGTGCCGGGTTGGCAGGGTAAGTTGCTTGGCATGGCGGGCCGTCTCACCTTGATCCGGTTTGTGCTAACTTCTATGACTTTACATATCTTAGCAGCTTCTAGACCACCAAAACAGGTACTTAGCGATATTGAGAGGCTCTTCGCCAATTTTCTATGGGGCAAGACAGAGTTTGGGGAGCGGCGACACTGGATGTCTTGGGATCGCATATGCCGAGATACCGATCAAAATGGTTTGGGTCTCTTCTCTCTAAATTCTTTTCAAATTGCTTTCTCATATAAACTTTGGTGGCGTTTCAGGACGACAGACTCCCTTTGGAGAACTTTTTTGCAAGATAGGTACTGTTCTAATAACCAACACCCATCCTTGGTTCAACACACCTCTTTTGATTCACCGGTATGGAGGAGAATGTTGGAGGCTAGAGCCTCTGCGGAGCAGCACATAGGCGTCTTGATCCGGAATGGCAATTCTTCTTTTTGGCATGATGATATCACGCTTCAAGGCTGCCTGAGAGAGATCATTGGTCTGCCTGGGGACTCATCACATACTTATGAGCACATAGCTGGGGAAGGGTGGACTTTGGAGACTAGGCGGCTCCTCACTTTTGATCAAACTCGAATTCTGCCTCAACCATTATTGCATCCGGCCCATGATGTGCATGTTTGGAAGTTAGAATCTAATGGGCGTTTCACGATCACCTTTGTTTTGAAACTCATACAACCCCATGGAATTCTCCAATGCTCTCGACGTTATATTTGGAATAAGGTAATGCCTCTTTTCTTGCGTTTATTTATGTGGCGTCTTCTCAACAATTTTTTAGCTCTAGATGAGGTGCGAAGGAAATGGGCGTTTCTCTTGCTTCACAATGCCAATGTGGACGGGGGTGAGGAGAGTTTTGACCTCATCTTCTTAGAATGTACTTTAGCCCAAGTACTATGGAGGCGAACACTGGCGTCGGTCGGCATATCTCTTGATCGCATAAGGTTTGCTTCTTATCTGGATTTGATTAAATTTGTTTGGTGGAAAGGGAGGGGGAAATGGCATGATATTTATAATATTGTTATAGCTAGTGTTTGTTGGCTTTTATGGCGTAGTAGATGTCGTTTTGTGTTTGATGGGGCACATTCTAATGGTCGTAGTTTGCTTAAAGAGATGGAATATTTTATTATACCTATCTTACAAAATTTGGGTCTTTTACATTTGTTACACACACACATGCCATCTGCGGCTATTTTTTCTGCCCCAGGCAGCCTTATGGCAGTCAAGTGGATCAGTAGTGGCGGTGGTCTTATTTTGAACATAGATGGTGCATCTCGTGGTAATCCTGGAATTGCAGGAGCAGGGGGTGTTTTAAGGCGGTCTAATGGCGATTTTATTGGGGCCTATGCCACCTTTTTGGGTCAATGTCTTACCAATTCCATCGCTGAAATAGAAGCTCTGATTTATGGCATTCGGTTTGTTATTGGTTTGGGGTTTCCACAGTTTTCTATTCAGACGGACTCGAAATTTCTGAGTGAATCTATCAAAGTTCGGAGAGTCAATGCTTGGCGTTTGGATGGACATTTTCAACAACTTTTGAAGCTTCTTGGCTCGAATTCGGTTCATCATATATATCGAGAAGCTAACAAAGTGGCAGATAGCTTGGCTAATATTGCTTGTGATGAGCAAAGATCTTCTACTTATGTGACTTTTCATTTGCTCCCTGCCCCAATTCGTGGTCTGTGTCATCTTGATCATGCTGGCACACCTTATTTGAGGCGCACAACATAGTTTTTTCTTTTAGTTCTCTTGCTTGTTTTGCTTTTCCTTTATTTTTCTTGTCATTGTATTTATCTTATATCCTTTGGATCGGGGACGTCCCCAAATATCCATGGATGTAATTGCTTTGCATACTACTTCATTTAGGCAGCATTGTATCACCTGATTCATATATAAATGAATCAGTTTCCAGCATTGCTCTCTTCTGTTGTATGCAGTGGATTTGTTTCCACCTACTTAGAGGTTTCGGCTTCAGTCCCCCTCTATGTACTTTTATCGGCCTTTTCCTGGCACTTTCAATAAACGGGTAGGGGTCCACGCCAAAAAATAATAATAATAATAATAGGATGATAAAAAAATAACAAATGATCAGTTAGCTCGGTGGCCCATTGTATGACATACATGCAGGAGGTCGTGGGTTAAATTCTCATCTCTTTGAGTAGTGAGCAACTTTATTCTACATTATTCAATGGTGGATAGACTCGATGGCTCGGCTTGTCTCTAAGCTCCGGCTTCGATTATTCGAAGGTGGGTAGACTCGATTACTCGATTTGTCTAGACACCGGCTCTTATTCGCGGCTATTTGAAAATGCCGATAAAATCTTTTGAAACACTTTAAATTGACGTAACAAATGTAACAATAACTAGTTATTCACGGTATTTGCAAACGTCGAAATATGCGACTTGTTGCGATTATTTACAAATGTAGGCTAAAATACCTTTTGATACATTTTAAAATGACGCAACAAAGTCGTAATAGATAGGTACCGACACATGTAAAAAATGTCGTAAAAACCCTTAACGACATAGGCAAATGCGACGTTTAAGCGACATTTGTAATAAATGTTGGTATAAATCTATATCGACCTTTTTTGCCTTCTTGCGATATATAACAATGTCGCAATAGATGTTTTTGTTGTAGTGACTGCAAATACTAAGATATACCCAAATACATCAAACAAAAACTTGACCGTGTACATTGCAAGTAATATATATAAGGTTTCATATTCCAAACTCAAATTAAATATACAATTTTCTATTTAAATGAATAAAAAATGAAGATTTAAGTTACATACTCTAAACTTGAGACATTCTTGTGCTACAACTCAATCTTCAGATATACTATCACACTTGCAACAAATAAAGAATAAAGAACTGTGTTTAGTTTTTAAATATATGTTACCAATGTGAGCACATAATCTATGAGTTCTGTTGTATTTTCAGAAAAACAAGAAGTGAAAATATATAGTATTCTACGAAGTCTCATGACTCTAGTCATGATTGTTATAAAAAAACAAAATGACTCTAGTCATGACGAAATCTGATTTAGACTCATGTTACTCTTCAGCAATACAATAAAAAAAATTCAATTTTGAATAAATAAATGCATATTAACGTGCACATAAATCAAAATGGTTTTTACGTCTATTTTCTGCTTCCGGCTCCTATGCGGGATAGCTTTTTGTTCCGCACGTGCAGGACAAGCTACCAGCCGTTGGATGAGATTTTTTAACTGTCCAGATCTGGAGAGAGAATATTTTTTTTTAATATTTTAAGTCCAGCCGCAATTTTTCTCTCTCCAGATCTGGGTCGTTCAAAATCCCATCCGACGGCTGGGATTGTTCCGCACCTATTCCGCATAGGAGCCGGACTGCTATTTTCTCTAATGTCTTTCAGCTTTCATTTGAGGGTATGATTCCGTAGTAAACGTGACGTTAAAGGTATACTGTTTCAAAATTCTGTGAACATATACTTTGTACATTCATTGCCAAATATTATGTTCGTCCCCAATCCATTTTGGATCCGCCAACAACAACAACAACCAAGCATTAATCCCAAAAGGATTGGGGTCGGCTACATGAACCAAATCAAGAATCACGTAAACTCACCCACATGGATGCATTCTCTCCATCTCTTTCGATCCCAAACAAAATTCTCATCTAATTCTAACAACTTCATATCCCCTTTTATCACTTTCGTCCAAGTCTTCCTCGATCTCCCTGTACCATTTTGGATCTGCTCTTTTGTAAATTTATTTCTAAATGTTAAGTCTTTCTCTATACATCCCTCTCTCATACCTCAATTATTAGGGACTAAACGAATTATGTTATCTGTCGTTGTTTGAAAAAAAAATATATATATATATATATATATATATATATATATATATATATATATATATATATATATATATATATATATATATATATATATATATATTGCTTCTTTCTAGCTTACATGGATACGCTATGTCATGATCAACCAATCTTACGCGGCACCTGACCCCTTCTCCCCACCCCCCGCCCCCTCAAACTCAAAATTGAGACATGTTCAAACACCCATATAACTACGAAACCGGTCAAGGCAAAAGAAACATAATATATTTATTACAACAAACCAATAATTAGTTTTCTTGTATTATATAGTCTTTATGCACCATTGACTCAAACTTGTATATATATTCTTATTTTCTAAAAATTTTATTACAAAATAATGCATTTATCATCACCACCATCAGCACCACCACAACCACCACAGTTCTCATCTCTCAAATTCAGCTACTTTTACTTTTACGTTATGGAATTTCAGTCAGGTCAGTCACCTAGGAGGCAGCTCCAAGGACCACGTCCGACCCCCTTGAAAGTGAGAAAAGGCTCATATAATATCAGAAAACCACCAGTACCACCACAACAACAACCCTCACAACCACAAGTGCCGCCCCGGCCACCGGTTATTATATACACGGTTTCTCCTAAGGTAATCCATGCAAACCCTAGTGAGTTCATGACTTTAGTCCAACGTCTTACCGGTCCAGATCATTCCACTTTTTCTTCATCCATGGCCACGTCATCATTTTCTTCTTCGGCTTTTCATTACTCCGGCAGTGGTGCAATATCGCCGGCTGCTCGATTTGCATCCATAGAAAAAATTAGGTCACCGGGCGAAATGAAGAAAAATATTATCTACCAAGACGACGTCGTAACAGCTATGGAAGGGGTGGAAGTAAGCGGTGACGTGGAGAGGTCGACAGGGTTTTTTCCGGGGATATTATCCCCGATTCCGGCGTCTCTTCCACCAATCCCGCCCAATTATTTCTCACTGTTGACAAGTGATCAAAATCCGTTAGGGTTTTTTCATGATCTAAGTCCAGTGTTACATAGTAACAAGAACTATTTAGAGACAAGTTTTTACATACCTAGTCCTTCAACTTTTATTTCACCTCGTTTAAGGTCCTCTAATACTACATCTCTAGATCTTTACAACCATTTTTTTGACCTCTGACTTTTGTAGGTACCAAAAGAAAAGAAAAATGTAGCAGATTTATAATTGATGATTTAGTTTTCTTAATTTGTTTCAATGTGGATGATATAAATTGAAATAAAATAAAACTGAATGGGAATTTTCAATTTTGGTTTTTTGGAAATTGTTTTGGGATTGAAATGGAAAATTATACCACATATGATTATTAGAGCTGTTTGGGTTAATTATTTTTTTCTAGTTCTTGTAATTCCATCAATAAATATACAACATTTTTTACATGTAATTCTGAAAATAAAATATTAATTGATTGATTTATATCCTGCTCTGCTTTGCATCTTATTATATAATTTTACCTTGTACATTCAGTTTTCTTTGATTGATTTTATTGGGATTTAATTATGGGTTTACTGGGAATATCATTTATATTACTGTAATTCTGTATTATCAGTATGAATTTTCAAATTTTAAAATGTATTCTTTTAGAAGTTACATTCACCCATAAAAATAATTTATTATTTTATATTATATTAGTGAAACTAGTTAAAAATATGGCTGGAAAAATGCATTTCCTTTAATCTATACAAAAATGGTAAAAATGCCTTCGGATGTATAAATTTGTTAAAAGTTTTAAGATGAAAGATAAGAATCTGATAGAGAATATATTTCTGAACTCCTTCCTAAAGTCCAAATTTATTAGGTAAATCTAGTTTCATAAATCTCATACATTAAATTATTTTATCATAAGATCCACAAAGATCATCCACCGGATTTAATTTTCGGTTTATGTCATACAACATTTTTATTTTTTTTAATTTTTCCATCAAGAGAAACTTAAATTTTCAGGGTGGGGTTGGAGTGGACACGGTGGAGATATAGTGGTTGATTTAAAAGAGGTTGGTTGACGGGATGTTGGCTCTCGACATTTTGATAATAAAAAATTCAGAAACAATCTTTAAAATATTAAAATTCCGTTCCAAATTATTGAAAATTAAACCCCTGGGAAAGGATCCATGTGATGGAGATGGTCATATCTAATCTGTCACTATTTCTTGAGAGAGAAATGCTACTCCATATGGATTACGCTGGAAAAACATTTTTGCGAACTGAAAATACCTACTGCAATAAATACTCATCTACTGCTAGCTGGATAATTAATAAACTATCAAATGCTATTTCAAGAATTGATCCCAAGTAGTAGAAAAGGACGCTGAACGTCAAACTTCGCTTACTATGGATAGTTCTTCAGTGGAAGTGGCGTTGACTGGCCGTTGAGATGTCGACACGTTCCGGGCGCGGACTTCAATCGTGGGGCCCAAAGACGGAAGGGAACCGGCTGTTTGGAGTTGAGGAGCCATTTTATTTGCGGAAGAAATTAATCAACTGGTTGGATAGTGTTATTGTGGTTAACCGAAATGAAACCGAGATTAATTCTCTGCTACACTCTTAAACTTTTAGTTAATCGGACTAAGTGTGTAGTTTACGAAATAGGTTAGTGAAAAACAAAATTATTGCTACAACAACAAAACAGTTAAACATTCGGGGTAAATGTGATGGGATGTCGGTTAACCAAGATGATTAGATTTTTTTTAGATCAAATCTGAAAATAATCTAATTCACTCAAATACTATTCTTGAACCATAAACCATTTAATTTAAACTTAGTTTGAAAAACAAATTTTTTTGAAGTTCTTTTTATAACAGATTAAAACACATTTGATAACAAGAACCAAAAGCTTGAAAGTTATCTTCAAAAATCATTCCAAATTATAAACAGTTAAACTCGGTGTTATTTCCAAGTGATATAAACTAAGTGAGCAAAGGTTAGAGTTTACATATACATATAATCACAACCTTAACTACTAAGATCTTCAATCTTCTGCAGTAAGTTAATCTTGACATCTTCATTAATTCCAGACTTCCATCTTAAATAAAGCTTGAAGACCTTAGGTTTCCTTCTCTGTAGCACTATCACAATGAGCATAGACATTAGTAACCAATGGATCATTGTTTGTTATACTAAAAACTGAATTAGTAAGCCATAATGACTAACAATCTACCCATTTTTTATTATGACAAACTTTGGTGTAATGTGCAAGGATAAAACAATTAAGAATATAGGAAGCATCACTACAACAACAAAAAAAGTCTATTGCGACGTTTGACATATGTCGTAGTAAGGCAAAAAAACGTCGATATAGATCTATACCAACATTTTTTGCAAATGTCGCATTTGCCTGTGTCGTTATGATTTCTTACGACATTTCTTATAAGCGCCGGTACCTATCTATTATGACGTTTGTTGCGTCTTTTTAATATGGAGTTTTGATTTTGATATCAAATGTTCACCCTACATTGGAATTCTTTTTAATACATATAAACAATATAAAATATATCAATATTAAAGGCCTAAAAATAAAGTTTTCTTAAGAAAATAAAATTTATATATTTATTAAATAACTTCAAGAAGTTTCCATTTAGAGAAAAAAAAAGGTGCATATATATTTTATATTAAAAATCTCTCACCAATTGATCTTTGCTATATGTGGATAAATATCTTGTTTATCTAAGACAATTAATGTTGTTAAATATGTGTCACTACTATTCCAATGTTATTATCTAACTCGATAGTAATCCAATATAGGTAGTGTAATGTTATTATTAGTTTTCTAAATAATAGTGTAATAATGCCAATAGTGTAATGTTATTATTTAAAGAAATAAATTTACGAAGAGATGAGTTTTTTCCTTGCAAAAAAAAAAAAAGATTTATAATTTTTTTAACAACTATTTTTTTTACCTATCAAGATATTCTTCCGCATGCTCTAGAATGGTTTCTTCACTTTACTCTTTTCAAAAGTAAAAATTTCAAAATTTCAAAATATAAAATAAGTATTATTAACATGAAATTCTTGTTACAGGAAGTTAAAAGTTCGTTTTTCCCACACAAAAAAAGAGTTAATTTTTTCCGTTTTTCTTTTTAGAAACAAATGAGGTGTGGAAGTAGAAATGACTATCAATTCATTAGAAAAATAAAGCAAATAAAATAGTAAAGGATCCATTTCAATGAATTTCATATTTTTTATTAAAGATTTTTCTTAATCTTTTGTGATTACAAATAGGGAGAATATATGGCCATTGACTCCTCTTTGTTCTTAAAGGATCGGTGCATTTCACAATTTTTCTTTGGGGCTGATTATGTCCATTTCACTTTTTTGGACTTTTTTTTCTAATCGCCTAACAAAAAAAAAAATCTTTTAAAGAAAGTACCGAGCCCTATATGCTCTTGTGTTTTAAGGAGAACTACTAATTATAATTTATATGCAACTCCTTTCAAGTGAAATGGATCTTTTACTATTTTATTTTCTTTATTTGTCTAATGAATTGATAGGCATTTCTACTTCCACACCTCATTTGTTTCTTTAAAAAAAAAAGGGAAAAAACTAACCCTTTTTTTGTGCGAGGAAAACGAACTTTTAACTTCTTGTAACAAGAATCTCATGTTACTAATACTTATTTTATGTCGTGAAATTTTTCGATTTTTACTTTTGAAAAGAGTAAAGTGAATAAACAATTCTAGAGCATGCGAAAAACTATCTTGATAGGGTAAAAAAAAGTTGTTAAAAAAATTATAAATCTTTTTTTTTTTGCAAGGAAAAAACTCATCTCTTCGTAAATTTATTTCTTTAAATAATAACATTACACTATTAGCATTATTACACTATTATTTAGAAAAATAATAATAACATTACACTACCTATATTGGATTACTATCGAATTAGATAATAACATTGAAATAGTAAAGACACGTATTTAACAACATTCATTGTCTTAGATAAATAAGATATTTATCCACATATAGCAAAGATCAATTGGTGAGAGATTTTTAATATAAAATATATATGCACCTTTTTTTTCTCTAAATGGAAACTTCTTGAAGTTATTTAATAAATATATAAATTTTATTTTCTTAAGAAAACGTTATTTTTAGGCCTTTAATATTGATATATTTTATATTGTTTATAAGTATTAAAAATAATTCCAATGTAGGGTGAACATTTGATATCAAAATCAAAACTCCATATTAAAAAAATATGGAGTTTTTTCTCTTACAAGAACTATCCGAACTTATTTTCCGATTTTATAATTGCAGGGAACAAAAAAAAATATACCTACATATTAGTATTTAAGTTCACGTCCTTTTATTTATATCTTTATTAAGCCCGATATAATATTTGTATATCAATGTATTCAAAAAATTATAATTCCACCGTGCATAGCAGGGGGTAATTTTCTAGTGTACGTGTGTGTGTGTGTGTATATATATATATATATATATATATATATATATATATATATATATATATATATATATTAAAAATTCATTTATTGGGGGAGGGGATCTATCTATTACAAAAAATGGGGGGATTCAAGAAACGGGGAGAAGATTCGAACTAATGACCTCTACGTTAGAAGGCCTCAGCCTTTACCACTAGACTAATGCATCAATGGAATATATCTGTGTGTGTGTGGGTGTGTGTGTGTGTGTGTAGAGAATATGAAGAAACTTATCAATTTTATAAGCTGTGTCGCGGACAGAACCACTGCCTAGAAAGCAAATTTCGGCAAGACCTCGGTGCAATCAGAAATGCCGTTTTGCTCCCCAAGGTTAACACAACTAGCCCTCAAACACGTGCAATCGTGGAGAGGACTTGGAACTTGCAGGTAATAGATACTCAACATTATATGAACAAAGTCTTAGAGAATTCTCACATGAAGGGAGAAGAATAATTGTTTTTTCTATCTCCTACTTCACCAAGATACCTCAGTATATATAGAGATTGAAGTCATAAAGAGAGAAATTAAATGTGAGAAAAATCTGTTAAAGATCATAGCATGAATCAAGGAATGGTGGGATAGTGGAAGTTGGCTATTTGACCATTTCAAATAACATGTGCTCTTAATAATAAAAGCTGACCATTTCCTACAATCCCGTCCAAATGGCATGCTTTAATGAAGAGATATGAACAAAAGAAGGTTAAATTACTTAATCACCAATGTCTTTCGATTGAATTTATGCATGAAGAAGTGAGGTAACAATCTAGTCTACGAAGTGAATTTCTCTTGAACTTCAATGATTTTAATTGAGATGCACAAAACAAGTAATAAACCTTAGTAACTGCAAGTTCCGCGATAAAAATAACACAAGCACTTTTAACGGCCATGCGCAAACCTTGGGTTCTCATGAGTCAAACTTCGAGTCCAACTCCTCATTGACACATTTCTCTGAATTTCATTTACTTTATGTCTATGTTAGTCATTGTCATAGGCAAGTTATGCCTAGTGAGTCACATACTTGAGAAACAACAACAATAGAAAAATTCGCAAACTCAATAGAATAGTCGAGAATCAAAACAGAGGGTCAAAACCCTCACTGAACTTATATAGAAGAGATTTGTGAATGAAAATCCTCATCAATCTCAAACCCAAGACCACTATTAACATAGACCACCCGCCAGAAATGATCACATGTCTTTCATTAAACTTTAGCAAGAAATTCTAGGTCAACAATCAAAACTACCATTTTCTTATGACACTTAATCTTAAAATGAACAAGTTGATTTTCATCAAGTTTCCATAATTACATATCCAACATAATCTTTACACGTGGGCCAATTATCGTGAGAAATATGATGCATAAAGTGATGTCTTTACATTTATTGGAAAATCCATATCTGCTTTGGACGATTACGGTGAGAAATAGGATGTAAAAAATGTTATTCTTAGTAACACTTCTATATATATGGTATGGACATTCCTGACCAAATTTTTTTTTCTAGCAAAAGAACTAATCTCCAGCATGATAGATCAGAATATCACAGAAGTAATTGAAGAAACATGTGTCTATATTACAGCTTCAACATTCATTATACTCCCAATGAAAATCTAATTGAAACAAATAGTCACCACAATGACTCCATGATAATCACACAATGTGTATCAGACAATAACATCAGAGTTTTAGTGGATTCAAGTAAAAAATGTCCCCAAAGAAAGATTATTTAACATCATAAAGTATTATTTAAATTACTGTCTGATCTTTACAAAAATACCTAAGACATTCAGTTGATTTCCAAATTGCTATCAAACATAAATACTCAAATTAACTCAATAGATTACATATAACAGAATAATGCATCACTACTCTTCCATGTTACCTCTCAATAAAATATAGCATAAATAAAATAAAAGAATTGAACTCTTTTGAGCACAACACTATCATCCATAACCTACTAATAAAAGCGAATCGACAATTACCATTGTTTCTCGATGGTCCTCAATGTTTTCTCTACTAATAATAATGTATAAAAATTTTCTTTCAAATTGTAAGAAATAGTAGTAGAGAATATGAAGAAACTTATCGATTTTATACGTTGTGTCGCGGACAGAACCACTGCATTGAAAGCAAGTTTCGGCACGACCTCGGTGCAATCAGAAACGCCGTTTTGCTCCCCAAGGTTAACATAACTAGCCCTCAAACACGTGCACTCGTGGAGAGGACTTGGAACTTGCAGGTAATAGATACTCAACATTATATGAACAAAGTCTTAGAGAATTCTCACATGAAGGGAGAAGAATAATTGTTTTTTCTATCTCCTACTTCACCAAGATACCTCAGTATATATAGAGATTGAAGTCATAAAGAGAGAAATTAAATGTGAGAAAAATCTGTTAAAGATCATAGCATGAATCAAGGAATGGTGGGATAGTGGAAGTTGGCTATTTGACCATTTCAAATAACATGTGCTCTTAATAATAAAAGCTGACCATTTCCTACAATCCCGTCCAAATGGCATGCTTTAATGAAGAGATATGAACAAAAGAAGGTTAAATTACTTAATCACCAATGTCTTTCGATTGAATTTATGCATGAAGAAGTGAGGTAACAATCTAGTCTACGAAGTGAATTTCTCTTGAACTTCAATTACTTTAATTGAGACGCACACAACAAGTAATAAACCTTAGTAACAGCAAGTTCCACGATAAAAATAACACAAGCGCTTTTAACGGCCATGCGCAAACCTTGGGTTCTCATGAGTGCTCTAGAAAGACAGCCTAAGTCTTTAATAGAAGGCGACCCACCTTCACACTCAAGTAGGTGGTTTCAACTCAACCATTAAGAGCCATTTAGACTCAACCTCCAAAAAAGATTATGAATTCATCAAGTCCTTCTCAATAGGACCACCCAAACATCAAGTCTTTCTCAATAGGACCGTAAAAGGGCTATGAAATCAAATCCAGAACTACCACATAAAAATGGTGACAGTAGTACTAATAGAAAATAATATGGCTTCTTTTGACCACAAGTGGTATCCACCATATTTCCTCAAACCATAGGCTTAACCCATATTCCTCTCAATATGATTCAAAAAATATTTTCCTTGAAAACCTTCTAGTCGGAGTATATGCCAAATTCCAAGAAAATGTTTACTATTATAAACATGATTCTAGCAATATCAATCGCTTTCTGCGATCACAATATAAATAAACCAGTACAAATGGATTTCCTCATGTAGACATGAACCAAATGCTTGTTAACTGAAGATTTTGAGGAAATAATCTTATATTTCACCACTTGTTAATCAAAATAGTATAGTTATTTATACAAGCTTCTACACAACTAACTATCGAAACTACCCCCTAAAAATCAGCAATACTAACAAACAAAATAAATAACTAACTTAGGAAATCAAGCTCCTTAAGATTTCCTGATTTGCTAAAACTGACTCCTAACTTTGAGGAACTAAATATTCAACACTCCCCCTCAAGTTGGGTTGTATATGTTGTACATGCCCAACTTGCTACACAATCTCTCAAAGTTAGGTCCTTGAAGGGCCTTCGTGAGAATATCAACACACTGCTCCCGAGTTGGAGTGTATATCACTTGTACTTCAAAATTCTCTATCTTCTCTGCAATGAAATGTCTATCAATCATGACATGTTTGGTTCGATCATGATGCACTGGATCTTTTGCAATATTGATGGCTGCTTCATTATCACATTTTAGCTTCACGGTCTTTCCAAATTCCATGTTCGATTCTGTAATTACTCGCCTAATCCACATCCCTTCACAAATAGTAACTGCAAGTGCTCTTAACTCTGATTCAGCACTACTTCTGGAGGCAACCGACTGCTTTTTACTTCGCCAAGTCACAAGGTTTCCCCATACAAATGAGCAATAACCAGTAGTTGATCTGCCATATATTTGACTTCCTCCCCAATCTGCATCAAAGTATAAAATTACATCTCGATAATCAGTTTTTCTAAATAGTAACCCCTTGCCAAGAGTCCTCTTTAGATACCTAAGAATTTGGTATAGTGCCTCCATGTGTTCTTCCATCGGATTGTTCATGAACTAACTAACTGTACTCACTGCAAAACCAATGTCTGGACGAGTATGGGAGAGATAAATGAGTTTCCCTACCAGGCGTTGGTATCTCCCTTTATCTACTGGAACTCCTCCTTCTTCACGCCCGAGCTTTTTCTTGAAGTCTATTGGAGTGCTTGCTGGCCTACAACCAAGCATGCCAGTTTCCTTTAGTAAATCTAATGTGTATTTCCGTTGTGAAACAAATATACCTTCTCTTGATCGAGCCACTTCCATTCCTAGGAAGTACCAAAGAGGACCAATTTCTTATGATGATGATGAGGATGATCCTAATGAGCTTTTATGTGACATGCATGATCAATTGAAAAAATGTGCAAAGCAAAACAAAGACATGAAGCTTAAAATTGAATCTTTGCTTGAAGATAAATCTAGGTTGTCTAGTGAGAATAAAAAGCTATGTGATGATGTTGATTGCATGAAAATTGAAAAAGAAAAGCTTATTTCTACTTGCAACACTTCATCATTAAAGTACCTAGAAACCTATGATAAATTGACATCTCTTGAACTCAAACTTGTTGAATTTGATCTTTTGGAGAACAAAGTTAAAGATCTTACCCTTCTTGTTGAAAACTTTACTAAGGGTAAGAAAAATCTTGATCAAATTCTTGGTTGGCAACGTGCTTCACATGATAAACATGGTCTTGGTTATAATGCTAATCACATTGATCATGCTAGCCCTTCTAAGTTGCCTAAGAATCACTTTGTGCATGCTAGTACCTCACATAGGAAAATTAGATATCATGAGCATGTTCACAATTCTTCTAAGCCACACATTTGTTGCACATATTGTGGAAAACATGGTCATACTAATGTTAGATGCCATGTTAAGAAGAAAATTGAAAAAGGGGTAAAAACTATTTGGAAAGTTAAACGTACTTCAACTAACCCCCATGGACCCAAACAAAAGTGGGTACCAAAAACTACTCTTCCCTTGCTCTTATAGGTTCTTGTTAGTTAAAGGGAAGCTCCGGCTCTATGATGTTTCAATGTGTATAATTTTATCACATAACCGGAGAAGAAGAAGTGCTTATGAAAGGTGTCAAATCTCTTTGCAATGGAAATATCACTTTGGTGATAAAGCTAAAGATGAGTATGATAAAGAAGATTGAGAAGCTCAAAGAACTCATTGAAGGAACTCAAAGTGCAAAAGCATTCATCAAATTCAATGAGATATTACTAAACTCAATCTCTTTCATTTCCTTGTACAATTATTGATCTTACTTTCCATATAATGTTCAATTGTTCTTGAAATGGGCACCTTGGAGATTTTATAAAATGTTTTGCTCTTCATATGTTTTGATTGTTTTTGAGCATGTTATTAGAGAGCTTAATGATTTGATCTTTGTGATGAAATCTCCTTTTATCAACCCCCTCCCCTCTTTTATTTAGTGTCTTATGCTTTGTGGGAGTTTGTATATGCTATGTTTAGTTTTTACTTGATCTTTATTGCATATAGGGGTGTTGTTGTGTTTATATTCAAGTCTATAGCATTAATCTTATGTGGTTGATCGTCTAGATGCTTGACTTAGGATGTAAACTCTATATGTGATGTATGCTCAATTGTATTATTTTACATCATCACATCACTTGTTGGCTTGCCTTTCATTTTTTATATCTTATAGCCAACTTGTGTAAGTTATTTTGGAAGTTATATGTGTTATAAATGTTTATGTCTTTAATTGGTATCACATATAATCTCCCTTAATAACTTTGAGATCATACTCTTCATTCTCT
This sequence comes from Vinca minor, assembly GCA_026122235.1. NCBI lineage: Eukaryota > Viridiplantae > Streptophyta > Magnoliopsida > Gentianales > Apocynaceae > Vinca > Vinca minor. Next base: position 109,096 of record JAOCZM010000060.1, on the reverse strand, counting down.
TATCCTTTGTGATCTCATTATGTTTTTTGGTTAGTATTACTTTAAGAGTTGTTACACTCATTTAGCTAACCATTAACTTGTTAGAGGAATGTACTCCAAGTGCTATCTTACACTTCCTCTACTTCTTTTGGTTGTGATACTTGTGCTTATCTTATGAATTCATGGTATCACTTCCACTAATACTTTGTTAGCTATATTTTCAAACGTGTGTTACAATTGGCTTTATTTACAATTGGTATCATGTTTTACAATTGGTCAATTGGTATCAAACTTGGTTTTATCTCAAGTAGCTAACATCGTATGTTTTATAAACGGGGAGATTGTGCTTAAAGGTTATATTCCTTATCTCCTTTGTTTTTAGCTTAGGTTGATATTCTTTTTGAGCCATATATAACCATCTTTATATTTATGTGTCATTATGGACTCTTTGTTTTTTGAAATCAACCAAGCTTATTCAAAAAGATCATTCTTCAGAAAATTGGTGTATTAACTTTGCTTGTGCTATGAACTGTTTATGTTTTTGCAAGTACACCCTTATATCTATGGAGTTTGAAGTCTTTTTGATTATGCCAAAGGGGGAGAAAAATAGTGTATTAATCTTGCTAAAATGGTGTATTAATCTTGGTGTATTAATCATGTTTTTTATCCTTTCCGGCATGTTTTGAGGGGGAGCTTTTTATATATCTTATGTCTCAAAACATATTAAATGGAAGGAAGGAGGAAATGAGGTTGGTTGGGAAATAGGGCTCTTCTAAGAGTCCCTAGATTATATGGCAAAAAGAAGTTATCATGACTAAGTGCTTTTGTCTTCATTGGTTTTATCTTTTAAAGCACTAGTCATTGCTCTTTATTGATCTTTAACTTTTTGCCATGCTTCCTTGTTCTTAATTTTGTCCATATTCTATCTTATTACATAAAAGTTTGTCATAATCAAAAAGGGGGAGATTGTAAGCCCTAAGGGCGAACAAACTCAGTTTTTGATATTGGACAAACTTTTAATGTTGTGTCTAATGATCTTAATCTTTGTGATAGAATATTGGAACTCATTATGGAAGCTCTAAGTACTTCAATCAAGCCATTAGTATCAAGATTCAAAGTTATGCAAGGCTCATTTATCAAGATTGAAGACTTAGGTTTGGTTAGATTAGCTTTGTCTCTATAAGTCTTTATCTTATATAGCTCTAACCAAAGCTCTCATGAACATAAGCTCTACACTCTAGTCTTGCATTCACACAAACAAGTTTTCAAAAGGCTAAGTTTTTAAAAGGATTCTTAAAATGTGTTCATATCTTAAAAGCCTTTGTTTTCTAAGTCTAAGTCCTTTAAAATGGTTTTCCAAGTGTTCTTACTTGTTACCTTTTAGGAAAACATTTTAGACTTCAAAAGACTTCAAAAGATTTCAAAATGTGTGAAAAATCAGCTCAGGGGTCGGATCATCCAAGTTTACCTCGGATCAACCGAGGCAGAACAGAGAGTTTGTCATACATAGGTCGGTCGACCTATGGCATATCTCGGTCGACCGAGTTGGTACATAGTGGATCCGAGTTTGAGTTCGGTCAACCGAACTCTGTGTTTTCTAGCCGTTATTTGACCGTTGGAGAGTCGTTTTTCAGCAGATTTTGAAATGTATATATACTCCAAAGCTAGAGAATCATTCCAAGACTTTGACATACAATAAACATTGATATCTTATCAAATCTAAAGACTTTCAAAGCAAAATACTCTTCATCTCTATGATCTAAATCATTCAAGAGTATTCTTTCCAAAGCAAGACAAAGAGTGTGCTTCATATGTTCAAGAGCTGAATTTCTTGTACTTAAAAGGTATCTATCTTTCACTTAGAAGAGTGAACAACTTTGTACTTAACCTATCTCATTCCCTTTCTTAGTGATAGGGTTATTTGTGAAAGTCCTACTTAGTGTGGGCAAGTTGTAAAAGTCCTACTTTGTGTGGGCAAGCTCTTTGTGAGTTTTGAGTTGTGGTTGTGTTGTAAAACTCTTAGTGAGTTAGCCACAAGTGTAAACATTCTTCTTAGTGAAGTTGTTTAAAATCCTTGGGTGCGGCTCAAGGTAGTGGATGTAGATTCTGAGTTAGTCGAACCACTATAAATCCTTTGTCTTGTTATTGGGTTTAGCTTTGCTTTTAATCATCTTGCTCCAACTTACAATAGCATTGCTTAGAGATTCGAAAAAGTTTACAAGATTAGTTAAAACCCAATTCACCCCCCCCCCCCCCCTCTTGTGTTTTACAACAATAAGAACAGCCAACTTATTCACTGAGGAACACTTCACAAACAACGTGTGATCAGATTGACACTGGGTAAAACCGTGTCTTTTAACTGATTTTGAGAACCTACCAAACCATGCCCTTGGAGATTGTTTCAGTCCATAAAGAGACTTCAACAGTTTACACACATTTCTATTGCCATAACTTGTTTGAATCCCATATGGAATCTCCATGTAGAACTCTTCTTCAAGATTCCCATTTAGAAATGCATTCTTGATATCTAGTTGATGAAGTGACCAGTCTAAGTTTGCAGCCAATTATAGAAGTATCCAGATAGTATTGAGTTTTGCAACCGGAGCAAACGTCTCCTTATAGTCGATTCCATAGGATTGGGTGAAACCCCTAGCAACTAGCCGCACCTTAAGTCTTTCAATGCTTCCATCTGCCTTGTGCTTCACAGTGAATACCCATTTGCAGCTTACTGCTTTCTTCCCTGGTGGAAGATCAACAATAATCCATGTACCATTTCTTTCAAAAGCACTAATCTCCTCATAAACTGCTTGTCTCCAACCTGGATGACAAAGGGCCTCTTGGATATTTACTGGAATTTGAACTTCATCCATTCTTGAGAGATGCTTGATAAGTCCCTGAAAGATTTGCATAGGAAAGAAATATTTTAATTGGATGTTGAGTACATGTTCAAGTACCTTTCCTCAGGGCAATGAGTAGTAAGTGTTCTTCTGTTTGAATCTCTTCCTGCTGATCATTCTTCCCTCCTGTGTGAGTTTCTGCAGTTGTTTGATCCGTTTCAGAATCTTGGACAGGCGTGAGATGTGACATGGGTTCAACCTCCCTCTGAGCTTGCCTCCGCTTTCTTGAATAAACTAGTAGTTCCTTAGTTGTTGATTGAGGCACGGGTTGGTTAGGACACACTGGTGAAGTTGGTAGATCAGGTACAGAAGGAACCGACTCACAAACTGGACTCAATGAGTGATGTTAAAAAATAAACTGACTTGGATTAGACTCAGAGTTTGGTGACTGATGACTCGGGACAATCGGAGAATTTTGTTCGAGAAGGGAATCCCAACACCAAGGCTGAAATTCTGTTGTATTCTCCCCCTGAATTTCAGTCTTGGAAAAATAAGGATTGTTTTCAAAGAAGGTGACATCCATGGTTTCAAACACTCTTCGACTAGTGGGACAAAAACATTTGTACCCCTTTTTATTTGAGGAGTAACCAATGAAAATACACTTTGTAGACCGTGGATCAAGTTTGCTTCTATTTTGTGGATAGACATGAACAAATGTCGAGCATCCAAATACCTTTAGAGGTAGATTGGATGACAGGAAACGAGCGAGGGAAAAGATTGATAAGTACTTGACGAGGTGTTTTAAACTGAAGGACTCGAGATGGTAATCTATTGATGAGATATGTCGAAGTGAGAATAGCCTCCCCCCATAGGTATTTTGGTACGGTGGTGGAAAACATAATGGAGCGGGCCATTTCCAACAAATGTATACTTTTCCTCTCCGCCACCCCATTTTGTTGTGGGGTATTGACACATGAACTCACTTGAACTATCCCTTGTTTAGACAAGTATTCTCCTAGGACAAAGTAGAAATATTCCCTAGCATTATCAGACTTTAGGATTTGGATTTTGGAACCAAATTGAGTTTGAATCATTGAATTGAAACTGACTGGTAAATGCATTTGTAGCAGCAACTAGGGCATGTCCATGTTCAAGTGGATTGAAGAGGTATAGTCCATAACACATCTCAGCACTGCCAAACTTCCTCCTCGAATCCAACTCCTGAAAAACACACGTTTGGAAAGAAGATTGTTAAGCAATGGCTATCACGAGTCAACTTACTTACGGAAATCATATTACAATCAAGACTGGGAACATAAAGCACATATTCGAGAGTAATTCCAAGTGATATTTGAACTGATACAGTCCCAACCACTTTAGATAAAGTGCCATCAGCAATCTTCACCGTGCGATTAGAGTAACACGATTGATAGTCAAAGGAAAACTTCCCATCTCCTGTCATATGATCTGATGCTCCTAAGTCAATGATCCACTGTTTTGAGGATAATTTACCTGACTTAGTGGTTGGCGCGGCGGTAGAGCGATGTGTTAAGGTGTTGTTCAGCAACAATTGTAAATTAGTGACTGGATTCGGTTGTGCACTGCTGTTCTTTAGTAAAACTGGCTGAGTTTGCACAACTTTCTTAAGATGATCTGTTTGGCTTCCAATCTGTTGGTTTGCCATGTAATTTCCAACAAGTCTCATTTGTATGACCGGGTTTAGAACAATGGTCACACCAAGGCCGCCCCTTTCTTGGCTGGAGATTGTCTATGGGTCTTGGAGGCCGAGAACGAGTAGCGAAAGCGGATCCATCTTGATTTAAAGGTGGTGGATGGTTGCCCAACATTACTTTCTTCCTACTTTCTTTCCGACGAACTTCTGAAAACGTTTCACGAAGACTTAGGAGAGGTTTTGTTCCCATTATTCTGCCTCTAACATCATCTAAACTTTTATTCAAACCTAGCAGAAACTTAAATGTTCTTTTCTGCTCAAGTATCTTACGATATAATGAGCCGTCCTATGGACACTTCCATTCATAAGACTCAAACATATCTAACTGCTGCCAATGGTGGGTTAGTACATTAAAGTATTGTGTTACCGTTAATCCTCCTTGACGAAGATCATGAAGAGCTGTCTCCACCGCGAATAGTTTTGAAGTATTTTCAGAACTGGAGTAAGTCTCTCTCACTGCCTCCCATATTTCTTGAGCCGTTTCATATAGAAGAAAATTTTCACTAATATCCACATTCATTGAGTTGATGAGCCAAGACATGATTTGATGATTCTCGGCCTTCCACTTCTTGTAGATTGGATCAGTTTTCTCGGGAATTAGGACTTCTCCAACCAAGTAATCTTCTTTTCCTCTGCCACAGATGAACATCCGGACGGATTGGGACCACTGAAGATAGTTTTGTCCATTTAGTTTATGATTTGTGATGAGGAGAGAGAGATTTTCATATATTCCAGAACTAGAATGACTCGGATTTGGGTTGGAGATAATTCCAGAGAAAACTGTCTCATTCGCCATTAGAGAGAAGGAAAAAAATGAGATTGCCGGAAAGGCCGAGGATGCTGAAACTAAGGAGAGTAACAGCTAGAGTTTTTCAGAATTCCTTAGCTCTGATACCATGAAGATTTTGAGGAAATAATCTTCTATTTCACCACTTGTTAATCAAAATAGTATAGGTATTTATACAACCTTCTACACAACTAACTATCGAAACTACCTCCTAAAAATCAGCAATGCTAACAAACAAAATAAATAACTAACTTAGGAAATCAAGCTCCTTAAGATTTCCTGATTTGCTAAAACTGACTCCTAACTTTGAGGAACTAAATATTCAACATTAACCAATCAACTTCTTAACCTGTGAACTCAAGATTAATAAAATAAAATTTATGCTATAGAGATATGTATTGCAGATAGCACCTCCACCTAGAATAAAACCATAACCACCAGTAGGAATAACTTCATCATTATTCGTTACCTAGTTTGCATCACAAAATCCTTCTAAAACTGAAGAAACTTTATTAAAACGCAAACATCACTCAATAGTACCTCTATGATACTTAACTAAACGATAAAATACATTACAATGCTCCTTACTTGGATTATGAAAGTTCCAACTTAATCTACTCATAAAATATGCAATGTCAAGTCTAACATGTATCCACAAGAAACATAATATTTAGAGCGACATGAGTCAAACTTCGAATCCAACTCCTCATTGACACATTTCTCTGAATTTCATTTACTTTAAGTCTATGTTAGTCATTGTCATAGGCAAGTTATGCCTAGTGAGTCACATACTTGAGAAACAACAACAATAGAAAAATTCGCAAACTCAATAGAATAGTCGAGAATCAAAACAGAGGCCTCACTGAACTTATATAGAAGAGATTTGTGAATGAAAATCCTCATCAATCTCAAACCCAAGACCACTATTGACATAGACCACCCGCCAGAAATCATGATAGATCAAAGCCATTGTTTAGTTAAAATCTGAAAAATGATCACATGTCTTTCATTAAACTTTAGCAAGAAATTCTAGGTCAACAATCAAAACTACCATTTTCTTATGACACTTAATCTTAAAATGAACAAGTTGATTTTCATCAAGTTTCCATAATTACATATCCAACATAATCTTTACACGTGGGCCAATTATCGTGAGAAATATGATGCATAAAGTGATGTCTTTACATTGGAAAATCCATATCTGCTTTGGACGATTACGGTGAGAAATAGGATGCAAATAATGTTATTCTTAGTAACACTTCTATATATATGGTATGGACATTCCCGACCAAAAAACTTTTTTTTCCCTAGAAAAAGAACTAATCTCGACATGATAGATCGAATATCACGAAGTAATTGAAGAAACATGTGTCTATATTACGGCTCCAACATTCATTATACCCCCCAACGAAAATCTAATTGAAACAGGATAGTCGCCACAATGACTCCATGATAATCACACAATGTGTATCGGACAATAACAACGAGTTTTATTTGATTCTAGCAAAAAAAATGTCCCCAAAGAAAGATTATTTAACATCATAAAGTATTATTTAAATTACTTTCATCGAGTCTTTACAAAAATACCTAAGACATTCGAGTTGATTTCCAAATTGCTATCAAACATAAATACTCAAATAATCTCAATAGATGACATATAACAGAATAATGCATCACTACTCTTCCATGTTACCTCTCAATAAAATATAGCATAAATAAAATAAAAGAATTGAACTCTTTTGAGCACAACACTATCATCCATAATCTACTAATAAAAGAGAATCGACAATCACCATTGTTTCTCGATGGTCCTCAATGTTTTCTCTACTAATAATAATGTATAAAAAATTTCTTTCAAATTGTAAGAAATAGTAGTAGAGAATATGAAGAAACTTATCGATTTTATAAGTTGTGTTGCGGGCAGAACCACTGCCTTAAAAGCAAATTTCGGCACGACCTCAGTGCAATCAGAAACGCCGTTTTACTCCCCAAGGTTAACACAACTAGCCCTCAAACACGTGCACTCGTAGAGAGGACTTGGAACTTACAGGTAATAGATACTCAACATTATATGAACAAAGTCTAAGAGAATTCTTACAAGAAGGAAGAACTTTATAAGTAGAGAAATCACATGACTGTTACCTGATATACATTTATGTCTAAGTTGTGTACGTTAGAATATGTAAATGATGCATATTATGAAAGATGGTACCCAAAAATTTCTTATAATTTTTAGGTACTTGAAGGAGATTACATTTATTTTTTGAAATTTCAAGTGTTGAATTTGTAACCCCTTTAACTTTTTCTTCTATTGATTCGACTGTTAAAGAAAAGTGGGATATTTGTTTTGAAAGAAAAAAACAAAACACATATATTGCTAATAATTATGGAGTATTAGAAATTGAAGATTAAGTATAGAATATATGTTTGTTAAGCAGTTACAAAATGATTTTGTATAAAGTATTATACAATTTTACTGATGGATATAATAATATAGAAACTTCTTAATCATTTTAAGTATGGGTGTCAAGAGAACATGACAGTTTTGAAAAGGGTGTTGGTTTAAGATTACTTATCATGTGATACTTCTCTGATTCTAACTAAACAATGGTTGTGAGCTATCATAATTTCTAGCGGATGGTTTATGGTTTATATTAATAGTGGTTTTGGTGGTAACATTGGACAAGATCCACATTTGTTGTTTACCCTCAGTGCTATCCAGGTGTTGGCTCTATTTGACAAAATAGGTGCCATTGACGTTGAAAAGATATCTAACTATATTGCTAGCCTGCAGAATGATTATGAAGATGAATCTTTTTTCTGGTGACATGTGGGGTGAAATTGATACCAGGTTCTCCTATATTGCTTTATGTTCTCTTGCTATGCTGAACTGCATGGATAAGATCAATATGGACAAAGCTGTGAAATATATTTTTAGTTGCAAGAACATTGATGGTGGATTTGGATGTACTCTTGGTGTAGAATCTCATCTTGGGCAAATTTCAGGTCAAAGATCAAAACATAATGGATCATTCTATATTGCAGCGGGGGTGTTTGAGAAATTTACTGAAAGAGCAATAAAGGGTGTAATTTTTTCGCAAAGAGAGGCCCGAGCTTTAGCTAATGATGGAAGTGCTAGACGTGTGCTTAAGAGGACCAACTTCTCGCTACTATAACTGAGGTAATGAGCATTGGGATGCACTTGATCGTTTGCTTAAGGATCTTGGAGGTACGATTTTGTGTTTGCATTTTTTCCATATTGTTTTAGAAGAATTTTGTGATGCAAATTGGTTAACCGATAATGGTGAAGTTAGCTATAGTAGTGGTTATATTTTTATTCTTGGAGGAAGTGCTATGACATGGAAGTCTGCCTTACAGACATGTATAACCAACTCTACTATGGAATCTGGATTTATTTATTTTTAGAGCTTGCAGGTTAGAAGCGGAGCCAGTCGAACTAGGCTCCTTCTTCTTGAGTTGGCAGGTTAAGAACGTGAAAGGTTAAGAACCTTTTAGCTGATATGCATATGTAGGGAAACTCATCTGACCCGATTTCTTTGTATTGCTACAAACCGCTATCGAGATTACTAGAAATAATGCGTGCAATATGGTAAACAAGATGTATTGCATTAGACGGTGCGATAAAGCAACTACTAAGAACTAGCATTATTTTCTAGATCCCCGACTAAGGGATTAATTGGGGGAAATATTTCTCGAATTATATCGATATGAATACGACTTAAGCCCATGGATTGAGAAAATATGGTGGATACCACTTATGGTCAAACGAAGCCATATCATTTCTCTATTTGTACTACTGATACCATTTTATATGTGGTAGTAGTGGATTGTGAGTTCATAGCCATTTATATTCGGTCAGTCCTATTGAGAAGGACTTGATAGATTCATAATCTTTTCTGGAGGTTGAGTAAATGACTCTTAATGGTTGAGATGAAACCACCTACATGAGTGTGAAGGTGGGCCGCCTTCCATGGAAGACTTGGGCTGTCTTTCTAGAGCACTCACAAGAACCCAAGGTGTGCGCATGGCCGTTAAAAGCGCGTGTGTTATTTTCATCGGAACTTGCAGTCTCTAAGGTTTATTACTTGTTGTGTACGTCTCAATTGAAGTCATTGAAGTTCAAGAGAATTTAATCAAAACAAATATCCGAACTACATATAAAATCTGCAAAATAAATGTTTGGGGACGAATTTAATCAAATATTCAAAACTACATATAAAATTTATTATATCTAGTAGAATTTTTAAAACTCTCGAGGCGACTGCCCCACCCACCCGCCCCTTGAATTCGTCCGTGTGTGTGAGAGAGACTTCATGGCGTTATAAGAGAAGGAAAATATTTTCTACATGATAATTCATTTCAGGATGTCCTCAATGAAGATGTCAAACAATTCAATCAGTGTATGGAATAGATAAGTATATAATAAAACTTATGTCCATATTGGGCATTTGGTCTAGTGGTTTGATTCCCGCTTAGGGTGCGAGAGGTAATGCCCCTTGTCTTATATGTTTAGAACACTTCTAATATGGAACGGGTTCACTGGATCATGCGCTCCAGATTTGGCCACATCACTGCATTTCCTTCTCTCTCCTCATTCTGCAGGGATGTGACCAATCTGGACCACATGGTCCACATGGACCCGGTCCATATCAGAATTTTCCATATGTTTAAGCAAATTATGTGTTATTTAAGAATTTTTCAGTATTTTTGGCTAAGTTTCCTCCCTAAATTTTATTTTTTTCCCCACTGTATTCTTAAATTTACTGCTTGATTTCCATTACTCCTGAACTCCAAAAACAGTCATGGATAGCATGGAGAAGAGTTTTAATTGAAAAAGAGCACCAACTGCAAATGTAGGTGGCCCTCGATGGGAAGTTTAAATAAATTGTTTATGACAAAAGATGTAGAATATATAATAACAAAAGGTAAAAAATAGTATATTGATTTAAAAGATTAAGAATAAAAAAATTTAGAATATTTTTTTAGAAGATACAATTGGAAACTGCAATGTAGAATTTTTTAAATACGGAAACACATATATTTTGAATAAATATTTGGAGGTGAGTGGATGGAATACAAACACAGATATATCAACTCTCACAACAATACTACGGAGAGGAGCACACAATATTATATTTATCAACTTTCAAATTTATAAGGATTTATAATCCTAACCACACCACAATGCTACTCCAGACCACGCTCAAAGTCACAGTAGACAACTCTCCTATTTATATAGGAGCCAAACCTAATAGAATCTCTAAGATATCTAGGAAATATAAACTAACTAGGAAACTACTAAAACAATCATAATACAATAAAACTAGTAATTACCAAAATTAAATATTCTCCTAAATAATTATAAGCTTGATTTAATAATTCCAACATTGCCTCCCTTAAATCAAGCTCGGCAATAAATCCGGTCCAATTCCATCACGAGCAAAAATCTCCTTTGCAACTTCTTTAGATGTGAACAATTTGTGCAACACCAATTTAGTAGTAACTTTCTTCTTCCCCTGAGGAGACAACAAAATCATGTACTTTGCAACCAACTGTATTAGTAACTCCTCCTCATAAAAAAAACTCATTCAGATTCACTCACTAAATTAATTGAACCAAAACTATATATTTTGGACAAAATATATTTTTCTCCAACAATATCCTTGAATGAACTCACCTCATCGTCTTTGAAAATCTCCAAATTTGTAATATTTGCAGTCTCAGGAAATTCAAGCAAAGAAGAATACAATATATTTCGGTATTCAATAACTTGAAGTCCCACCATGGTCATCTCGTTATCTCTTCTTATCTGATTTATTTGTTCTTGGCAATCTTCACATTCAACAAAAACTGTTTGCAACAATATTTTGAAGGGTTATGTAAGAGAGTTAATTTTTGCAACTTTTGGGACAAAATGGATAAAAGAAAGGAAAAAATAAAAGAGAAAGAAAAGAAAAAAGAAAATACTAAACTAAAAATTCTCCGCAAGTCTTCAAAATTCCGACAGAGAGGTCATTTATGTTCTGGTCGGTCTCAAGTTTTAACTATAGGTATAAGAAATCTAAAACTACAATTTGAATGGTGAAAATCGGATTTCAACGGTCTTATTCAGAGTATTCTTCATCCGAACAGCGATCTGCTTTCTATAAACTGTTGGGTTGTCTTTCCTGAGCAGAGGTCTTTAGACTTCCAGCAGAGTGGTTATTAGTTCTCCGATCATCCTCAATTTTCGAACAAGTTTATAAGACTTCTAGGACTATAATCTTAACTGTGGAGATTGGAATTTAACAGTTAGTTTCAGAGATATAATTTTCTGGGGAAAGGGCTAGGAGTAATCATTGAAGTTCGTGTTTAAGTATTTAAGGTAAAGTTCTTACACTCTTATATTTTATGTCCAAGAGCATGAAACAGAGTTTATGTCAACATGTGAATTGTGATTATATGAAGTGTTGTGATGTGTGAATGGCATGAAATGTATGTATTGTTTTCGGATTGCTTCATTTGATATTTGATTATATGTTCTGATGTGATTATTATGTAAAGTCTGGAAGTGTATATTCACAACTTTAACCTCTTGTATGTGAATGATTCTATAGCGGGATATGTCTCAAATCCGGTATGTTTAACCCCCGAGAGTTCGCGATGACATGATATGATATGTTTTTCCCTGTCTAATGGGTATATAGTTAGGGGCTGGTATGGACCTCTCCTAAGTGTGCAATGACATAACGAGATATATCACTTACTCTCTGATCATTTCCCTTGGGGGAATAATTCTCGAAACAATGATATGAAGTGTGGCCATCTCTAATGGGTATATATAGTTAGGGACTCTTAGCAGTTGTTATAGAGTCTGTAATAGATAATTGAGCTCGATTGTGAATTATGTGAAATGTGTGTGTGTGTGTGTGTGTGAACTGAGAATGGAACGGTGATCGGAGCACGAGATATGATATATATATATATATATATATATATATATATATATATGTTTGCTATGAAATGTGTGTAATTAAAATGTTCTTGGAGCACAAGATTTCGAAGTTTATGTGTTGTAATTTAAAGGTTTCAAAAGTTATTATAAGTGTACTAAGTTTGTTTGATTTTAAGTTGGGAAATATGGATTTTTGGAAATGGGATATTGATTTATGATATGAGTTTTTCTTTGAAAATTTGTGATTTCTGAAGTCCGCAGACGATGCTTCATCTTGGCATTCATCTCGGCCTTCGTTCGCAGAGATACTGGGACCTTCTGATATCTCGCGGATGAATGGTCCGAACGAAGACATTAGTCCGCGGCTTCGTCTGCAGGGTTGCTGGGAGCTTTTTAGGACTTATGTTGACGATATGCTCAGATGATCCTTCTTTCGCGCTTTTGTTTTCGTAGCTATCATCCGAGGAGCATTTTGTAATTTTTGTAATGTTTTCTGAATCATTTTTAAAGTTTCTCTGGCCTCTAAAACATTTTCTAACCCTCTTTAGAACGTTTGTTTCTAACGTTTAAAGTTAAAAGTCAATTTATATATTAAAATGTTTTGGGGAAAATGGAAAAACATTTTTTAGTCTAACGATGCTTCATCCCAATTGTGTTTTAACCTTACTGGGCTACTGCAACTCATTTCTTACTCTTTTCCAGATGCCTTAGTAGTGTCCATGTGGGGGAAGTTCGGGACGAGGACTTGATGATGAAGGAACTATGGGTTGAACGTTGGTGTAATAGGTAAGGTTGAACTTGTAGTATTTATATTAGACGTTTATTTGTTGTTTTTTAAGCATGTAATAAGTTAATTAGAGATCATGTATAGTTTCTTTTGTATGTATGATGTAAGATTTGGATTAAGTTATTAATCGAAAACCGCTTAAGGTATCATAAGTTTTTTTGAAGTTATAGCTTTATTTTTGTACGGGTTCGATGTCTCCTCCAGATTACGGGATGTGTCAGTTCCGGCTCATGAATTGACTAAGTTCTTGTCAATGGGTGGGAGATCTTCCTAGTTTTCTCCACCAATATGTGCTGGCAACAAGAACTTCAGATAGAAATCGTTTCTCCTTCTTGAGCAATATAAGAAGAAATATTGAGTGATTTTTTAGGAAATTTTTTTATGTTCAGGTTGAGATTTCATTGAGGTTTTGGGGAAAAAGGATAACATAAAAATGGGATTTTGGATTAATTATACACAACTTTTTTGAATTTCAGAAACCCTAACAACTAAATAAACGAACCTTAAAAGCAGAAGTGAGTATATAGAAAATTCCTAAACCTAAACAGAGATGGGAATGACACGATGGGATTTTATATGGTTCACGCACCCTTCACTCACCTAAATACTGTAGTTGCATCTCGGAAAATTTTGGTGCAGACAGAATTTTTATCAGTATCTTGTAAATAAATTCTCAACGTCGATATCGGATTAGTGATCAATCAATTATTAATATTATAGTTGTTTTGATCGACGATTGATATTAAAGTTGTTCCGATTATAGTTTTAAATTGTTGTTCCCACATAATTATAGTATGGACCGTTCAAAATAGTTGTTTGATTCAAAAATTGTCCTTTCGAAAAATTATAGAGTAAATAGCACTAAATGACCACCAATTATTTTCATATTTCCCATTCTAACCAAATACTTTTATTTTAGTGGGTTATAACCATCATTTATTTACGACTTGCGGGTATCAACTCCGGGGACAATTTCAGGCCAAATTTTTCAAAGTTTCACACACGTGCCGGGCACGCGAAGGGTAATTTTGTCCACAAAAATTTCAGCACTAATTTAAGTCCTCTTCCCGACCCGTTACCATCATCCCCATCAACTCCGATAGCTCCGACCACCTCCACCACCAGAGCAACTTGAAATTCATCCAGAGAAGCCGTAGATTTCGAGCCATAGGACGACGATTTGATGGACGAGGATGCGGACGGTGATGTGTCTCCTAGGGCACCAATTCCTAAGCTCAAGTCTGCCATTAATGGTTGTGGCTCCTCCTTTTCTGCACCAAAGAAAACCAAAGGCCATGGCTTCCGTGAAAAGACCACCGCTGCCCAACTACATTTGGGTTCCTAATGCTCGTCAACAATGTCTCTGAATCATCATCAGTATCAAAATCATCTACAAAATTCAACTAATTTGTCCACAATTACAACTCCGACGGCGACGGCTACTGCTAATTAAACACAATCCCATTGACTAATTCTTATTTCCTGTTCTTGTAATTTTTCGCTAATTCTATGCTTGTGTTCCCCGATTATTCGTGTTTTTTGTTAATTTTTTTTTCAAATAATTCTTGTTAATTTCTTGACCTTTTTTATTTGTTGTTCTTGGAGAAGTTTGGAATTGATGTACTCGGTGGGTTATGCATATTCCGTCATGGGAGCGAAGCAGTCGGGTCAATTTTGAAGAACAAAATTCCCGACTATTGTGAATCAAGCTCAACAAAGAAGAAGGGAAAAGCTCCTAAACCAAGAGTGGCAGACCATTGCCAATGTGAAAATGGCAACCGTTGAAACTGTGTATGTTTTGGAATCCCAAAGCCGTTATAATCATGTGTATGTTATAATTTAGTTCCACCAAAAAGTATTTTCATGGAAGTATATATGAGTCATAGCATGCCCAGCATAATACAAATCGAAATGGGTTTCTAATTTTTTTTCTTCAAGAAATTGCTTCTAGTTTGTTGTATTTTTGGAAATGGGTTGTTTTTAATCATGAAAATGATATGGGTTTTATGAAATTTTCATCAAATTTCATGAAATGGAAATGTAAATATGTTGTTTTGTATGATTTCTTGAAATTTTACATATTATCGTCGGAGAAAGATGAGGTCACCGGAGAAGATGACAGCAGTCAGATGAAGATTGGATAAAAGAGTTTGGGTCGATTTTAGGTGGTTCAGGTTCGGGTTCGGGTTCAGGTATATAAGGGATACAATTGTCTTTTTACACTTTCCGGCAAAAAAAGTTAAAAATTTGGCCTGAAATCATCCCCGGAATTAATATCCGCAAGTCGTAAATAAATGATGGTTATAACCCACTAAAATAAAAGTATTTGGTTAGAATGAGAAATATGAAAATAATTGGTGGTCATTTAGTGCTATTTACTCTAATTTATGGAACATTCTGATATGGACCAGGGCTAGGGATAGGGCCCTGGTCCACTTGGCTGAGAAATCGCCACGTCACCCCCTCTCTGCAAAAAAAATAAAAAATTTTTTTATCTCTCAGTCACAGTTAAAATACAAAAAAAAATAGTTTCGATATGGACACGGTTAAAAGTAAAAAAAATTTCTCTCCTCATTTTATAGTGATGTGACAAGTTTGTACAATTTTTTTACTTTTAAGCGTGTCCCATATCAGGACTATATTTTTGTATTTTTAATCGTGATCTGAGATGAAAAAAAATTTTAAGAGGGGGTGACGTGGAGCTTTCTCAGCTAAAGTGGTAGCAGCCCTACCCTGCACCAGTCCATATCAGAATTTTCCCTAATTTATATTGTTGGATTGCTCAAATCTATAAGCATTACGTTTATAAATGACCATATAAACACTATAACCGGCGGGACGGGAAAAAGACACTATATACCATTGATATTCATGATTGTCGCTACCTTATTGTAAATCTTATATGAAAAGTGTGTTTTTTTTCTAGATTTTTTTAGTATAAATTAAACTAGAATAGAATTTGAGTTTTCAATTAGAATTTTAAATTATACGAAAGTTGAATTATTTATAGAAAAGGCATGTGAAAGACTATCTCTCGGAGGATGAGGGAGGGAAAATTTTCACCAAACAAATAAATATATTGTGGATGGGGAGGGGGGCAAATTTTAGCAAAAAAATACTTTATTTAAAGGAACATAAAAATATTTAAGAAAACCTAATTATACATATTCTTCAATTATTTTTATATTTCTTGAAATATCCATTAATTTTATTTTTCCTTTTTTTAATATCCCTAAACTATCTTGGTTTCGCTAGAACTATCCCTCAACGGTTAGGGATGGCATGGACCCAACTGAATCGGAGGCCTGGCCCAGTTGGGGCGGGGTGTTGGAGTTTACATTTGTTATAGGTGATCAATTAGATTGGGCAGACTCAACTGGATTGGGTGTTCAATTGGATTGGGCAAAATCGGATCCGGTTGGACTGGAACCGGTCGACCGAAGGCTGTCTCGGGTCAACCGAACCAGTTTGTCACTCCGGTCGATCGAGAACCATTTCTCTGTTGACCGGACCAGTTGTATCAGGTCAAAACCGGCACATCTACATGTGTGAGGGAGTGTGTGTGTGTGCAAGTTATGAGTGCTTGTAGTGGGAGAGAAATAAGGCGAGAGTGGGGGTTAGTGGGTAATTCCACTAACACCACATTTAATGAAGAATTGTTCTTCATACTTAACATTCTCTTGATTTGATTATTCTCTTTAGCTCTCATATTCATAGCCGCCGAAAAAAGGATTGACTTATACACACTCTTAAGAACAATCAAAAGATAAGAAAATCGTAAGAAAATACGATTTTCTTATCTATTTGATTTTCGATTTTCATAGGTTTCCTATACTTTGTGGATTCTGAGAAAAGTGTTTTCAAACTTTGAAGTTCTTTGGACTAGTATCTGAGACGCGGAGTAACAAGCTCAGAGGTTGGTTTGTGGATACTGGTAGATACATGAGTCTGAAGGCTGTTGCTGGTGGCTCTAAATAGCCAAATCCGAACGACATCAATTAGATCGATAAAGGTATAAATCCTATCACAAGGTTTTGGTTCTTTCTCGTGAATCGTTCCTTTAATGGAACATAATCTCGCGCTATTTTATTCTGTTGCATTTTGGGAATTACAAATTTTTCCTTTAAAGTGGTATCAGAGCCAATCATGAGAACCCAATTACTTTGTTATGTGTTATCGTGTTTTTAGTAGTAGATAATGCATGTCATATGATGTCTTTACCTTTGTACATCATATCACTACAACAAAAAAGTTGTATTGCGCCGTTTCTCATATGTCGAAATAAGTAAAAAAAAACGTCGATATAGATCTATACCAGCATTTATTACAAATGTCGCTTAAACGTCACATTTGCCTGTGTCGTTATGGTTTTTTACGACATTTGTTACAAGCGCCGGTACCTATCTATTACGACGTTTGTTGCGTCATTTTAAAGTGTTTCAAAAGGTATTTTTTTTCGACATTTGTAAATAATCGCAACAAGTCACATATTCCGACGTTTGTAAATACCGTGAATAAGTAGTTATTCTGACATTTTATTGTGTATCAAAAGATTTTTTACCTGCATTTTTATATAGACGCAACTACATATCTATTTTGACATTCGTAAATTTTGAAACTAGGCTGGCTGTGCCGAGTTGGATCCGGAGCCTATACAAGCCAAGCCGTCGAGCCTAGCCGCCTTTGAATAATCGGAGCCGGATCCGGAGCCTATACAAGACGAGCCGTCGAGTCTAGCCACATTTGAATAATCGAAGACAGAGCCTAAGCATAGACAAACTGAGTCGTCGAGTCTTGCCACCTTTCAATAATCGGAGCCTGGAGCATAGACAAGCTGAGCCGTCGAGTCTAGATACCTCTGAATAATGTAGAATAAAATTTTCCACTACTCAAAGGTACAAGAATCGAACATGCGACCTCCTGCATGTATTTCATGCAATCGACCGCTGAGCTAATTGATCATTTGTTATTTGTTTCTCCTCATATTATATTTATTATAATGTAATTTTGTATATTGTACCTTTACTTATTTTAATTTCTTTTGTGTTTTAATTTATTTTTATGAATCGGATTAAAATGAATATTGATGAGGAACCTTGACGGAATCAAGATTCGACACAAGGAAAAAGGGATCTTTCTCTAACTTGAATTTAGTTTACGTGAATGCCTTACTACAACCTTCAAGCAGCGATAAGCACTTGACTACTATAGCAAAGGACTTTAAGAGTATCCGACACACTAGACCTCCAAGCAGCGATAAGCACTTGGCTACCTAGGCAAAAGAACACTAAACGGATGAAGAAACACCACAACAAGGAAACTAGCTTGTTGATTAGTAACAATGAAAGGAAGATCTAAAAAGAAATTCAATTCACAAAGCAACAAAGGAATAAACCTCACAATTATCATTAATCAAGTCTCTCTAATATGTCGTCGAAACTTCTCTTTATATAGAGAAAGATTTCAGGTGAAAATCCCTAAACAAGCTAAGTCCTAAATGGACTAGGATTATACTTCTAAGGAATATGCTAAAGAATAAACTACTTGCTAAAGAATATGCTAAAGAATAAACTACTTGCTAAAGAATATGCTAAAGCATAAACTACTTGCTAAATGGACCACATGTCCTTTATTTAAGTAAAATTTCGAAATTAATAATATACCAAAATCTGGAAATTAAATAAATGCTAAACTTTGAAAAAAAAGATTAATTCTCGCTGAAAATCTGGACAGCATGGTGTAGTAAGTTGCACAACAATTTAGGACTTCATAAAGGCATAATCTGATCTTGTGTTCTTCATGAAAGTTGTAGATATGCCTCTTATATTTCCATATCATCTAGAATGAGCTTCATTGGATTCCTGGATCGCAAGTTATGACAATTACACCAAACTGTCACAAAGCTGAATTTATTGTTTATCCAAGTTGATGATAGTTTTCATTCTTTTGAGTCTTTTGGGCCTCCAAAATGAGTGATGTGATGTTAAATCTTGCCTCCTATATCTCCTTTTAGACATTACCCAAACCTCATCATTCTTTAAAGGATCCGTATATAAGTTCTCATCAAATATGCTCATTAAATTTTTAATAATTAATGTCTTTAATTTTTCTTTAAAAAATATACTTCAGAAACTTAATCTCAGTATTTGTGTTTGTCTAAAAATGTCACAAGATATAACGACATAGTATATAAATATCGCAATATGAATCGAAAAAAAGTAACACTTTATAACAATATGTAATGTAAATGTCACTAACTAACATCAAATTGTCGGTAAGAATAAGAATTACTATAACTGTCGTTATGAAACGTCGTATAAAATCGAAATATAACGACGTTTGTTCGAAATGTCACATGATTTAACGATGTTGTATATAAATGTCGCTATATGAGTCGCAAAAAGTAACAATTTATAACAATATTTAATGTACACGTCGCTAACTACCATCAAAATGTTGATTTTATAAAAAAAAAAATTTAACCGACGCTACAAAACGTCGTATAAAATTCAAATATAGTGACTTTTATCTGAAAAATCACAAGATCTAACGACATATTATATAAATGTCGTTATATGAGTCATAAAAAGTAACAATTTATAATAACATTTACTGTAAATGTCGC
The DNA here is from genome assembly GCA_026122235.1 of Vinca minor. NCBI lineage: Eukaryota > Viridiplantae > Streptophyta > Magnoliopsida > Gentianales > Apocynaceae > Vinca > Vinca minor. The sequence goes on along the minus strand of JAOCZM010000060.1, from coordinate 89,394 downwards.
TAACCAACATCAAAACGTCGGTCTGAACGACAATTATTATAACCGTCACTATGAAACGTCATATAAAATACAAATATAGCGACGTTTGCAAAAAGTACTGCTTTAACTTACTCTTTTTTATTTTAAGCGACGTTTGAAAAAAACGTTGGTAGAAAAATGTCGCAAAAGACATATTTTGTTGTAGTTGAGGAAACCCAAGAGGGGGGGTATAAGATAAAAACATATGAAGACTCCCCCTATATCTCTTAATGATGCAACTTCTTAACATGATACTCAAAAACGATAAAAAACAAGCGCATCATGTTAAGCATATGTAAATGAAGTTCAAGCACCAAAGAGATATGGTATGTGCATTCTTGAAGACATAGATATCAATTGTGATTGTGTTTGTACTTTAAGCAATTAAGATCACATAAGTAGAACACAAGACACGATATCAAGATAAAAGATCAAATGCACATTTAAAAAGAGAGTTTCAATAACCAAGTTTATGCTTTTAAACCATCATTCTTGTCAAGTATGGAATACACTTTTAACATGTTGACAAGCAAAACATGATGTACATAAACCATAATCCAATAAGCACAAACTCTCTAGTCAACTACTTAACTCATCAAATAATAGCCCATAAGGATCAAAAACACATAATGACCACTAATAGGAGATGAGTTAAGCCTTGTACCTCAATGCTCTTTGAGCTTGGACTTCTTACCATTTTGGTAGATCTTCTTTGTCAATCAAGTCCATTGAGGCATCTCGTGTGATCCTTGGCATTTGACTCTTTTCTTGGAGTCTTAGCTCATTTGTGCCTTCCTTGTAGTTCATATCTTCTTCTTGAAGTTTTAGAACTCTTTGTTACCTACAAGGAATTCTTGAGAACTAATTTGGTACCTTTTCAAAGGTCCATCAAGATTAGCTCAAATTCTCAAGTGAACACATATATGCTTAAGGATCAAAAACAAAAACAACTAGATGGATTCTTAAATGAATATGACATAACAAAACAAGAATCAATCAAGTTGCATATGCTACATCTCATAGATACCTTAGCTCATTAGATATGAATAAACAAGAGCATGCTAAAGGTCATCTATATAAATATAGAATTCAAGCATGTGAGATGCACCATATATAAGAGCAAGCATATAAGGATATATATCAAAAACCACTTGAACACATTAACTAAAGTGTTATGAGAAGATGATTTTGATACCTTTGCTTTCTTACCAAGTGATGAAGACATTGGATTAACACTTTGACACTTGTCATCACTTGAAGCTTTGCTCTTAGTAACTTACCAACTTGGTTCTCCAATTGATCAACATTTGAGCTTTGAGAATCCAAGTGTTAAGGAGTGCTTTTGAATTTCTACTATAGGCACATCTCCTTTGACTTTCTCCCCAATGCCACTTTTCTTGAATCTACAACATTGAAGCTTTGTGGCATGCATCTAACTTATAAGAACCTATAAGATCAAGGGAAGAGAAGCTTTTGGTACCCACTTTTGTTTGGGTCCATGGGGGTTAGTTAAAATACGTTTAACTCTCCAAATTGTTTTAACCCCTTTTTCAATCTTCTTCTTAACATGGCATCTAGCATTAGTATGACCATGTTTTCCACAATATTGTTCACTCTTCTAAGTGAAAGATAATTACATTTGAAGCTCATCTAGTTGGCTCTTTGAACATAATAAGCTCACTCTTTGTCTTGCTTTGCAATTTCACCTTTGAATGCATTTAGATCATGACAATGAAGTGCATTTGCTTTCAAGGTGTTTAGACTTGATAAGGAATCAATAAGAATATGTTTTGCAAGTCTCTCAAAGTGTTGGAGTCATTCTAAAGCTTTGGAGTATTTATACAATTTGAAATCTCGCTGAAAAACGACTCTGGAACGGTCAGAAAACGGCTAGTAACAGTGTACTTCGGTTGACCGAACACAGAACTCGGTGGACCGAAGGCAATCTCGGTCGACCGACTTGGGACCTCGGTCGACCGACCTTGGTCATCTCGGTCGACCGAACCAACTCTTGGTCGACCGAACCAAGTCAGACCAACTCTCTGTTTCTTCCTCGGTTGATCCGAGATAATCTCGGTTGACCGACTTTCTGGGCATTTCGGAGAGTTGTCTTAACACACGTTTTGAAATCTTTTGAAGTCTAAAATGTTTTCTTAGTATATAACAAGTAAGAGCACTTTGGAAAACCATTTTACAAGACTTATACTTTGAAATCGAAGGCTTTTGAAATACGAACACTATTTGAAACTTAGCCTTTCAAAAACGTGTTAATGAAAACATGCAATGCAAGACTATAGTGAAGAGCTTATGTTCATAAGAGCTTTGGTTAGAGCTTTAAAGATTACGACTAATGACGACAAAGCTAAACTAACCAAACTAAGTCTTCAATCTTCAATCTTCATAGATGAGCCTTGAATAGTATGACTTTGAATCTTGAACATGGCTTGATTGAAGTACTTAGAGCTTCCTACAAGATTTCCAATATTCTATCACAAAGATTAAGATCATTAGACACAACATCAAATGTTTGTCCAATATCAAAAACAGAGTTCGTTCGCCCTTAGGGCTCGTTCCCCCTTATATGTGATGTATTCTCAATTTTTCATATTTTACATCATCACATCACTTATTGGCTTGGTTTTCAACTTTCTTATCTTATAGCCAATTTGTGTTAGTTATTTTGGGAGTTATACATGTTATACATGTTCATATTCTACATGTGTTTTCCCTAAATAACTATGAGATCATATACTTTGATATTGGTATTATTCTTTTGTGATCTCATTTAAGCTTTTGGTTAGTCTTGCTTCTAGAGTGTTATACTCATTTAGCTAACCATTAACTTATTAGAGGAATGTAATACAACTGGTATCTTACACTTCCTCTAAATTTTTTGGTTGTGTTACATATGCTTAACTTTTATGTTTTAACAATTGGTATCACATCCCACTCTTGTTAGCTATATTTTCAACTTGTTTTTCTTCTTAAAGAGCTAACATGTTTTGTTTTGATAAACGGGGAGATTGTTCTTTAAGGTTTATTTCTTATCTCCTTTGTTTTAGCTTAGGTTGATATTCTTTTTGAGCCATATATGACCATCTTTTGATTTATGTGTTATTATGGACTCCTCTTTGTTTAGAAATCAACCAAGCTTATTCTTGATCAATCCTTTCTCAAAATGATTTATGATCTTTAAGATTGATCTTTCAAAGCATTACGGATTCTCATTTGTTTTTAAAAGTTTTTCTTCAATTGATATCAGTTTTGTTTTCAATTGGTATTAAATTTTTTTTTTCAATTGGTATCATTTTTTTTTAAAAGGGAGAATTCGTATATTTCATCAAGCTTCTCCAATATTAATCTTTACTTTTCGCTAAATGCTTTTCTTATTGGCGCTCTGATAGCCCTTTTTGATGTTGACAAAAAGAGGGAGAATTTTTAGTGTTGCAAATGTGCCATGAGAAGTATTTTACAAAAAGGAGAAAGCTTAGAACTTTGCAAAATGGGAGAGATAAGGGATTCTCTAAAATAGGGGGAGTAGAATATTTGTTTTCTACTTGTCTAGTTCCTTAATATCCTTATCTCATGCATTCATGTTTATATACTTTAAAGATTTATCTTTTGTATATTATTCCCATTTGCATCAATGTTTTGTCATCATCAAAAAGGGGGAGATTGTTAGCCCTAAGGGCAAAGTTACTCTATGATGTTTTTGATGATAACAAACCATTGAGAGTTCTAATGTTTGTGTGAGCAATGTTCTTTATAATAGGATCCTTAGCACTCACATCAACATTGATGAAAATGGTAAGTTAGCTTCTTGTGTAAACTAAGGTATGTATATTACACACAAGAATGCTACTTGATGGAAGGAAGGAGGCAAGGAGGATGGTTGGGAAATAGGGCTCTTCTAAGAGTCCCTAGTTTATATGGCAAAAGAACTTATAATGCTAGTGCTTATGTCTTTGCATATATTTGTCTTTACAATTGGTATCGTATACAATTGGTATCTTCTAAGCATTAGTCTTTGTACTTATTTGTTCTTAGATCCTTTTGCCATGCTTCCATGTACTTACATTGTCCATATTCTATCTTATTACATCAAAGTTTGTCATAATCAAAAAGGGGAGATTGTAAGCCCTAAGGGGCGAACGAACTCGTTTTTGATATTGGACAAACATTTGATGTTGTGTCTAATGATCTTAATCTTTGTGATAGAATATTGGAAATCTTGTAGGAAGCTCTAAGTACTTCAATCAAGCCATGTTCAAGATTCAAAGTCATACTATTCAAGGCTCATCTATGAAGATTGAAGATTGAAGACTTAGTTTGGTTAGTTTAGCTTTGTCGTCATTAGTCGTAATCTTTAAAGCTCTAACCAAAGCTCTTATGAACATAAGCTCTTCACTATAGTCTTGCATTGCATGTTTTCATTAACACGTTTTTGAAAGGCTAAGTTTCAAATAGTGTTCGTATTTCAAAAGCCTTCGATTTCAAAGTATAAGTCTTGTAAAATGGTTTTCCAAAGTGCTCTTACTTGTTATATACTAAGAAAACATTTTAGACTTCAAAAGATTTCAAAACGTGTGTTAAGACAACTCTCCGAAATGCCCAGAAAGTCGGTCAGCGAGATTATCTCGGATCAGCAGGAAGAAAGCAGAAGTTGGTCGACTTGGTTCGGTCGACCAAGAGTTGGTTCGGTCGACCGAGATGACCAAGGTCGGTCGACCGAGGTCCCAAGTCGGTCGACCGAGATTGCCTTCGGTCCACCGAGTTCTGTGTTCGGTCAACCGAAGTACACTGTTACTAGCCGTTTTCTGACCGTTCCAGAGTCGTTTTTCAGCGAGATTTCAAATTGTATAAATACTCCAAAGCTTTAGAATGACTCCAACACTTTGAGAGACTTGCAAAACATATTCTTATTGATTCCTTATCAAGTCTAAACACCTTGAAAGCAAATGCACTTCATTGTCATGATCTAAATGCATTCAAAGGTGAAATTGCAAAGCAAGACAAAGAGTGAGCTTATTATGTTCAAAGAGCCAACTAGATGAGCTTCAAATGTAATTATCTTTCACTTAGAAGAGTGAACAATATTGTGGAAAACATGGTCATACTAATGCTAGATGCCATGTTAAGAAGAAGATTGAAAAAGGGGGTTAAAACAATTTGGAGAGTTAAACGTATTTTAACTAACCCCCATGGACCCAAACAAAAGTGGGTACCAAAAGCTTCTCTTCCCTTGATCTTATAGGTTCTTATAAGTTAGATGCATGCCACAAAGCTTCAATGTTGTAGATTCGAAGAAAAGTGGCATTGGGGGAGAAAGTCAAAGGAGATGTGCCTATAGTAGAAATTCAAAAGCACTCCCTTAACACTTGGATTCTCAAAGCTCAAATGTTGATCAATTGGAGAACCAAGTTGGTAAGTTACTAAGAGCAAAGCTTCAAGTGATGACAAGTGTCAAAGTGTTAATCCAATGTCTTCATCACTTGGTAAGAAAGCAAAGTATCAAAATCATCTTCTCATAACACTTTAGTTAATGTGTTCAAGTGGTTTTTGATATATATCCTTATATGCTTGCTCTTATATATGGTGCATCTCACATGCTTGAATTCTATATTTATATAGATGACCTTTAGCATGCTCTTGTTTATTCATATCTAATGAGCTAAGGTATCTATGAGATGTAGCATATGCAACTTGATTGATTCTTGTTTTGTTATGTCATATTCATTTAAGAATCAATCAAGTTGCATATGCTACATCTCATAGATACCTTAGCTCATTAGATATGAATAAACAAGAGCATGCTAAAGGTCATCTATATAAATATAGAATTCAAGCATGTGAGATGCACCATATATAAGAGCAAGCATATAAGATATATATCAAAAACCACTTGAACACATTAACTAAAGTGTTATGAGAAGATGATTTTGATACCTTTGCTTTCTTACCAAGTGATGAAGACATTGGATTAACACTTTGACACTTGTCATCACTTGAAGCTTTGCTCTTAGTAACTTACCAACTTGGTTCTCCAATTGATCAACATTTGAGCTTTGAGAATCCAAGTGTTAAGGAGTGCTTTTGAATTTCTACTATAGGCACATCTCCTTTGACTTTCTCCCCAATGCCACTTTTCTTCGAATCTACAACATTGAAGCTTTGTGGCATGCATCTAACTTATAAGAACCTATAAGATCAAGGGAAGAGAAGCTTTTGGTACTCACTTTTGTTTGGGTCCATGGGGTTAGATTAAAATACGTTTAACTCTCCAAATTGTTTTAACCCCTTTTTCAATCTTCTTCTTAACATGGCATCTAGCATTAGTATGACCATGTTTTCCACAATATTGTTCACTCTTCTAAGTGAAAGATAATTACATTTGAAGCTCATCTAGTTGGCTCTTTGAACATAATAAGCTCACTCTTTGTCTTGCTTTGCAATTTCACCTTTGAATGCATTTAGATCATGACAATGAAGTGCATTTGCTTTCAAGGTGTTTAGACTTGATAAGGAATCAATAAGAATATGTTTTGCAAGTCTCTCAAAGTGTTGGAGTCATTCTAAAGCTTTGGAGTATTTATACAATTTGAAATCTCGCTGAAAAACGACTCTGAACGGTCGAAACGGCTAGTAACGAGTGTACTTTCGGTTGACCGAACACGAACTCGGTGGGACCGAAGGCAATCTCGGTCGACCGACTTGGGACCTCGGTCGACCGACCTTGGTCATCTCGGTCGACCGAACCAACTCTTGGTCGATCGAACCAAGTCGAACCAACTCTGCTTCTTCCTCGGTTGATCCGAGATAATCTCGGTTGACCGACTTTCCAGGGCATTTCGGAGAGTTGTCTTAACACACGTTTTGAAATCTTTTGAAGTCTAAAATGTTTTCTTAGTATATAACAAGTAAGAGCACTTTGGAAAACCATTTTACAAGACTTATACTTTGAAATCGAAGGCTTTTGAAATACGAACACTATTTGAAACTTAGCCTTTCAAAAACGTGTTAATGAAAACATGCAATGCAAGACTATAGTGAAGAGCTTATGTTCATAAGAGCTTTGGTTAGAGCTTTAAAGATTACGACTAATGACGACAAAGCTAAACTAACCAAACTAAGTCTTCAATCTTCAATCTTCATAGATGAGCCTTGAATAGTATGACTTTGAATCTTGAACATGGCTTGATTGAAGTACTTAGAGCTTCCTACAAGATTTCCAATATTCTATCACAAAGATTAAGATCATTAGACACAACATCAAATGTTTGTCCAATATCAAAAACAGAGTTCGTTCGCCCTTAGGGCTTACAATCTCCCCCTTTTTGATTATGACAAACTTTGATGTAATAAGATAGAATATGGACAATGTAAGTACATGGAAGCATGGCAAAAGGATCTAAGAACAAATAAGTACAAAGACTAATGCTTAGAAGATACCAATTGTATACGATACCAATTGTAAAGACAAATATATGCAAAGACATAAGCACTAGCATTATAAGTTCTTTTGCCATATAAACTAGGGACTCTTAGAAGAGCCCTATTTCCCAACCATCCTCCTTGCCTCCTTCCTTCCATCAAGTAGCATTCTTGTGTGTAATATACATACCTTAGTTTACACAAGAAGCTAACTTACCATTTTCATCAATGTTGATGTGAGTGCTAAGGATCCTATTATAAAGAACATTGCTCACACAAACATTAGAACTCTCAATGGTTTGTTATCATCAAAAACATCATAGAGTAACTTTGCCCTTAGGGCTAACAGTAGTGTATGGGAAGTCGCGTAAGTGTTAAAGTTCAGTCGACCGGAAGAGGTTCATGACAGACCGAACATGTGTTAGAAAATGGGATTTTGCTACTGCGTAGATTTCGGCTGACTGGTGACCAATCACGGTTAACCGAGGCTAGTCTTTTTTAAGGCCGGTCGATCAAAAATGTTCTGGGTCGACCGAGGTAGCCTAATTTTACACTATTTTGGTTACTGCCTTATCGCGGTCGACCAAGAGTATGGCTTGGGTCGACCAGAAAGGGGCAGGCAGTGTGTATTTGCGCTCTTAGCATGATTGTCGTGTTTGTTTGAGCATGGTGCATTGTAATAGCCTTTGACCCAATGGTTTTTTATTATAATACGGCATGTGTGTCGTACCTTATCTTATCAATTCTTGTTGTAATTTTAATCTCCAATGTAACTCGAGAATTCTTTCAATTATATAAAAGTATAGAAAATAATTTTATGTTTTTACATATGTAACAAGTGATGAAGAAAGGCGTCCATCGGATGGAGGAAACCACAAGGAGGCGGAAGACAATAGATAAGTTTTAATGTTTTTTACCTTTAGATTAGCCTAGGATTTTCCGTTGGATCGGAAAATCCGCATAGGGGCTATTACTATGTCACAGTTTATATACATTTTTATATATTTTGCATGCGATGCCCGATGCATGTTTACTGTATTTTTAGCATGTGATGCATGTTCAAATCGTATAATCAGATTATATACCGTTTGGTGAGGCAAATTTAAAAACCCTCAATTTTAAATATTAAGTCTATTGCATTCAATGATTAGCCCTCGTCAAGGCCAAGATCGACAGTAGTGTGAACGTACGAGTGGAATAAGCGCATATCTATCATGGTGAGGCGCGAAGGATAAGTTAGTGATATTCGACGATGCAATCATGGGTCATACTTAAACTGAATGCCAATACCGAGCTTTGTAGTCAAAGCTGCCTCGGTATTGGGTCGGGAGGTAAAAGGTTAAGATGTACATTTATGTACTTAGGGTAACTGTTACCTACTTAACCAACCAAGAGTCGCATAATGATGTAATTAGCAAGTGTTCCTTACCTAAAGCTTCTTCTTGAGTATAGTAGCCAAAACTGCGTTGAGAATGATGAAATATGGATCTTGGTCCTACTAGAAAGTTTTGAACTTTCCAAATGAGTACTTGAGGGTTATTCATTTGAAGAAAATAGTTGGAGAATCATTAAATAAAGTCCTTTTAATGATTCTAAACTATGACAACAAAAATTTTGCAAATACTTCTCTATAGATATAATGGCAAATGCAATCGTTGCAACCTGAGGAAATAGGAGCTTTCGATATGATTAATCATCTAAGGCAACTCTTTTAGGGTTAAGCCCGCCAGGAGAGATTCGACGTGTCGAAGTCTCTGTTTTAGTGCAAGATGGCAGAGGGAACACCAATCGGAACGCGCGTTCTGAAGATAATAGGCTATATTAAGAGCCTCGAAAGAATGGGATTTCCTCTTGGCCATGAGCTATCCACTGATTTGATTCTGCAATCGTTGCCTGGATCATTCAGTCATATTGTATTAAACTACAACATGAACGAGATAGACAAACCTCTCCCGGGATTGTTGAACTTGTTGAGGACTGCCGAGAAGGAAATAGGCAAGTCCAAGGCCATTTACCTGGTCAACAACAACGGGGACAAGGATTTTGGTAAACCCAAAGGCAATCTTTCGGGCAAACCTAAAGGTAAACCTAAACATTCTGAGAAAGCACTGAAGCCCAAGGGCATTGTGGCTAAGGATGGAAATTGTTTCCATTGTGGACAGAAGGACACTGGAAGAGAAACTGCCCTAGTTTTCTTGCCTGTAAAAAGCTTGGAAAGGGAGCAAGTGTTGCATTTGGCTCAGGTATTTATGTTATTGAGATCAACTTGTCTATTACTACTTCCTCATGGGTATTAGATACCCGATGTGGTTCTCACATTTTTATGAATATGCAGGGACTACAAAGGAGTAGAGAGCTGGCAAAAGGCGACGTGGACCTACGCGTTGGCAATGGAGCAAGAGTTGTTGCATTAGCTGTAGGAACATATAATCTTAGTTTCCTTCTGCAATTGCTTTAGATTTAGACATTTGTCTTTATGTACCTACTTTAATAAAGAATATTATTTCTATTTCTTATTTGAACAAGATGGGTTTTGATATTCATATTAAAAACCAACGAATGTCGTTATTGTTAAATGATATTTTTTATTGTAGTGCTACATTGGTGAATGGTTTATACTTGTTAGACCTAAAGTCACCGGTTTACAACATAAATACAAAGAGGATAGAGAACAAACAGTTTAATCCTACATACCTCTGGCATTGTCGCTTAAGCCATATAAACGAAAACCTCATTTCCAAACTCTATAAAGATGGATTGTTCGAATCGTTTGACTTTGAATCATATTATACATGTGAACCTTGTTTACTGGGTAAGATGAATGCTTCTCCTTTTACTGGAACTAGAGAACGAGCAAAGGATTTATTGGAACTAATACATAGAGATGTATCTGATCCATTCAATATCCATGTAAGAGGTGGTTATCTATATTTCATTACTTTTACTGACGACACCATATCAGATATGGACTGGGAGGCGTCCTAGTATGTATTTCTTAAAGATTTGGGGTTGTGAGGCATTTGTGAAACGTCCAACTTTGGACAAGCTCCACCCAAATTCGATCAAGTGCACCTTTGTGGGGTTTTCTAAGGAAACTAAAGGGTACTACTTCTACATTTCTAACGAGAACAAAGTGTTTGCTGCTCAAAAGGGAGTTTTTCTAGAGAAACAATTTGTTTCTGGGAAAACAAGTGGGAGCAACATGGAACTTAATGAAGTTCCATAGCTTGGTGAAATTCGAAGGGAACTTAGTGAAGTTTCAGGCACAAGTGACCAGGTGGAATTCGAACAAGCTATACAAGCTCGTGTGGAGCCTATTCTGGAAACACAAGAATTGCGTAGGTTTAGTAGAGTTCGTAGACCACCCCAAAATTTTGGATTTTTCATAACAGAACCTTGGAGATGTTATGTTTAATGATCACGATAAACCCACAACCTACAAACAAACTTCTAGAAGTCGGAATCGACATTTTGACGAAGCCGTACGCGAGTTCGATTTTATCAAGAATGTTGATGAACCTTGTGTTTATTAGAAGTTTAGTGGAAACTCGGTGGTATTCCTTGATTTGTATATAGATGGCATACTACTTATAGGGAATGACATTCCAGCCTTATGTAAAAATCTTGCTAGGCCAATGTTTCTTTATGAAGGACTTAGGTGAAGCAAGCTTCATCTTAGGAGTTAAAATCTATAAAGATAGATCACGTTGCCTAAGTCATAGTACTTATATAGACAAAGTGCTAAATCGGCTTAGCAAGCAAGAGTCCAAAAAGGGTTGTTGTCCTATAGCACTTGGTACGGTTCTTTAAAGACAACAGTGTGCTAAGACATTGGATGAGAAATAACGCATGAGTGAGATTACATATGCTTCGGCAATTGGATCTATCATGTATGCCATGTTGTCTAACGCCTAGAAGTCTCGTAAACGTTGAGTATAACGAGCAGATACCAATCAACATACGGTGAACGTCATTGGATAACCGTTAAGAACATCCTTAAGTACTTGTGAAGGACTAAAGACACGTTCTTAATCTATGGTGGGGAAGATGAGCTCATTGTATGTGGTTACACCGATGCTAGTTTCCAAACCGATAGAGACGACTTTAGATCGCAATCAGGATATATGTCTTGCCAAAACTACAACCGAAGTCAAGTATGTAGCTGTATTAGATGTTGCTTAGGAGATTTGGATCTGAAAGTTAATTTGATGAACTTTATGTGGTATACCTAGCATTCGAATGTCGAATGCAATTGATCTCCATTGTGAATGGAGCCATATATCAAAGGAACCATAGTCTCACCAAAGGTCAAAACATATACTGCGTAGGTATCACCTGATCCGTGAGATCACTGATAGAGGAGAAGTGAAGATTTGCAAAGTTCATATGGACGGTAACACGGCCACCCATTGACAAAGTCGTTGATACAGTAGCAGCATAGTCATACTTGTAGCATGGGTATTAGATACCAAGAGAACTGATCTAAGAGATAGTTCTTATGTACAGTATACCCTAAAATGCAAGTTTGTTATCTTTAGTTCAAGTGGGAGATTGTTGTATTAATTTCATGAGATGAAATATTAAGGCATGAATTCCATTATTATTGTTTTTATTTACAGCTGTGCAAAAGTAATAAAACATAATAACGTCCTTAGATAGTTTTGTAATTGTTACATTAAACTATTCTAAAATGTCCCTAATCAATCATTATTGTGGAATTTTAAGGACAACAATAATGTGTGGAGACTAGTATGTGTTGTGATTAAATATGTGATATTAAATCAAACACATGGGTATTTGATACTGGACTGACCCGCTCATAAAACCACCTCATGGATTGTTATATAAATGTCAACGGTGTTCTTATGATGATTCTGTTTGTACCTAAATCCTTCGACTTAAGATCACACAAGATTTCCTTCTTGGCTAATGGTAGGCTTTATGGTGTCAAACGCCTTCTATAACTAGATGGCCTATAAAGAGATTTGTTGGTGTATTTATGAGCCATGTCAGGATAAGGTGTGATAGATAGAGGATTTGTCCCTCCTATAAAACAAGAGTGATATCTTGGGACCCTTGATTGAGTGAGACTAATTCATGACCATGAACAAGTGAATTAATATGAGATATTAATGTCATTTGATTAGTCTACTCGGGAATCAAGAAACTGACTGATTGGACTATACAAGTTTGAAATACTACGTGACTTATGTTCAACCTAGATATTGAGGACAAAGGGATTAGTGCAAAATATCATATTTTTGGTTACTTGAATCACCGGGACTATTTGTGAATTGGGAGTAATGATGTGTTGCTAGATACCTTTCATTACTGTTGGCAATTGTTGTCACGGCCAACATAACAAATACCTAAAGGGTCGCACACTATAATCACTACAAAAAAAAAAAGTGAAAAGTCACAAAATTCGTCACGAAACACCTTTAGTGACGAAATTGGGTCGTCACCAAGTTTGTCCTGAAAGCCCTGTCGGTAAAGTGTTTTAGTGACGATTTTTGTTATTTCGTCACTAAAGGCCTTTAGTGACGACATAATGTCGTCAAGAAAAGTGATAATCCCTGACAAAAATTTCGTCACCAAAAGTTTTTCTAAAAATCCAAAAAATTAAAGCCATGTGGAGCCTCGTCGGAGCCGAGCCGAGTCACTTTTCACACACCGGCATCGAGCCAGAGCCGCTCCCGAGCCAAGCCAAGCCCCCTACAATAATGTCGAATAAAGTCTCCACATTATCAAGGAGTTGGGAGTTGAACTCAAGACCTCCCACATGTTTGTCAAATGGTTGGCCGCTGAGCTACGGTGGTCATTTGTTACTTATTGTTCATATTATATTTATTATAATGGAGTTTTGTATTTTGAACTTTTACTTAGTTTAATTTCTCTTCGTGTTTTGATTTCATTTTGTTTATGAATTAAATTAAAATTAATACATTTTTATCAATGTATTTGTGTATTAAATTTTTATCAAAATATGAATAAAATTATTCTAGTTGGATACTATTTTTTAGTAATACTTTTAATATAAAGACTAAACAAATATAAAAATTAAAATTATATTCTAAATTATATCATACTTATATACTATAAAAAAAAATTTAAAAATAATTATTTTAAGACGAAACTTTTCTTGACAAAATCATTTTTCGTCACGAAATATTTGACCTTTCGTGACGAAAAGTTATACCTATCGTAACGAAAAGTGTTTTTCGTCACGAAAGGTCGACCTTTCGTAACGAAGCAACTACTTTTCGTGACGAAATCTATATTTCGTCATGAAAGATATACTTTTCGTCACGAAATGTCCACTTTTCGTGATGAAAAATGACTTCGTCACGAATAGTTCGTCCTAACAGGTACTTTTTTTTGTAGTGAATCAACTGGACTGGGCTTGTTGGAGTTTACATTTTATATAGGTTCTCAATTATATTGGGAAGGCTCAATTGGATTGGGCGTTCGATTGGATTGGACAAAACCAGACCTAGTTGGCCGGAACAGGTCGACCGAGAGCTGTCTCGGGTCGACCGAACCAGTTTGTCACTCTGGTCGACCGAGAACCATTTCTTTGGTCAGCCGGACCTGTTGGACCAGGTCAAAACCGGCACATCTACATGTGTGAAGGAGTGTGTGTATGTGTGCGTGTGCAAGTTGTGAGTGCTTGTAGTGGGAGAGAAATAAGGGGAGAGTGGGGGTTAGTGGATAATTCCACTGACACCACATTTGATGAAGAATTGTTCTTCATTCTTAATACTCTCTTGATTTGATTATTCTCTCTACACTACAAGAAAACAGTGTTACAAAGACGGACATTTCCGTCGCTAAACACAGTTTAACGACCGATACACGACCGATTACCGCGGTCGTGTATTCTTCGTCGCTAAGAACATTACCGACTGAATACCGACGGAAATTATAGCGACTGAATATACGGTCGGTAAATAACGACCGAATTCCTACCGAAATGTCAACATTGTTGACTTTTGACTTTGACTCTATAACGATCGACTGCCGATGTAACTATGGCGACCAAAGTTTCGGTCCCTATTTACCGACCGAATTCCTACCGAATGGTCAACAATGTTGACATTTGACTTTGACTCTATAACGACCGACTGCCGACGCAAATATGGAGACCAAAATTTCGGTCCCTATTTACCGACCGAATTCTTACCGAATGGTCAACAATGTTGACATTTGATTTTGACTCTATAACCACCGAATGCCGACGCAAATATGGCGACCAAAATTGCGGTCTCTATTTACCGACCGAGTAGTCAACATTGTTGACTTATGACTTGGTCTAGATAACGACCGAATACCTACGACACTCGCCAGGCGGTCGCTATTCCGTCGCTAAATGGTTTTTATTTAAAAAAAATAAATCTGAATTTCAATTAAATCCCTGTTATAAAAAACAGCAATACACACTGGAATACAAACCAGAAACAATATTAATAAGATCTCAAATAGAAAAAATAACATTACATAACCAAGTTTACACTTCTCATTACATTACAACACTCGCAATCAAAGTGCGCACTTCTCATTAAATTACAATAACCATGTTTACACTTCTCATTTACATTATCAAAACTCACAATCAAAGTGTGCACTTCTCATTACATTACAATACTCACAAGCAAAGTGCACACCTTGTATTACAACTCTCACAATTAAAGTGCACACTTTGAATTATCAAAACTCACAATCAAAGTGTGCATTTCTCATTACATTACAATACTCACAAGCAAAATTGCACACTTTGAATTATCAAAACTCACAATCAAAGTGTGCACTTCTCATTAAATTACAACACTCACAATTAAAGTGGACACTTTGAATTACAACTGTCACAATTAAAGTGCACACTTTGAATTATCAAAACTCACAATCAAAGTGTGCACTTCTCATTACATTACAATACTCACAAGCAAAGTGCACACTTTGAATTACAACTCTCACAATTAAAGTGCACACTTTGAATTATCAAAACTCACAATCAAAGTGTGCATTTCTCAATACATTACAATACTCACAAACAAAGTGCACACTTTGAATTATCAAAACTCACAATCAAAGTGTGCACTTCTCATTACATTACAACACTCACAATTAAAGTGGACACTTTGAATTATCAAAACTCACAATCAAAGTGTGCACTTCTCATTATATTACAACATTCACAATAAAAGAAAACACTTCTCATAAACTCACAATCAAAGGAAATGCATGAGTATCAATATGAAAATTCAAGAATCAAATTACTTTAAAAAAGTTATACAATAAGGCAATTACTTTATGAAATTCCAATAAGCGAGAAAGAGATAAATCATTCTAAATCATCCTCCGACATAAACTCATCCTCTTCTTCAGAATTGTCATCACCCGACATAATTTCATTATAATCATCATAATCATCATCATCACCATCATTATCTACACGGCTCGTACCGGTCACAAGCACAACTTTTATTTCCCCAGACAGGTGTGCAAGTTGACCAACTTCAGTAACAGTTTGATCAATGTGACTGGTCTCCTCCTCGCGTACTTTCTCCTGATGCGGTAATGGAACACCAAGAACGTCAATTAGACATGGTTTGGAACGACAAACAGCCAACCAATTAGCCCTAGATGTGGTCTTAGTACCCGGATAAGGTGTGTAGTAGACTTTTTGACATTGGGAAGCTAATACAAATGAATCGTAACCCTTGTACGTTCTTTTCCTATGTATTTCTACAAGTTTATACTGGGGATGCACCCTCAAACCTCGATTTGGATTAGAATCAAACCAGTCGCATTTGAAAAGAATTATTTTTTTGTAAGGTACTCCAGCAAGCTCAACCTCAATGACTTGCTTTAACTCTCCGTAATAATCTCCTTTAACCCATACCCCACTGCTTTGTCGTTCCTTTTCCATTCGTTTGTGGGATTTTGTGTGAAATCTATAACCGTTAACAAAGTAACCGGTGTATGACATCACTCTCCTTGACAGGCCCCATGAAAGATTTTTCAACAACCTTTCGGAATGTTTCGGAAGGCTATGTATCTGTTGAGTATAACAAAAGTTAAATTAGTTTAGTTTAGGCATTGTTAAGACAAATACATTTCTACACAATACCAACTTACATGAGTTCCAAACCATTTGGAAAAATCATTATAAACCCGGCTTTGAAGTTCTTCCGCCGTTATCTGCGGAGTTTGGTCATGTACTTTACTGACAAATTTCCTGAGTTACAAATTAAATGACAATATTGTTAATCAGCTAATTTTAATTATATAACAAAAATGAAGCAAATAGATGGGTTTACTTACTGAATATATGGTTCGACCTCTTCACAATTCATCAGGATATAATTCATGGCTGTTTTATAATCTTTATCAGATAATAGAATCTTTTCTTTTTTTCCAAATGATCTTCCCGGTAAGTTGCAAATTGATAATACATCTGGTCCACTAGTCTCGTCTTCACCATCATTTCGCCCAATGGTTGTAACTTCGTTTTCACGTGGGGTTCGAAATAATAGCTAAAGAATGTAGCAGCTTCTTCGACCAAGTATGCATTGCAAATTGACCCCTCAACTCTGGCCTTGTTTTTTATCTTCTTTTTTAGATGGTGCAGGTATCTAATTAAAGTATAAGTAGTTAATCACATTGCAAACCATATTTCATCACTAGTAAGCCGAGATGGCGGGTCTGCCTTCTCCTGTCGTTGATCCTTTCGAAATCCCTTTGCATCTATTCTAAAGGGATGATTAGGTGACAAAAAGCATCTGTGGCAATCGAACCACGATTGTTTACCGCCAGCATGCAAATGGAACGCTTGAGTTTCCTCCATACAATATGGACAAGCATGAATGCCAGATGTACTCCATCCACTCAACATTCCATATGCTGGGAAATCACTAATTGCCCAAAGTAATGAAGCCCTCAGGTTAAAATTTTGCCTTTTGGAGATGTCATACATTTCCGCACCTTCACCCCACAGCTGATTCAATTCATCGATAAGAGGCTGCAAGTACACATCAATCTTGTGTTTTGGATTTTGGGGTCCAGGTACAATGATAGTTAAGAACATTACATTGTTCTTCATACACATCCAAGGGGGCAGATTATAAGGTGTTAGAATAATTGACCAAGAAGAATATTGCTTCCCTGACATGCCAAAAGGTGCAAATCCATCTGTACATAACCCAAGCCTTACATTCCGAGGTTCCACTGCAAAATCGCTGTGTGTTCTATCAAAATGTTGCCAAGCTTCCCCATCCCGTGGGTGATTCATTATTCCCTCTTCCCTCTCACTGTCTGAGTGCCATGTCACTTGTTTTGCGGTTTTCTCAGATGCATACAATCTTTGCAATCTCGGAGTAATTGGAAAATAATACATCTTTTTGCAAGCAATCTCTTTTTGTCGTGTATTTTTTTATTTCTTTTTCGTAATATACCTAGCATGGCCACAAAACTTACATTCTCTACGCTCAACATCATCTTTCCAGTACAACATACAACCGTTAAAACAAACATCTATCTTTTGCACCGGTAATCCAAGGCCTTTAACCAATTTCTTCATTTGGTAAAAGTCGTCCAAAGCATTATTTTGAGGAGGAAGCGCCTCTTTCATCAACTGTGCAAATTTATCTATAGTATTTTCGGATAAGTTGTCTTCAGACTTAATACTCAACATTCTAGCAGTCATTGATAGCTGTGAATGGTTTGTACAACCTTTGTACAGGGGGCTATCAACAGCCTTCAACATGTCATAGAATTTTTGTGCCTCTGGATTGGGATGTTCTTCTACGTCCCTATTTTCCGACTCATTAAAACTTGGTCCGGCAGCATCAAGAACCATCTCTCGATAGTTGTTGTGTGTTGTATATCTTAACGAATTATCCATATCATGAGAGGTTTCATGTATAAACGGAAATTGAGGCATTGGAAAGAATGCCTCACCGTGACATGTCCAATTAAAATAGTTAGACACAAATCCGTTCATAACAAGATGATACTTGACCATATCAGGTATATGAAAATCCTTATTTTTGCAACAAGCACAAGGACACCTAATCCCATCATTTTGTACATTATGAGACATACTAATAGCAAAATCCACAAATTGTTTCACTCCCGCTATAAATTCTGGACTATGACGGGGTCCACCATTATTAGATGGATACATCCAACTACGGTCCTCCATTATAATCACAATATCTGCATATATCAAGTATTCATTATTAAATACATAATCCAAAGTACAAATACATTCTAGCACCATGTTATTACAATGAAAAGTTACAATAATAAAGAATAATGTAACACCAACAAAGTACAAATACCAACAATGATAAAGAAGGTTAAAGTGTAAAAAAAAACACCCACAAAGTACAAATACACAAAAAAAATTCAAATCTCAACATTTCATTTCCAAGTAAATAAACCTTGGTCCATCATTAATCAAGTTTATTATAAGCATATTTTCATAATCATTTATTGACATAAACAAATTCAATCCTTAATTTCGAAAAAAAAAAGATGAAGAAGAAATGGATAATAAAATAAACCTAAATGGTAGACTTCACAGTGGTGGTGGAGCACCAGATTCAGAGCGACGGTGAATGGCCGCCGGAGGTGGAGGCGGTGGAGGGAAGGTTGAGGAGGTGGAGGGGAGGTTGAGGCAGAAGGGTTTCGCAGGGGAGAACTGGGTTTCTGTGGAGGGAGTCTTCTGTTTTAAAGCAATTTAAAAACGGGACGGCGTCGTTTCAAGTTTAATACTAGCGACCGATTACCGACCGATAGTCGGTCGCCTAATAAAAGTACATGTTGCTCTACGGGAAAATATACCGACCTAATAGCGACCGATAGTCAAGTATCCGTCGCCATTCGGTCGCCCACTTTTTGTGTTTTGTATACATCCTTACAAACACAGCTTTTTTGGAAAAAAGGAAGCGGGAAAACATAGCGACCGAATGGCGACCGATTAGTAATAGTAACTAAAATAGACAAAAATGTTTGTATATATCCTTACAAACACAGCATTTTTGAAAAAACCGGAACCGGGAAAACATAGCGACTGAATGGCGACCGATTATCCAGGATCCGTCGCCCCATGGAATATGGGCGAAGGATTATTTGGTCAGTATTCGATCACTAAACCCTAACCCTATACCCTAAGTTGGTCGTGTGTCCGTCGCTATTCGGTAGTTAAAAATCCTATAATTCATGAACAGAATGCTGAAAATAGTCTTTACACTCTGCCACAATTCAACATAAAACAGGTATAAAATAAATTCAACAGAAAACAGGCTCAAATATGACATAAATAGTACCCAACATTCAATATTGTTAACGCAAATACAAGTATGCAATATTAAAAAAGCAAAAACAAGCATACAAAGGGTGAATAATATACCAAATAAACAACACAATCTATTGATGTCCTAATACATCATTTACGGCTAAGGGATCATCGTCATAATCTGAATCTACATCATCGTACTCTAAATTGGTCAATCTAGCTTCTAGCTCAAAGGGACTTAATATAGCGTCTCTGTTTGAAAGAATATCAAATAAGGTACTAGCTAATGCTCTAGCTCTCTTCTTTTCCCTCTGCGCATTTTCTCTTTCTTTATCTTCAAATTTCTTCTTCCAATCATCGTTCATTTCTGTCATTTTTTGTTTCATTTCTGTCATTTTTTGTTCCATTTCTGAATGAGAGACCGACAAGCTACCTCCCCTCATTGCCTTAACCACATTGGAGAAGGAACCGAGTCCTTGAACTCGTCCCTTTTTTATCCCTCCCGTTGCCTCAGCAGATAGCGCAATCTGAGTCGGCAAATCAGGAAGAGGCTCGCCTGTTTGAGTAGCTTCGGTTGCGGCTTTGTCATAGACAGAATGGAACACTCCCTGTCAAATAAAATGTAAGGTTACAGATAAATGAAAGTAATTAACTAATGTAAAAAGGGGATAAGTATTGAAATACTTACAGATAGCTCTCTAGAAGCGTCATCAACAAAATTCGAGTTGGCTGCAGGAGAATCCGAGTATCTGGTGCAAGCTGTGCTCCACCAGTATCTGGGATAGCAGACTGGGGGGTCGTCGAGCCTCCTACAGGTGGAGACTCGGGGGACGGTCCTGCCGCAGACGAAACCCGAGACACGTGTACATGGGAAGAATGTGAAGGAGGTGTCATACCGGTCACGGGTACATCGGCAGACTGTGACGCTGAACCTGGCTGGGAGGTAGGGGTCTGACTAAATGGTAAGCGAGATACGATAGGTCTCTTTGGAGGCATTTCTGAAATAAATCAAAGAAAGAGTTTCAAGAATGAGTTCTGATGTTCGTGATATATGAGTCATACGACAACCCTAAATAAGAAGAATCCACAAAAGGAATCGAATTGACCCAAAATGAGTAGGTTGCATGATAGATTATCAAATATGACAAATGCATTGACGGTTAGGCCGTAGATAACTAGCTTTTGTAGTTGACGAAATCCTTCTTTTCAACATCTACCTGGCTAAGAAGCTCAAACACCAAATAGCGACTAGTATCATAAAGAAACATTAGAGTACTTCTCATTTAGCAAGATGCATAATACTCTCTTGCACTAAAAGGCATAAATGCTTCAAAAATTCTGAGAAATGAAAGCGCTGAAATTACGATGCCAGAGCAGGCTAGTAACCCCTGCCTTTCACTATGTAAAAAATGATCCGAAGATCAAACTCATCTTCAGATCCAAAATTAATCAAATGACAACAATAAAAAAATATCCATCGCCACTCCTACTCGGATAAGCTTAACTCATAATCAAATTACACAATCATAATCAAATTACACATCGAATCATACGAATTTAACATCAAATTTGAAATCCAAAATTAATTTAGTAAAGTTAATCTCAAATGCTTCTAAGCTTAATTTACTACAAAATCAAGCAGCGAAAATAAGAGACAAAAAACTACAAATCATAATCAATTACACATCGAATCATACGAATTTTGAACTCAAATAACATCAAACAAGAAATTCATGTAACAAATTCAAAAAATGGACAGAAAATGCAAAAATTGAACAGAAAATGCAAAAATTGAATAGAAAACGAAAAAATTGAACAGGTATATTACGTAGTTACATAATACAACTGAAATTAGAACAGAAAATGCAAAAAAAATTTAAAAAATCGACAGAAAAGCTGAAAATGGAACAGAAAAATCAAAAAAAAATTAAACAAAAAGATAAAGGTCCTTACTCTGAGATATTAGGCGGCGGCGCCGTGGTGGTGAACGGCCGGAGGAGTGGATGAGACCGCGAGGTGGCCGGAGGGTATGGGTATCTAAGAAGGTGATGGTGGAGGGGATGTCGGAAAGGGAGAAGGAAACCGATGGTGGGGGGTTCGTCGGAAAGGGAGAAGGGAGTTGATGGTGGTGGGTTCGTCGGAAAGGGAGAAGGGATGGTGGCGGGTTCGTCGGGAAGGGAAGGGGAGGGAATGGCGACGAGGGTTTGAGGAATATAGTTTTTTTTGAAGAAATCCACAGTGAAACGACGTCGTTTCAGTACCTAATTACGTCTTCCGTCATATATTTCGTCGGTATTCCGTCATAATTATTTCGGTCGGTAATCGGTCGTCCTAATCCGTCGGTAGTTGGTAGTACAAATAAAATAAACGACGTCGTTTTCTGCCCCTCATTTATTAATATAAAAATATACACCGCCATTGTTTCGGTCATACATTCCGTCGTTATTCGGTCGTTATAATATAGGTCGGTAATCCGTCGTTAACGTCCATCGGTAGTCGGTCGTTAGCGAAAATAAAGCGACGTCGTTTTGTGTCCTTCATTTATTACTATACAAATAAACACTGTTATGTTTTCCGTCGGTATTCGGTCGTTTTATTCCGTCGGCATTCGGTCGTAATATATTCCGTCGGAAAACGGTCGTGAATATCCGCCGGTATTAGGTCGTTACCGGTGAACAAAACGATGGCGTTTCAATTTGGTCAACGAGACCCAAGTGGCCGACAGATGGGCGACGTAATAACGACCAATTTGTTTTCGGTTTCTATTCAGTCGGTATTCCGTCATTACATTTGTGACCGAAAAATTCGGTCGTTAAATTCTGTCGCTATTTTACTGTTTTCTTGTAGTGCTAGCTCTCATATTCATAGAAGCCAAAAAATAGAAGGAAAATCTAGGATTTTTCTTCTTGACCTATACACACTCTTAAGAACAATCAAAAGAGAAGAAATTACAATTTTCTTATCTCTTTGATTTACGATTTTTCCTAAGTTTCCTATACTTTGTGGATTCCGAGAAAAGTTTTTTCAAACTTCGAAGTTCTTTGGACTAGCATCTGAGACGCGGAGTAACAAGCTCAGATGTTGGTGTGTGGATACCGGTAGAGACAAGAGTCTGAAGGCTATTGTTGGTGGTTCTAAGTAGAGAAATCCGAACGACGTCGATTAGATCGATAAAAGGTATATATCTTATCACAAGGTTTTGGTTCTTTCTCGTGAAGCGCTACTTTAAAGGAACGTAATCCCGCGCTATTTTATTCCGCTGCGTTTTGGGGATTAAGAATTTTTCCTTTCACGGGGATCCCCAAGTTTAAGCCGGAGGCAGGGTGGAGGCGGGGATGAATTTTGCCCCTGGTATCGGGGCCAGGGCGGGAGAAATGACATCCCAGTCCCACTCTAGTCCGCCCCTACTCGTCGAGCCCTCCTAAAATACTAAATAAGAATAGAAAAACACATAAAATACCTAAAAATACAACCAAAAAAAAATTGAAAGATTACAAAAATTCCCCTTTTTCCTCCAGTTAGGGATGGGCCCTCGCTTGATCCAGGGATGAGATATGTTTGAATTTACATTTGTGTTCCAATTGGATTGGGCAGTTAATTGGACTGGGTCAACCAATACTCAATTGGTACAACCGATTCGGTTGAACTGGTTTGTTGCACTGGTAAACCGGTCAAAAACGGACATGTGATGGTCATGTGAGGGGTTGTGTGTGGTGGGGGGATCATAGGAGCCTTTTGAGGGGAAAATGGAAGTAGTCGGTGAATTAACTTTCACCCCACTATTTCATTTCACTTCTTAATCAATAGTTGATTATTAAAAACACTCTATAATTGCTCCAAGGCTGCGGAATTCTAGAGAGAGAAAATCTTCCATAAACATAACACCAAGAACATTAAAAAGTTAGTTGAAACAAATTATTTTTCGTTCTTTCTTTTTCCGATTTTTTTAACTTGAACATATACACATATAATTCCTGAAGATTTTATTTGACCTTCATAGCTCTCTCACTAGAATTAGAGATGTGAAAAACAAGTTGCAGTTAATCATGTGGATACCACTAGAAATAGGAGTCGATTCGATCGGGTTTTGTTGGTGATTCCGTAGCGAAATAAAAACAGAAATCATTTATGTCATATCCTAAACTAAAGGTAAAAATCCTAATCAAAGTTCATTGGTTCTTACTCGTGAATGATCCTGTTAGAAACGGATTTCGCTGCAATTCGTTTAAGAATCCGAATTTCTTTCTTCCAGTGGTATTAGAGCCAGTCACGAGTACTCAATTGTTATTTTATGTGTTACTCGTTTTTAGTAGATGTTTAATGCATGTCATAAGATATTTTATCTTTTTACAATCTCTAGGATTATGTTTAAGGGTTAAACTAGTACTAGAATGAATTTTTCGTTCGTAGTTTTTTGTTGTCAATGTTTTCAGGAAAAGGATCGGTCGACTAGAAGGGGTTCGCGGCAGAACGAACATGTTCTGGAAAATGAGATTTTACTACTGCCAAGAATTCAAACGACCGGATAGCAATCCCGGTAGATCAAAACTAGTCTATTTTTGGTCTGGTGGACCAAAAGTATTCTTGGTCGACCGAGATGGCCTATTTTTACACTGTTTGGTTACTGCCTTTATCGCGGTCGACCGGACTGGGGTATGCAGTGTGCATTTGTGTTTTATTAGCATGATTATCATTTATTTGAGCATTGTGCATAGTAATAGCCCTTGACCAATTAATTTTTTATTATAATACAGCATGTGTGTTGTGCCTTCTCTATTTACATTATAATTGTAATTTATTTCTCGAATGTAACTCGAGAATTCTTTTCTTTATTATGTAAGACATAGTATAGAATTTATTTTGTAATTACAAGAGCGGAATGGATTCTACAGACTTGGATTTATTATTTTTCACCTTAGACAGACTTGGATTCTACAGTCTCCTCGTTCTTCTCTCTCCAATTCAGCATTCCCTACGTCCTAGGCGAGTCGAACGTAGGGGTTCCACAGTAAGTTGTAATGGAAGATAAGCGTGCATATCCTACTGTTGCTCAGAAGCTAGCTACACAGCTGCATCTGAGCACCAGTGTTTACCAGAAGCCTACTGCCTACCAAAGACGGTTTGCATATGGAAATTACTCTAATGTAGCTTTGCAATACCCCATGGCAAAGCCTTGCCATGCTACTCAGGATCTCTCACTGGTTGCAACCAATGCTTCACCAGTATTTGTTCAGGCTCCCGCTGAAAAGGGACTTGTTAGTTTTGCTATTGACTTCATGATGGGCAGAGTTTCAGTTGTCGTGTAAAAAACTGTCGCTACTCCCATTGAGCGTGTAAAGCTTTTGATTCAAAACCAAGACAAAATGATTAAAGCTGGTCTTCTTTCTGAGCCTTATCCGGGAATTGGAGATTGCTTTGGGCGTACTATTAAGGAAGAGGGGTTTGGCTCCTTGTGGAGAGGAAACACTGCCAATGTCATCCGTTACTTCCCTACTCAGGCCTTGAACTTTGCATTCAAGAACTATTTCAAGAGGCTTTTCAACTTCAAGAAGGACCGTAATGGCTACTGGAAGTGGTTTGGAGGCAACCTTGCATCGGGTGGTGTTGCAGGTGCTTCTTCATTGCTCCTTGACTATTCACTGGATTATGCTCGGACCCGTCTTGCAAATGATTATAAGGCTGCAAAGAATGGTGGTTAGAGACAGCTCAATGGTCTTGTTGATGTCTATAGGAAGACATTAAAATCCGATGGCATTGCTGGTATTTACCGTGGATTCAATATTTTATGCGTGGATATCATTGTCTATCGTAGTTTGTACATTGGATTGTACGATTCTTTGAAGACAGTCCTTTTGACAGGAGATATGCCGGATAGTTTCTTCGCTAGCTTTGCCCTTGGTTGGCTCATTACCAATGGTGCCGGTCTAGCCTCTTACCCAATTGATACAGTTCGTAGAAGAATGATGATGACTTCTGGTGAAGCCGTCAAGTACAAGAGCTCACTTGATGCCTTTACTCAAATCTTGAAAAATGAAGGGGTGAAATCATTGTTCAAAGGTGGTGGTGCAAATATCCTTCGTGCCATTGCAGGTGCTGTAGTGCTTTCAGGTTACGACAAACTTCAGTTAATTATTTTCGGAAAGAAATATGGTTCTGGTGGTGCCTAAGAACTCCTGGATATCTCGGGAATTAGATATTAATGAAAATTATTTTGAGTTTTAAGTTTCAGCCGAGGAATTTTTTGCCCAAAAAAAAACCTTAGACAGACTTGGGGGTTTCTCCTTCACTCCTCACCCGGATAAAAAGGTGCATATTGCCTCGCAATTCTACATTACTGTCGATCTAGGCCTTTACGAGAGCTAAATCGAGGAAGGCATAGATTTAATATAATTAAAATTGAGGGATTTATCTTTAAATGATCTCACAAAACGTTTGTATAAACCGTTTATACGACTGAAAAACATGCATCTCATGCATAAAAACTGTAAAACATGAATCACATGCATCAAAACAGTAAATAAAACTTGAATAGTAATAGCCCTTGAGTTTTAACTAAATTAGAGGGTTTTTTTGCCAAAAACCTTAGACAGACGCACAAGGGATATTACTATTCAAGTTTTATTTACTGTTTTGATGCATGTGATTCATGTTTTACAGTTTTATGCATGAGATGCATGTTGTTCAATCATATAAACGGTTTATACAAACGTTTTGTGAGATCATTTAAAGATAAATCCCTCAATTTTAATTATATTAAGTCTATGCCTTCCTCGATTTGGCTCTCGTCAAGGCCTAGATCGACAGTAATGTAGAATTGCGAGGCAATATGCACCTTTTTATCCGGGTGAGGCGTGAAGGAGAAATTAGTGATATCCTCCGGTGCAAATCTTGGGTCATACTTAACCGGATTAGTTTGGGCAAGATAACTTTTGATATTTATATTAAAACCCAATGAATGTCGTTATCATTGAATAATATTTTTTATTGTACTGCAACTTTGGTGAGTGAATGGTTTATATCTGTTAGACCTCGATTCACCGGCCTATAACATAAATACAAAAAAATATTAAGAATAATAATGATTCAAATCCTACATACCTCTGGCATTCTCGCATAGGCCATATAAATGAGAATTGCATTTCCAGATTCTATAAAGATGGATTGTTGGAGTCATTTGATTTTGAATCATATGATACATGTGAACCTTGTTTAATGGGTAAGGTGACTGCTTCTCATTTTACTAGAATTGGAGAACGAGCAAAAGATTTGTTGGAACTAATACATAGTGATGTATGTGGTCCGCTCAATATCCATGTGATAGGTGGTTATCTATATTTCATTACTTTTACTGACGATTGCAATCGTTTTGGATATATGTTTCTTATGAAATACAAGTCTGAAACCATTGAAAATTTCAAAGAATATAAGAATGAAGTAGAAAACTATCTTGGCAAAAGTATTAAGATTCTTCGATCCGATCGAGGTGGGAATACTTAAGTCAAGAATTCTGTGATTATCTAAATGTGTGTCGAATTGTTTCACAACTTTCTCCACCGGCTACTCCCCAATGGAATGGTGTATCCCAAAGGAGAAATCGATCTCTATTAGATATGGTTCGATCTATGATGAGTCACGTGAGCCTTCCAAACTCTTTTGGGGACATGCTTTAGAAGCAGTAGCTTTAACACAAACAGAGCTCCATCAAAATCTGTTGAAAAGACATCATATGAGATATGGACTGGAAAACGTCCTAGTATGTCTTTCATTAATATTTGGGGTTGTGAGATGTTTGTGAAACGTCCACCTTTGGTCAAGCTCAGTCCCAAGTCGGTAAAGTGCATATTTGTTATGTATCCTAAGGAAACTAAAGGGTACAACTTCTACATTTCTAGCAAGAACAAAGTGTTAATTTGTTGCTCGAAAATGAGTTTTCTAGAGAAACAGTTTCTTCTGGGAAAACTAGTGGGAGCCAAGTTGAGCTTAATGAAGTTCCAGAACATAGTGAAGTTCCAGAAATTACTGAAGTTCAACCAAGAACTAGTGATCAGATGAAATATGAACAAGCTCACAAGCAGTTGTGCAGCCAGTTCAAGAAACACAAGAATGGCGCAGGTCTAGTAGAACATTTCTCGTAACAAAACAGGGAGATGTTATGTTTATTGATCATGATAAGCCTAAAAAGTAAAACCTAAAAACAAGCAATTACTAGTCCAGATTATGAGAAATGGCTTGAAGGCATGAGATCTGAAATGGATTCCATGTACACTAACTAACAAAGTATGGATCTTGGTTGATCCACCTGAGGGGGTGACCCTAATAGGGTCCAAGTGGGTTTTTAAATTAAAAACCGACATGGAAGGAACACTCAAACGTACAAGGGGCGACTTGAAAGGTTTTAAACAAATTAGTGGTATTGACTATGATGAAACATTTTCCCCTGTAGTTATGTTCAAATATATTCGGACTTTTCTTGCAATAGCAGCATACTATGATTATGAGATCTGACAAATGGATGTAAAAACAACTTTCCTTAATATAAACCTTGAAGAGAATGTCTATATGATACAGCCCTAAGGTTTTGTCGATCCAAATGATGCCAATAAAGTATGTAAGTTAATCAAGTCAATTTATGGACTAAAGCAAGCTTCGAGAAGTTGGAATCGACGTTGTAACGAAGTCGTGCGCTCGAGTTTGATTTTATCAAGAATGTTGATGAACCTTATGTTTATAAATGTTTAGTGGAACCTCAGTGGTGTTCCTAATTTTTTATGTGGATGACATACTACTTATAAGGAATGAAATTCCAGCCTTGAAATCTGTAAAGGTCTTGTTGGGGCAATGTTTCTCTACGAAGGACTTAGGTGAAGCAAGCCTCATCTTATGGTTCAAGATATATATAGAAATATCATGTAGACTCCTTGGCCTAAGTCAGAGTACTTATATAGACAAAGTGCTAAATCGGTTTAGCATGAAAGAGTCCAAGAAAGGTATTTGTCCTATAGCACTTGGTGCGGTTCTTTCGAGACAATAGTGTGCTAAGACACTGGATGAGAAATAACGTATGAATGGGATTCCATATGCTTCGACAATTGGATCTATCATGTATGTCATGTGTGTACTTGCCCGAATGTCTCGTATGCTGTGAGTATAACGAGCAGTTACCAGTCTACATACGGTGAGCGTCACTGGGTAGCCGTAAAAAATATCCTAAAGTACTTACGAATGACTAAGGATACGTTCTTAATCTATGGTGGGGAAGACGAGCTCATTGCAAGTGGTTACACTGATGCTAGTTTCCAAACTGATAGAGGCTACTTTCGATCGTAGTTGGTTTATCTACAACTGAAGCTGAGTATATAGCTGCATCAAATGCTGCTAAGGAGGCGGTTTGGATCTAGAAGTTCATTGCTGAACTTGGTGGTACCTAGCATTGTGAATGTGAATGATCACTATTGTGACAACAATGAGGCCATATCTCAGTCAAATAAACCACAATCTCACCAAAGGTCGAAACATATACTCAGGCGATATCACCTAATCCGAGAGATTATTGATTGGGGTGATGTAAAGATTTGTAAAGTATATTTGGACGATAATATCTCTTATCCCCTGACTAAATCGCTAACACAGCACCAACATGATCGCCATACTTGTAGCATGGGTATTAGATACCAAGAGAACTGGTCTTAGAGATAGTTCTTATGCATAGTATGCACTAAAAGGTAAGGTGGTTGTCTTTAGTGCAAGTGGGAGATTTATCTTATTTATTTTTCATTGTGATGAAATATTAAAATCAAAATTCCATTATTATGTTGTATTAGTACTGTGCAATTGTATTAAACATAAGAACGTCATTTGAGTAGTTATTGTAATTGTTACATTGAACTATTCTAAATGTCCCTAGTCGATCATTATTGTGGAATGCTTAGGAGAATGATAATGTATTGAGACTAGTATGTGTCGTGATTAATATTGGATATTTAATCAACACATGGGTATGTGATATTGGATATTATATTACTAGACTGGCCCACTATAAGAACACTTCATGGTTCGTTGTATGAATGTCAGCAGTGTTTCTTATAATTATTATGTTTGTATATGAATCCTTCGACTTGAAATCATACAGGATTTTCAACATGGCTAATGGTATGCTTTGATGGTGTCAAACGACGTCTGTAACTAGATGGGAAATAAAGTCATTTGTTGGGTGTATTTATGAACCATGTGTAGTATGAGGTGTGATAGATAGAGGATTTGTCCCTCCTATATAATAGGAGTGATATCTTGGGCCCCTTGTCCATGAACAAGTGATTTAATATGAGATATTAATGTCATTTGATTAGTCTACTCGCGAATCAAGAAACTGATTGATTGCAGTATACGAGTGTGACATTCTCATTGACTTGTGTTCAATTTAGATATCGATGACAAAAGGATTAGTACAAAAAGTCATAACAGTGATTACTTGAATCACCGGAATATTTGTCAATTGTGAGTAATGATGTGTTGCTAGATACCTCTCATTACTATTGATAATTGTTATCACGACCAACATAGAAAATACCTAATGGGCCGCACACTATGATCAATTGGATTGACTTGTTAGAATTTACATTTGATATATGTGCTCCAATTGGATTGGCAAGTTAATTGGATTGGGCCAACCAATACTCGATTCCTCAAAAACCAGCCATGTGATGGTCATGTGAGGGGTTGTGTGTAGTGGGGATCATGGAAACCTTTTGAGGGGAAAGTTGAAGTGGTGGGTGAATTAATTTTCTCCCTATTATTTCATTTCATTTCTTAATCAATAGTTGATTATTAAAAATACTCTCTAATTGCTCCAAGAATGCCGAATTCTAGAGAGAGAAAATCAGGTATAAACACATTGCCATCCATATCCATAGTGGTTCCTATGAGAAACTACACACATTTCATCATAATATCTAACTTGCACAGAGATATAGTTGAAGTTTATAGAAAAAATAAACGTTGTGATTATTTTGAGGAATGCAATAACAGTTGAGAGATTTATAGTCAAATTTCCAATATTTTTTTTGTCAGCAAGAGAGGAGAAAGGATGTTAGAAAGTAAAGGTGCTGATAGTATTATTTTCAGTACATGCGAAGATTATTAGCAATGGAGTTAAGTCGACTCGACGACTGAATTTGAAAATATCATAATAGTTATGAAAAACACATGGGATGAATTGGGTTTTTGTAAATTTTTAAACTTTCTTCCAAGTGAATAGAAAATGTGTAAACAAAAACAATAAGGAAATCGTGTAAAGAAGAAGATCAGAGACAAAGGATTTAGAGTGGTTCGACTAACAAAGAATCTACGTCCACTACCGTGAGACAAACCCAGGGATTTCAACAAATTACTAACTTCCCTTTACAACAAATGAAGGTGTGATCAACCTCTTTTACACAAGTAGGCAACTCACAAAGTGTTATACTCACAACCACTTAACTAGCCCACAAAGAGCCTAACTCACTAAGAGCTATTACAATTCTCTCAAAGAGATTTCCTAACTCACAAATAGCTAATCTCACAAAGAGAGTGAAAAATATGTAACCAAGATATCACCTTGAAGTGATGATTTGTTATAAGTGTAAGCACAAAAGAATTTGTCACACCTCGTAACTGGATGATCGCATGGCAGTATCTCATCAGCCAATGAGACACCAAAGCCTACATGTAGAGGTACTAAAAGATAATGCTTCATATTATAAACCAAAGGGTCCAACGATATTACATAGATAAAAGAAGTACTGAAATGTAAATAAGTCTAACATGACATAAAAGAGTTATTAAGTGTTCTCTAATAAATGTTTATCTATTACGAATCATTATGAATCACTCCTCCTGGTACCCATCCCAAGCACTATCACAAATGTACTTTTTACTACCACGCTTCCGCTGCGCTACTCTGATAAAACAGTAATAACCAAACTAGCCTGTTAATACCATCCTATATGCATCATATCTCACTTACCCACATAACACAAATGTACATACATGAATAATAAAGCAGTGAATGACATGCCATCAACTAACATACTTAAAGGTACAAAACTAGTTAACACGATATCACGATTAAGGCAGTTTAAACATAACTAGCATGTTCATATGGTTCATAATACCGAGATACTCAATTACACGTATTTAACAAATACATACATATAATAAGTTAACATATCTAAGCATAGCAATATATAACATAACAGGTTCACATAGCATACATATAAATTATCAATGACGCATAAAGCACTAAATACACACATATTGTAGGCAAAATAGAATCAGTACTAACACAATCATATATATTGCACCTGTAAATTTACTGCAATGTTTTAACTCTAGTGCGTTACTATAT
Source organism: Vinca minor (assembly GCA_026122235.1). Lineage (NCBI taxonomy): Eukaryota > Viridiplantae > Streptophyta > Magnoliopsida > Gentianales > Apocynaceae > Vinca > Vinca minor. The sequence goes on along the minus strand of JAOCZM010000060.1, from coordinate 57,262 downwards.
TGTATGTTCTAAATGTAATCCTGTTATTTATGTAGTATGTAATGCTTGTTTGTTTGTTATTAGTCCATATAATTGTAAGCGAAAGTTCAATTTCAAACTATGTATATGTGTGCTTAATATGTATTATTATTGCAAGTATACTTGTGTTTGTCTCATTATTATTTTCATTGTGTCTGCGTTGTGTGTGTTATTATAACGATTTGAAATGCACTGAAATATGACGGACATACAAGGAACACGTAAGGGCAACACATAATCAAATACATGATATAAATGAATAAAACAAGATGAGAAATGATATGTAATAAGTCAAATAAAAATGTGTATAGCACAAGACGAAACCTATGTGAGATAGAAAACCAATTTCACTAGTAGAGTCTCTAAGAAACACATGCATACGAACATTATGTGCAAAAGCACGATGGTAAAAATAAAAATAATACTCAAACAATTAACTAAGCGCCCTATCATGTACACATAAAGCTATAGAATTGTCCAACATACGACAATGTATTATGCTAATGTAATCTAACTTTAAAATAACATCTAAAAATATATGACAACAAAATATCCGTGAACACAAGCTTCTATAAAACACAAGTGCATAAAATAAAAGAATTATAAACTACTATACAGTAAACATCTATAAAATATGTGAATCCAAATATTGCATTATTACACCACATATATTAAGAACAAATACGTAAATAAGTAAAGTTATCCTCTGAAAGACAACAAATTGCAACGTAATCACTACTAAAAAAATATAACAACACCGTATGCAAATATAAGGCAGCAACTAATACAAAAATATGATAAGACCATATATCAATATATGCGTCGAATGAAAAGAAACACATGTGACTACTACAAAACATGCAATTTCTAAAACATATATACAAAATGATGATTATTATAATGTAAGGATAAATTAAAAATAAAACATGGAACAATTACTATACATACATGTACTATGTACTTGCACTGACACAATAGCTTTAGTAATATTCATATATTAATGGACATACCTAAAATATTGTATCGTATTGTATATGTGGAATAGTACTGTACATTCTACACAAATCAATGTACATCAACTTACAAAATGCAGGAATTATAAATACGACCTTTAATAATATAACTATGATAAGTAAAAGATGTTATAATAATGTGTAATCAAACATGTAACTTTATTATATGAAATAGCACCCTTATGTATTAGTGCCTCTTCCAATGGATACAATGAACGTGATCACATTTAAGTGACAAGACACTACATAAACATTATTAATGTAATATGCTATAAACATTGTTCGCATGAATCTAAATAAAAATAAGTGCACATTTCCCTTTTTTTTAAATATAACCACCTTATCAAATAATCAGTGATCACACACTAAGCCATTAACACTTGACAGAGAATACTAGTTAGGGAAGAAAGTAGAACTTCTAATAACTTACGGAATCCAAATGCACACGTTCAATCAAACTTTTCAAGAAATCATAGTATTCATATTATATAGTTTATTTTAAAATTTTCTGAATAAGAATAGGAGACAATCCAAAAGGAATATAATAAGTAGTAAAACAAGCTATCAAACTAATACGTTTAAAGCAACGAAACAAGATTAACATTCTAATATAATTAAAGCAATAAAATTAACCTGGCATGTTGATACCGTTAAACAATTAAAACGTGACTAGCATGTTAATAAGGTTAATGCATGATGCATCGATCTTCAAATAAACACGATAAGCAAATATGTAAACACATAGTCCACATAACTTGTTCATATATCAAGTTAACATAACATAGCATATCAACAGTGACATAGCTATTATAACAATTACATAACATGGCATAACATATCACAATAGCATAATATGCGGTAAATAAACACATATTTCAGTCCAGAGTCTCTATCCATCTCTCGTCTTACATCATGTTTCATGTTTTCCTATATTCATTCCTTACTTTGGTTTTAACCAGAACTTAGTGCCTAAGGTTCGACTTGCTCTTATACCACTTATGTCACACCCTGTAATCGGATGGTGACATGGTAGTGTTTCATCAGCCAATGAGAAACCAAAGCCCACATGCTTGTTACTAAAAGAAAATACTTCATATTATAAACCAAAAGGTCCAACAATATTAAATAGATAAAAGAAGTACTGAAATGTAAATAAGCCTAACATGACATAAAAGAGTTACTAAGTGCTCTCTAATAAATGTTTATCTATTACAGTTCATTATGAATCACTCCTCTTGGTACCCATCCCAAGAACTATCTCGGCCGACCGGATGAGGATCTCGATCGTCCGGAACTTTATTGAGGTCGACCGGATGATACAGCCGTTGGAGTACAAAAGTTTTTGAAAAGACTAAGTGATTAGACACACTTCGGTCGACCTAACCGAGGGTCTGGTCGTCTGAGGTAACCCTCTGGTCGACCTAGGTGAATGTTCAAAGTGATTTTTACACCAAGTCTCAAATCAAATATTATCAAACTCATGCTTAAACTCATTTTGGATTTTGCAAACCTTTGAAATACCTTTTCAATAACATTTTAACAAGATTGATCTAAGGATTAAAAATAAAGTTTTGAAAACACAAGGTATTTCAATATGTAAACGTTTTTTGTGCATGTATGACAAGAGTTGGCATTGTCTTTGAGCTTATATCCTAAGAATGATTACAATATATAGAAATCTAATTTATCATATCATATACCTAAGTTTTCAAGTAACTTCTTGTAGGCATTTCTTAAATCTTCAATGTGTAAGGATGTCATTATGTCTTGTTGAACTCAACTTGAATGACTTGATACTTTCCTTGATATCTATCACATAAACAAACCTCATCAATAGTTTATCGTTCATCCAAACAGAGAATTTAGCCCTTATAACTTACAAGTTATTATATCAACATAATAGCTAATATAGCTAAGACAAATATTATTGTTTCACTGCTTAATTAAAATATAATGATTGAAATTCATCAACGCTTATTTATATTTTTTCCTCATAATTGAAAACCACCTCTCTTTGGAAATGACAGTCACGGGCACCAACATTTGTTGTTTAGATTGAAAATATAGAAAAATCAAAATTTTGCCATCATATTAGCATTCTCTTTTCACCTTGCACTTCTCTGTACAGAGAGTGAGAAAAGAGTGGAGGAGACACTACTTTTTCATCACTTGACAAGGAATGTAACAAAGAGTCTAAGACAAGAAACAGTAAATATGGTAAAAGTCATACTAACTTGATATAAAAAGCAGTAAATATTATATCAAGAATTGTTCTCTGCGTTTTCAGTAAAACAAGGTTTGAGACATTTCTTACAGCATTTTGCTTTTTTATCTACTGATATCTACCATCTGATCAGCTAATGATCATCATCTAGGCCTTGCTTCATTTGAGTGCAATCCAAATCTTCACCAGGATTCATTATTTCATCACAAACTTCTGGAAAAACAGGTTGAATTCTCACTACCGGCTTCTTTTGAGGCAACCGAGGGACTTGAATTTCACCTTTAAGCATCCTTGCAGCATCCCTCATAGTAGGCCTCTTCTCATGATGAGGATGAGCACACGATAATCCTACCATAAGCACCTTCTCCATAACTGCCTTGTTAAAACGGCGCATTAGTCTAGGATCAGCAGCCTCAGTTATGATCCCTACTTCCCACAACGGCCAAACCATATCAGTAAGCAAAACGGCATCCTCAGCGGGCCTTAACCCTGATGCAACCTCCAATACCACTACACCAAAGCTGTAAACATCAATTTTCACCGTTGGAACACCGGAAAAGGCGTATTGAGGAGCTAAGTATCGTATTGTTCCTGCTGGTAATGTGGCATCTCTATTTGTGGGAATGTGTTCATAAACCTCTTCTAAACCGAAATCACCTAGCTTGGCATTGAATTCCTTATCAAGCATTATATTACAAGTCTTGACATCTCTATGGATTATCAAGTTTACGCATTCTTCATGGAGAAAGATGAGAGCAGAGGCAACACCGTGCAGAATGTTTAGCGTTCTCTCTCATGTAAGAACCTTTGAATTGCTCGTATGCCAATGTAGGATTTTGTCTAGGCTTCCATTAGCCATGTACTCATAAACCAAGACGAGCTCGTATCTTTCGCAACAATGTGCCTTAAGCACCCCATCATTGTTGCAAATTCATTGTCAAGTGGGACTCTTGTAACACTATCAAATGAGTTCTGTGAAACAACAAATTTTCTCTTTTCTTGATTGAATCTTTTCACTGCCACAGAACCACAAGAAGGGATTTTACCTTCATAAACCACTGCGGAAGCCCCTTCTCCGATAATCTTCTCCTCATTAAACCCCTCTGTAGCTTCTCTAATCTCACTCAGTGATAAGTATCTTGGAACTCTACTCCTATTAAACCTAACAACCTGAGAACGGCGTCTAGCATATCTTCTCTCCCTTCTCAGATGCAAACAAACAAACACCATGACTGCAATTACAAGAGCTACGAACAAAACAGAACCTCCCAAAATATAAATCAATACAGACTTGATTTTAAACCTATGATTATCATTCTGAGTATCTCCTGGAAAACGCATCAAACATTCCCCAACTCCAACCATTTCCATTGGAACTGTAACAGAAGATCTCGACCAAAATGTTTTAAATCGCCAATTATGAACACTATGAATCGAGGAGCCTTTTCCATTAGAAGCACTAAAACCCACATTCATAAACTCTTTAAAATGAACTGAAATATCAATCTTAGTAACAAGAATTGGATTCAATGGCCTAACCTGAGGAGAATAACCAACCCATACTCTGATCATCATTTTGGAATCCCGATATTCAATCCAAGCAGTCATTTCTCTTCCGCCTTTGAGATCAATCCCTCTTGAAACAACATCAACAGAAGCCAAAGACTTAATCTGATTCACATCGATCCCAACGTGATTCCCATTAATATCATCCAAATCCCGATTATAACTAGTATCGAATTCAACTGAGAGAAAGGAATCTTGATTATTGGCCTCCTCTGGAAGACCCATGCAACCATCATCAATGGTCAGAGAATTCATATTAGAAGTAATTAGAAATGTAAACCCATATCCAAAAGGGAAAGAAGGGCTGAAACGATTACAAAAGAGAAGCTGCTAGAGAATGAAGCAGTGACATTGATTGAAGAATCAAGAAATCGAATTGGGTTTATGTAAAATGCTCTTCCGAAGCCAGAAAGAGAATTCGAAGATGATGGTGAACCGCAGATGCGCGATTGAGTCAGTTTAATTGAATTATTATCAATTGAAGAATCTCCAAAGAGGGTCACATTGTTTACAAGTAATAATGGAACAGGGGATGATGATGATGATGAAGTGAAGAGCAAGAAGAAAATCAAATTTGCCCAGAAGCTTCCTCTGTAATTTTTCTTCATTTTCTTGGGACTTTGATTTCTTGGGTTGGGAGAAAATTTTACATGAGTTCTTAGGAAGAAGGCAGTGAAGAAAGGGAAAAATGGGTCAGTTTTCTTGAAACATTCTTGGGGTTTTTTTGGGAAATAAGGAAATTTTATTGATTTCTGCAATCAGAATTGAAGATAGTGGTCAGGGAATTAAGGGATTTGAGCATCAGAATCTGGAGAATGTATAAAGCAGAGAAGAGGGAAGTAGGAAGAAGAACACAGTGATTACTGGGTGGTGGTGGCCTGGGGAGAGGGGGCTTGGTTGTTGAAGATTGCGCGGGAGAATTTGCTAGTGGCTCGAAGTGAAGCTTTGGGCCCTACTGGAAATTTTTTTTTTTTACTAATTTGTGTTTTGGTTTTTTAAGTTTATTTTAAGAAAATGAAGTTTATGTTTCTGACAAAAGAGTAGGGATGACAATGCCCCAGTTAAAGCGGAGGTTCGATCAGGTTCAGCTCAAGCTCAATTTATGAAATGCCTAAAATTTTGTCGGGAGGGCAAACTGGATTGTGCATGGAGTTTATTGCTATTATTTGACAATAAAAGTAAGGAAAATAAAAGTAATTTTGTCTATATTTCCTGACAATAGAACGGATTTTTTTGGTGAAGCGGGTTGAAATAACCAAGTGATTTTGAAAGCTAGAGAGCAAGGTTTTGAAACTCAGTCCGGTCATTGAACTGAAAAAATTATTGGGTTATAGGTTACTGGTCGGAACGGTAGGCTGGCCGTCATCAACTCGTTCATCGACTCGGTGACATTATAAATAATTTTTTTTTACTAATCTTTGACATAGTTACGGGGTGAAAATTTTTTAAAAAAATTATGTACCCAATTTTGCATAAAAATGTGAACTTAGGGTATATTTGAAATTAATTTTATCTCTTACCTATTTTGCCCTCCAACTCCGCCTTAGCACCATCACCCTCTGCCGTTTTGTGGTATTTTTAGCACTCGTAAAAATGTTTCATGGCAGAAAAGGCACGAAAAATTGATTTGTGGCAAATATAAAACTCACAACTAGTTTTGTGGCAAAAAAAATAATTTGTGACAAATATAGCACTCGTAACTACTTTTGTGGTGGAAAAAACTATTTGCTCAAAAAAAAAAAAGATAAACTTTCATAGAACTACAAAGAAAAGTTCAATTGATTCAAAAGCAATGAAATTCACCATGTATCTATAAATTATAACACTATCATAAGTAAGAAAAGTAAACTATAATAATGAGTTTTAGTTCAGAAAATCAAACATAAGAAGATCTTGGTTCACCAAATTGATGCTTGAGCTTCGAGATTTGTGAGACAAAATTGATGAATTTGGATTTGGTAGTTTTAATTTGATGAATTTTATTTGAGAGTTGAGGCTGAGAGAGGTTCTTGTTCTTAACCTAAACGGTTAATACTCAATAGAAATGAGGGGGAAATGTACATAATTGGTGTTTCTCGATTTTTTGTTTAAGAAGTAATTTTTCCTTTTTTTTTAAATGAAGCATAGACCCGGTTGGTCCTAGTAAACTCATTCCGATTTTCGAGTTCGACCACCAGGTTTTACTGGGTTGAGCAAAAGAAGTTAGATTTTTAGTCTGATTGGTTTTGGGGCCAACTCGAACCGCAAAGAAGGCCGGGCCGGGTTTTAAAACCATGCTAGAGAGTACTTGAAAATAATTTCCCATTTTTAAGTCTTTATCTTCCTCCATCTTCAAATCCTTATTCGCCTCATACATTGGTCATAATTTTTTCCGAATTAAAATCGGTCTTTCTCTATGAGGAGAAGTAGATGTGCGAGGTGATATAGAGAAGGAGGGTTAACAACAAGACAGCAAGTAATAAGCGCTAAGTGGCAGTCCTAGGGGGAATTCTGTGCACCGGGTTCACGAATCATTCTGTTGTGTACCTGATCTATTAGACTATGTGATCCAAAATTGACCACATCATTACAGAATTGTCTCTCTCCTCATTCTGCAGTGATGTGGCCAATTCTGGACCACATGGTCCATGTGGACCAGGTCTATATCAGAAAAAATCCCGGCTTCACCAAAGAAATTCCTTGTTTTTTTTTTTGCAGAATACTGCAAAAAGAGGAGGCAAAATTGCCTATTTGGTCCTTTTTGTATTTTGTGTTTGCGGTTATTGTCCCTTTAAATTAATTCTTACTTTTAACTACCGTATCATTTTTACGACCTGCCAGTAAAGAAATTCCGTTCAGATTTTTGTCAAATATCTATTAACATAGCCATGTGCCCCACACGTAGGGGTGGAAATGAGCTGAGCCTGAGACACTAAGTTTGCCCAGCTCATAGTTCAACTCGTATTTTATATGAGTTAATTATCTCAGCTCAAGCTCAACTCATCAGTAGCTCATGAGCAGCTCAGCTCATCTCATTTATTTACAAATATTTTTGAAAAAATACGATGACTTATAATATGAGTTTAATATCCAACTTATACAAAATAAATCAAGAGATTTTATTAGTACAATGACATATAATAGAAGTTTATACCTTTCTACTAATTATACCATGTAAAGACTCCGGTTAAAAAAACTTAACAAGATATAAAATAAAACCAATGTAAACCAACAAAAGTCTAGGTACCAAATATTATTATCCTTATTAATAAATGTCAAAAGTCTCAAAAGTCTTCTTATATAACCAATTTGATTTTTGTGGCATGTTTTTCCACCTAAAAAGATAAAAAAAAAAATAGTATTGTCATAAAAAGAGTATTTTGTCGATTAACAATTAATGATCATCAATAATAAGTCATAAGTGACTCGAGTCAATCTCTTTCACAACTTAATGCTTGAACTGTTTTCGGGTAAAGAAGCTCGATATGAATCAATAACTCTTCCACTTTGAGAAGATGAGAAGATTATAAGAGATTTCTAAGGTTGTCTTTGTTTATTTTCCTTAAGAAGATGTGCGCTACTTTTTAAAAGGGTATGTGAGGTTATTTTGTTATATATATATATATATATATATATATATATATATATATATATATATATATTGAAATTTAATTTCATTAAATTTAAATGAAAGTCAAACTCTATCTAAACTCAATTTCACTTTCATATTTTAGATGAGTCAACAATCTTGGCTCATGTATCGCTTTCGTGAGTGAGATTTCGTCCCAAAGTGAATATCGAATCGAATCGTGAGTTACTCACGTTCCGGCTCAACTCACTTACACCCCTACTCACACGTAAGGTACCTTAAAATATTTCAATATTTCAACTTATTCCTCAAAAAAACATTTAGAGTACTCAATTGCCAAATCAAATACCACCAACCAACCTCTCCACACCATCTTTATCCCCATCACCCACTCCACCACCACTACCACCAACCACCACCCGCAACACCTTTCTGTTTTTGAGAAACGAGTTTCCTCTCTCTCTCTCTCTCTCTCCCCTTTTGTAATCTTTGGACAGAGCACCCTTGATTTGATTCATTGCCATTGGAGAATGTGTTCTCTTTTCCTTTCTTTAGTATAATGAGGCGAAGAAAAAGACCAATTTCTCTACTTCTTACTTTTCTGTGAAAAAAGAAAGAAAATGGAAAGAAAAAGAAAAAAAAAAACATCAAAGCTCCCAATCCTTCTTCTCCTTAGATGCACTTTAATGTGAAGAAGAGAATAAAAATTGGGAGAAGTTGAAGAATATAACATTCTAGAATTTTCTAAAACCAATAAAAATAATCCAAATAATAATCCTCTGTTTTTACTAAAACAATATTTGATTTTTGAAGATGAAGAATTAATTTCCCTTTCTGCTGAAGAGAAAGAAACCCATCTTGGATTTTCTTCTGAATATGTTGAATTCTACCAGAATCTAGGCTTTGCTCGACAAGAAGATGAATGGATTCTTAAAGTGAATGTGAATTCCTATTATGAGTTTTCTAATATGACTGCAATTCTTGCAATTAATTATCTCGATAGGTTTCTTTGTATCCTTAATTTTCAGATAGATAAGCCATGGATGATCCAGCTTGCTTCTGTTACTTGTCTTTCTTTGGCTGCTAAAGTTGAGGAAACTCAAATTCCCGTTATTGATTTTCAAGTGGAAGAATCAAAGTATGTGTTTGATGCCAAAACCATACAAAAAAATGGAGATTTTGATGCTTTCATCATTGAATGGAGGATGAATCCAGTGTCTCCAATTTCATTTCTTGATCATATAATAAGGAGATTTGAATTGAAGATTTATCTTCAATGGGAATTTTTCAGGAGATGTGAAAGTTCTTCATAGTTATTTTATTTAACTAAATTGAGTATTTATAGTTATTTTATTTAACAATTGAGTACTCTAATTTTTCTTGTGGAGAATTGAGTTGGGGTTACGAAAATACCCTTGGGAAAATGGCGCGCTTTGACCGAGCGCATGCGTTAACAGATATTTGACAAAAATTTGGACGGAAGTCCTTTATTGGAAAGTCGTAAAAACAATATGGACGTAAAATTAAAAATTAATCGAAAAGGACAATAACCGCAAACACAAAATACGAAAATGAATAAATATGCGATTTTTCCAAAAGAATATATAAATTTTTAATCCTCTTTCCAATCCATTGATTGGAAGACAAAGTCATAATGGAATGGTGATTTCTTTCACGTGTTTGGAAAAACTATTATTTAATGTTGGAATGGAATGTGATTCAATATAATATGACTTAAATGCCCTTTAACACGTGTTGATGAAAAAACTAATTAATTGCACAATGTATAAACTCACTTGAAAAAAAAATCATATTTGTACGCTGTAGCAAATTCAGTAGGGGATGATTATCCCCAACATTTTCAGAAATGACGATTTTATTATAAGAAAATTTTACTTTTTGTAAGATTTCCTTATAAATACTGTTTAAAAAAATTCAGTAAAAAATGTTTTGGGTCTGCCACTGTTTCTATATTGAAGCGCGGGTCAAACATACATTTCAATATTCAAATATAATTAATATATAAAGTTGAATATAATATAAAAATAACTATATTTCATGTTAAATTAAAATAAAAAAGTAACACATTAAATAAAAAATATTTATGTAATTATCGTATATAAAGTTTTACCAAAATAATAAAATATTTTTGGAGAAAATAAAGATGTTGTTGTCTAATTTGAACACTATAATAATTAAATAAATGGTATAATTGTTGCTTTCCATTAATTGGGGATTCCAACTTCTCGTGAAAAAGACATTCCATGGGTTTTGGAGTGGAATGACCATTCACACTTCTTCCTGGAATGAGCATTCCAATAGAAAGATCATTCCATTCCAGCGTACCAAACACGCTCTAGATTTATTTTTTGTTTATATATCTTTGAGCATCAATCTTTAAAAAGTGAGAGTTTTTTTTATTAGAACGGCCTATTTTTAGCAGAATGATCGTCACATGGCATGATTTTTGGGGGAGAATTTTTTGTGCAAAGACGAATTCCCCAAATCCGTCTTTGGTTGACGTGTCGACGTTTTTTACACGTTAGTCAAAGTCGAATTCCTCAAACCCGTCTTTGATGAAAGACGTATTTGAAGAAACCGTCTTTGACCCAACAAAAGCCCCCCCACTGCTTCTTCTTCCTGGTGTTTAACATAAGTAAAAAAAAAAAGCATAAAACCTACATTGCCCCTACATCTCATTCGCGCCCACCCCCATCTAGCACTGTCAAACGGACCACTAGTCCGCGGACCGGTCCGTGGTCCGCGTTTTTTGGACGGATTTGGACCAAGCTATTCATGGTCCGTTTAAATGCGGGCCATTTTAGCCCGCTCCGTTTGGACCACGGACCAAGGCGGATCGGACCGGACCGGACCCGAACCAACCCGCATTTAAATTAATATATATAAAAACATATTTTTTAAAGTTTTACTTCTCATTTTTACAATTTGTTTTACAAATATTTTCAAAAATAAACAACAAAACTCAATTTTTAAGCTTTATATTCTTTTTTTCAATTTTTCTTTTCAATTTTTAAAAATAAAAACAAAAAAAAAGTCATTTTTAAGCTTTATTTTCTTTTTTAAAAATTTATTTTTAAAATTAATTTGGTCCGCGGACCGGCCCGTTTAACCCACGGATTTCTTATGGACGGGTATGGACTAGGAATCCACGACGGACCGGACCAGACCGGACCGGACCAACCTGTTTGACAGTGCTACCCCCATCCATCTGATCAGCTTGCTGCCGCCATCGCTTATCCTTTCCATCTCTCCCTCTCTCCACCTTCTCTTCAAGGTAAATTCATATTTTTTTTAATTTATCTAACAATTACACTTATAATTTTGTTTAAAATTCAATTATATGTTTAAATTTTAAATTTTATTGATTATTTGTTAATTGTTTGTTCAATTATTGCATATTTATTTAGGCTTTTTTTTATATATTTAAACATGTCTTAATTATTGAATTATGTTAATTTTAATTTTCTCTTAATTGTTTTTTTTATTATTAAATTGAATTTATGATAATTTTTTGTTTCTCAAAATTTTCCATTTTCTGTTTTCTATATTTTATTATTGAATTTCTAATTTTTCTGTTTTCTGTTTTCTGTTTTCTGTATTTTAATTTTTGTATTTTCATGATATTTTTTTTGGCATTTATGAAATTTTTATTTTTTATTTTTTATTTTGCATTGTAATATTAAGTAGCGGTTATTTTTTATTATTACATGGAAGATGTGTCTATGACACCTACTCCAGTCCATCATGGCCCTCCGAATAAAGATATTTTATACCAATAGTGTGATAACCGTTCCAGCACTATATGGGACAGTAGAAACAAACTCATACTATATACCCCTTATATTTTATCCATTGTGCTAATAAAGAGAGCAACAAAGCGTTTATCAATTTAATAGATATAATAGGATTTGGCGGCTTAAGTCAGATTAGTAGTATTCAGGTTGATCATGCCTTAGTGACTGCCCTAGTAGAGAGATGGCGCTCGAGACCTACACTTTCCACTTGCCTTACGGAGAGGTTACCATCATCGTGTCGGACGTTGGAGTTCTTTTTGGACTGACAATAGAACGTGAAGTTGTAACTTTAAACCAGGTTGTGAATTACAACCTAGAAACTCGGAGGCAGTATGTTCATGATTTGTTGGGGTTTATGCCTAGCGAGCGCTTTTTTAAGGGAAATGCCCATCATGAGAGTGAAGTACTTTTACATATTATCAAGTTGCCCGATGATGCTACTGGGGAGGCAGTGCATCAAAAGGTTAGTGCATTGCTTTCTATACTGACAGACAGATTACTTTTCTCAAATAAGTCTGCCTTTAGATTACATCTTTGCTACATCCTATTATTTTGAGATTTGGAGGAGACCCGTAAATATTCCTAAGGCAGCGGAACCCTAGCATACATATACCGGCAAATGTGCATTTCATCCATGACGGAATCAAATGACATTAGTGGATGCTTCTTACTCATTCAAATCGCCTTACTACTTTAGTATTTCTTGAACAATTCTTGTTATGTGCTTTTTAAAAAAATATTTAACTGGTTACATTATTTCCTTAGTTGTGGGTATGAGTGCGATTGAGTATTTTCCGACCTTTCAATCGTTCTCTTCAACGGCTTTCATTTCCTAAACGTGCCGCATTCAGGAAGAATTTTTTTATTTTTATCTCTTTTAGCCTCAATCTTTCAAAATTGAGAATTTTTCCATTAGGGTGACCTATTTTTGATAGAATGGTTATCACATAGCATGGATTTTGGGGGGAGGAACTTTTTTGGCAATCTGTATTCGACCCAATAAAAGCCCCATGCATCTTCGCTGCGCGCACCCACCCACCCCCATCCATTTGATCAACCTGTCGCCGCTTATCCTCTCCATCTCTCCAGCTTCTCTTTAAGGTAAATTCATTTTTTTTAATTTCGTTATTCTTATTTTCTTTTATCAATTGCAGTTATAATTCTGTTTAGAATCAATTATAGGTTTAATTTTTTAATTTAATTGATTATTTGTTAATTGTTTTGATCTATTATTGCATATTATTTTATATTACAAATTTTGTGATATATATATATATATATATATATATATATATATATATATATATATATATATATCATATTTATTTTTTGAATTTGTGTGTTTAATTATGCCTATTTTATATTTAAATACATGTCTTAATTATTGAATTATGTTAGTTTGAATTTTATTTTTAATTTTTGAATTTTCTTTAGTAATTTAATTGTTTATAAAATTATAATTCTTTTTTTCTCCTAATTGTTTGTTTTTTTTTTTATTAAATTAAATTTCTGAATTATCTGTTTTAATATTTTAATTTTCTTGATATTTATTTTGGCGTTTATGGAATTTTATTTTTAATTTTTAATTTTGCATTATAATGTTAAGTAGCAGTTATTTTTTTTATTTTGTATTATTACATGGAGAATGTGTCTATGACACCTGCTTCAGTCCATCCCGGCCCTCTGAACTCGGATGTTTTATATCATTTGCATGATCAGCGCCCTATGGGACAATCGAAACAAACTTAGACTTGATAACCCCTAGATTCCATTCGTTGTGGCAGCTAGTATTAGCCAACTTATAATAAAGAGAGAGCAACAAAGCGGTGATCAATTTAATAGATGGAATAGGATTTCGCAGCATAAGTCAGATTTGTACTATTCATGTTGACCATGTCTTATGTCTGTCCTAGTAGAGAGATGGTGCCTCAAGACCTACACTTTCCACTTGTCTTGCAGAGAGGTGACCATCACCTTGCAAGACGTTGGAGTCATTTTTGGACTACAAATAGAAGGCGAGGGTGTAACTTTAGACGAGGTTGTGAATTACAACCTGAAAACTTAGATGCAATATTTTATAATTTGTTAGGTTTTATGCCTAGCGAGCGTTCTTTTAAGGGAAATGGCTTAAATAAGGGTGAAGTACTTTCACATATTAGCGATAGGTTGTCCGATGATACTACGAGGAAGCAATGCATTAGAGGGATGGGGCATTGTTTTTTTGTTTTTTTTTAATCCGTATAGGCAATTTACTTTTCTCTGATAAGTTTGTCTCTATATTACATCTTCGCTACTTCCTATTACTCCGAGATTTGGAGGAGACCCATAGATATTCCTAGGATAGTGGAGTCCTAGCATACATATATCAGCATATGTGCATTTTATTCAAGACGGAATCAAAGGACATTAGTGGTTACTACTTGCTCATTCATGTACGCATTACTACTATATTATTTTTTTGAACAATTCTTTTTGCTATGTGTTTTTTTTAAAAATATATATATATATATATATATATATATATATATATATATATATATATATATATATATATATATTTAACAGATTACGATTACTTCCTTAGTTGTGAACATGGGAGTGATTGAGTATTTTTCGGCCTCTTAACCGTGCCATTCCACGACATTCTTTTCTCGAGGGTGCCGCATTCGGGGCTAGATGGAAGGACCGAAAGGATATGTAAATTGCTCATGCCCACCAATTGCTTGTGTTCAGGGACCAATTGGATGGCATAAATGCTCATCAATGGATTATTAATTCTTTTATGTTGTTTTTTTTACTTTGAAATCTATGTTCTACACTTGGTTTTTTTTCTAAATTCAGTGATTGTTAATTTATTTGTGTAGTTTGTTTGCCTACCTTACCCTGCGGAGGTTGTCAATGTCGTGATGGCTCGGGAGCCTTCATTCTGCGAAGTATTTCTTGCTTGTGTCCCCCTGATATGCTTTGAGATTATCGAGCGTCATCATCAAGATAGAGTGATGAGACAATTCGGATATGATCAAATGATATCAGGGCCGGCTCAAACTCGGTGAGTTGATACTGCTCACAGGGGTGATATCCACATAGTCAACCTTTAGGGAAAGACGACCACTAACTGGAAGAGTCGACACCAAGTGTATATTGATCTTTGTGACGATAGATGGCACTATCAGACTATGGGTCTCCCATATCCACCAGTTCTGTTTCTATACCTCGAGAGGATTACATAGCTTGGTACCGGAGATTACTGTATTATTGCCGTGTCAAAGGCAACGTAACCCAAAGTTGGGATATTCATTTTCCCTGGTTTGTTTCTCATAATCCTCAGAAAAATTGCCTTGGAGTAGTCCTAGATTTCTTCACTCTCAAATATTAAATCCTTAGTCAAGGAGTCTTCCTTTAGTTAACTTAACACTTCGATTAAAGAACAATAGGTTTAGGGTTCAACACTGCCCCGATATTAATATTTTTTTAATGTATATTAATTTTCTGCTTTCACCTAGTGGATTAATCTGCACGTACTTCTGTGATTTGGCAGTCAAAAAATTAGAAAGGGTACCAATTTACTTCAATAATAAAATTCCAAGAAAAAGTTCACCTCATTATTACTTTTTACTCCTTTTCTCTTTATTACTACCTACTTGCATTCTGCTTCATATTTTGTTAAGATAAAAATGATCCATTTCAGTAAAAGTACTATGATAATCCTTTCCAGTGAGAATTTTTGTGATAAACTCTTTGTGCCTGAAACTAAAACTCATAAGCTGTGGCAAAATACTTTCAAAATACATCCCTAAAATAAAATTGAGTGCAGGGTCTTCGTACCCGAAGAATATTAGTAAAACATTTGATATTCAACACAAGGATGAAATCCGTACTTCTAGGTTGAGGGCGAAAAACTGCAACAGTATGCTGCACAAAATATTGGGGCGAAATTGATCAAATATTTCAAACTGCATATAAAATTTACTATATCTAGTAGTATTTTTAAAAGGGTAAAAAGTGTTCACGTCCCCTAAACTTTTTTTTGATTTTGATTTTTAACCTTTAACTAAAAAACGCAAAGTCCTTGACCCTGAACTTTTATGGAGTGTTAATATTTCCTCTTCCATCCAATACCATCATTAAATCTAACGGAATAGCAACATGTGACTCTCACATGACTTAATTCATTAACATTTTGAGAAAAATACCTAAAAAAATTCAAAATGGGTTCAGAAAAATGCGCCAAAATTTTCCTCATATTTTTTTGGTAAACCTATTTTGTTATGAATTTCTCAAAAAATTTCAAATAACATGAGAATGGACCAAACACATATTACTAGTGTATATATATATTACAGAAAATGACTATATTTTTCTTTAAGCAGAAAAGATCAAGATAAATGTTTTGACGGAGTGATATGTATTTTAGATTGTTCACTGGTTTTTTACAATAAAATAAGTTGATTACCTTTTAGCCGTTTTCTTATCCCATTTAGAATTTTTTTTAGGTCATAATTTATTTTTTCTTAAAATACCCATAATTTAAGTCATGTGAGAGTCACATTTTGCTATTCCGTTAGATTTAACGGTGGAATTGAATGGAAAGGGAAACATTAACACTCCATAAAAGTTTAGGGTTAAGGACTTTGTATTTTTTAGTTCAGGATCAAAAACCAAAATCGAGAAAAGTTTAGGGAACGTGAGCACCTTTTACCCTTTTTAAAAATGTCGGGGGCTGTCTTCGTCACTGATTCAACAGAGTACAGAAACTAATTTGAATGCCAGTTCAAAGTGAAGGAAAAGGAGGAAAATGGTAAGTTTGAAATAGATCTGAACATCCAGTTTGGACTCCTTGGTTTATCCATAACATTACAGCTTCTCATCTATCTTCATTATAGGAGGTTCAACACCAAGGTTCTTGCAGTGCAATAGTAGGGGTTGGTTCTAGTCGTCCCCGCCTCCAGTAATATTAATGAAATTATCACATAAAATGGTCAGTGGCCTTTTAAAGTTCTTCCGAACGTACAACTAGTTATTTATAGATATAAGACCAAGAATGATAAGAAATAACCTGCCAGTTGCTTTAAGGTGAAAAAACAGAGACAAAGCATCATCAAAGAGATATTTCGGACAGGCACTATGGTCCTAACAAAGAAAGCAAGGATCTTGTCTCTTCCCATAATAGAAAGCTTAAAAAGGACATTGAGGTGCATAGAAACAAATATGCAGAGATTACCTACAATAAAATAGGAGAAAGAATTTAAGAGTTTCCTAAATGTCAATCGAAAAAAGTAATCCGTTATCAAACTATCGCGACTCGACAAGTCATATGACGCCCTCAAACAAGATACCAGCGGGATCTGACTTGTATAGTTAAAATTACAGTTAACAACGTATGATTCTTTCTTGTTTTTGGTTTCTTCGTTTGTTTTTTTATGTCATTTCTCCGAGTACAACACCTGGGCTCAGATACTAACACGGGGAAAAGAGAGATATACCAATGCATAGGCTAGACACTAGGAATGCAGAAGAAGATACACATCCGACTTTCCCTTTTTTCTTTTCCTGAGAGGGAATGTCGAATAATATTCATTAGGTAAATGAGCTTCTAGAGTTGTAGTTGCATAGGTTGGGCACGAAGCCATCCAGACCTTTTAGCTACAACCTAACCCTATCTGGGCTAGGTGAAGTGGTCCGTTAACGAGACCTTTTCACAAAGGAAAATTCAAAAGCAAACCTTAGGAGCACGTTCTGATGCTATCAACTATAACTATAAGGTCCAGGAGTAAAGGTCTTCATCCTTAGTTTTAAAATGCGCGAGGCGAACCGAAGCGATGAGGGTCCGAGGCGACGAGGCGAACTTTCGAAGCGAGCACCTAATGGACGCAAGGCGTAATTCTTTATAAAAATACTTATATATTGGAGATGGTGATGAATCTTGATTCAGAACAAGGTATGGGTAAAGAGATTAGGAAAAAAAATAGAGAAGAGAAAATAGATACAGCTTCTTGTATCGTGAGAATTTTTTTTTTTTTGAAATATTTGTTTTTCTTTTTTTCTTTTTTAAAGAGAGGGGTCTGGCTGGTTCAGACTTTAAAAAAAGATTAAAAAAAAAAAAAGAGAGAGAGAGAGAGGGGTCCGGTCAAAAGAGAGAGGGGGTTTAGTCAACGGACCATTGATTCAAAAGAGAAAAAAAAAGAAAATAAAATCAATGGTCCAGATTCTTCCTCTCTAAAAAAAACCCCTAAAGCCTGTTCTTCTCTATTATCAAAAGAAAACCCTAGAGCTTCTCTACAAAAACCCCTAGAGCAGCCGCCGCCCATCTCTTCCTCTCGTAAAAAAATCCTAGCAACCCATCTCTTCTTCTTCTCTCTATTCAAGATCACCAGTCAAAAAAAATATATATATCTGAGGAGAGAGGATAGAAGAAGAGAGACAGAAGAAGAAGAGAGAGACCGGCTGGAGAAGAAGAAGAAGAGAGACAGAAGAAGAGAAACATACCTGGTGCTCTCTACGACTCACATCGGCCGCCTCGCCTCAGCCTTGCCTCATGGAGACCACCTCGCCTCAGACCTCGGAGGCATTTTCATGGCTGCCTCACCTCGCCTAGAGCCTAGGCACGCTTTTTTAAAACCCAGTCTTCATCTATGCTAATTTATATACCAAGCATTTCCACATTCAATTAAATGCATGCTATTCATCATGTTGGTTTTCAGCTATGTTACCTAGACTCAAGTACTGAGTGTCGAGACATGCACACATATTTAGGTGTCAAATACTTATACCTTTAAAAAGTAGGGATACGGGGCCACTTCTAGAAATTCGCATACGTGTACATGGATACCGCAATAAGTAAAATAAAAATTTTTTTAAGAGTAGTGACTTATTTTGTCACGTTAATACAGAGCAAATAGTAAACATGAAAAAAATCGCTTCAAAGTTCTAAACATGAAAGCTACGGCTACCATGGTCTAAAAGTTCAATCACCGCCTTTGATATCTTCCTAACTATAGAGATAGTGTGTAAGATTACCATTACAGATGCACCTAGTCTCGATTAAAGTACCCAATATTTTTTTACCATATCCAACAAGGATCTCACACCAGACAGGGAAAACTAAAGCGTCCAGGTAACATAGGTTTTCAGCTCTTTGATCCTTGGAAACACAACCAATTAAGGTGCCATATTTACATGGTCGTTTTACTTTTCTTTTGGTAGAGTTACATTCAAGTTGAAGCTGGCTAAGAATGTTACTCTTGCTTTCCATATTAGCAACTAAACGAAAATTTTGCAATACCAATTCAGCTTGTAATCCCTTAACACAAATGGGGACAGCCGGTACGTTTAAACATGTAAATCTTCTTTTTCCTTTGCTGCCCCCCTCCCCACACATTCTTGATCGAAAAAACACAATCATTTCTTATTACTTAATGATAAAAGAAACAGGTAAATGTAATTATGTTACAGCTACTTGAAGTTATTTATTAACTTTAAACTACATAATACTCAATAAAAGCTACATACGAGAGCAAATGAATGATATGCAGCCAAGAGTTCATTCGAACCACGAGAAAAAAACACTGGCAATAGCAATCAAAGAGCAAAATTACCATATGTTCTTGGAGAGCAAAGGGGCCTCCACTTTATCCGTTTTGATTTGCTGGTACCGAGGAATCAAGAGCCAAATCTTGAAGCTCCTTACGTTGGATATAGTTATGCAAAATTGTGAGCCTAGCTGTCTCAAAGGCAAAGTAACCCAAAGCTGAGAAACAAGCACTATGAAGAACTCTTGGCCCCATTCCGCGGGTAAATCCAACCCACCCTTCTTCCTTCAAAATCTGTCTCACAGTAGACGAAACACCACCATACATTGCTTCTGCAACCTTATTCACGGCATCACCATGAACCTGAGTCATCAATCTTGTCTTAACCACATCCAGAGGAGTTGTCAATGAAGCCGAAATAGCCCCAGCCAACGCCCCGCAACAAACACTTTGTAAAGGCTCCAAATTACCCTTCTCTGTTTTCTTTAATACAGCAGCTTTCAAGTATTCAAATGATGAATAGCTTAAAACCCCAGCAGGTAAATTCCTCAGTAATGTAGCACTATAACCAGCATAAAGCCCCAAAATTCCATCTTTCTCCAAAATCCTTAATAAAACCTCCCAAGACCTTCCCTTTGCACCAGCCTGCATTCTCTGAGTAATCAATTCCTTGGGAACCATTATAGCAGAAGAAACTATGTTCCCCATTGCCCCAGCAGTAGGAGGGATCAATACAGCAGGATACTGAAATTTTGACAAAATTGACTTCCCAAATTCACAAGTACCAAAATACACAGCAGAAGAAGCAGTTGAACCAACAATTACAGCAGAAACCCCACTGTAAAAACCAAGAATTCCCTTATTTTGGAAAGTCTTGACAATGGCATCAATTGCTCCACTGTAAATTTCAGATGCCCCTTTTGTCTGAAGCTTAGTTTTGATGGTATCAAGCGGGTGTAAACAAACATAAGTAAATGCCCCAGCAATCCCACCAGCACCAGCACCAATTAAAGCTCTTTCAAGAACAGATAAATTCTTGAACAAGGCCTGGACTTTAGGAGAACCTCTTGTAGCCGGTTTTAGCAAATTCTGAGAAGTGGGTTTTTCTGGGATTTTGGTTTCAGATTGAAGAGAAAGAGAAGTTGAGCCAAATTTAAGACTCTTTCTGTAATAATTACCATTTTTTCTTGTTCTAGCGGGGTTTGTGAAATGGTGGAAAGATGAGGAAGAAGAAGAAGAAGATAAAATGGCAGAATTGAGATTGTTGAAGAGGGAATTGAAATCTTGGATTGTGATTTTTGAGTGTTGTGAATTGGAAGAGAGGAGACTCAGAGAACTCTTATTGATTGGGTTCTCCATTGTTGGTTGACACCTCTCCTAGGGATTCCAGGCCATGGATGCCTTTGGGACTTTATATTCTGATTTGATCCAAAAGGACCTTTTTGGGCTATGGGCTGATACCAGTCTGTAAATTGGTTGTATTTTTTGGGTCATGGGTGCTTATAATCGGGTCCGATATTAGGCTTTGCAAAAATAATTGTCCAGATTTTATTTTTCTTGTTATGATATGAAATATGAGAAAACATTCCTATATATACATAAATTATTTTTTCTTTTCTCTTTTTGTCAGTAAACTTGTATTCTAACTCTTTATATACCTAAATTATTTTCGAACTACCTATTATTAAGTATCAAATTAGTGTAAAAACTTGTCATTTTCAGCCATTTTGAGCACGTGTTCTGTACATGTTTATCAGTCTTAAGGGTACTTTATCAATTTAAGTCCTTAACACTGGGAATATGGACAGAACAAGTGACTAAAAGTGGCAGAAAACCAGTAGTTTTACACTAATTTGACAAAACAGTAGTTTGAAAATAGTTTCTGTGAAGAAAGGGATAAAGTAAAAGTTTACTAATAAAAAGATAAAAGTAAAAATTGTTTATGTATATATAGAGAGCTTTTCTCTATGAAATAATATCTTGTTCCGAATTGGATATTAATATTTCACTTGCATAACAATTAACAAGAGTAATTTGATAATGAATAAGTTACAATAATATTATGCATATAAACGGTCAATTTTGATTTGGTAATTTAGTTATTTAGTTTCACTACCAATAATACCCTTAAATATTTATTGATATTGCAAAAGAAAAAACTATTCTCTAATATTACTTCCCCTTGAATAGTTATAGATACCGCACAAAAAAACAACTAATCTCTAATTCTACTTCTAATTTTTTTTTATAAAGATGTTTTTTTTAAAAAAAAATTATTTATTGGGGGAGGGGACCTATCTATTATAAGAAATTGGTGATTCAAGAAGAGGGAGGGAATTTGAACTCATGACCTCTACGTCATGTAGGCCTCAAGCATTGGCCACTAGACCAATACCTCATTGGCACTTCTAAATTATTAAAAAGTGTTAATGAATATTATTCTTAAAATTTGTTATTGTAAGATAATCTCAAATAATTGTTTCAATTTATTTTTTATGAACATTATCAGTCATCGAAATTTATTGCTTGAAGTCACAATAAATTCTTTCAAAAGTATTCTAATTAATTAATAATTTTCAAATAAAATTGAACTAAATTTAGGCATCGAAGTAATAAATGCAATAAATGATTTAACCAAAAAAAATAAATCTAACTAAATTCGAGCATCAAGTAATAAATGATTTAACCATCTGATGCCGAGTAACCTCAACTCCGGCCGGCTGACAGTTAATCTGTCAGAACTGGTATGTGTGAAGGAGAATTTTAGCTTAAATTCATAATGAATGGAAGAGAGAAATGTTATGATTGGTAGTTAATGAATACGTAAAGTAACGTCGTTTTGAGTAAAACGACACAAACTCCTCTAATTAGAGACTTTTTCTGGCTTTTGCTCAAATGGGTAAGTATGAGAAAGGGAAGTTGAGTTTAGCTGAGCTGAGCTGAGCTAAAAGAGAAGTTGAAGATGATGATTTACTGAAGAAGAATCTTGCATTGACATTGTTGATTCCTCGTGAATGCAAGTACAAACTAAGGTGGAAGGAGTAAATCAACTTTGGGATCTAAATCGTGTATATATATATATATATATATATATATATATATATATATATATATATATATATATATATATATATATATAAAGTTGAGACGGAAGCCTGTGGAGTCGACACGTGGCATATTATAGGCTATTCTTCAATACAAAACTTACACGTGACATTTGGAGTATTGATTATTTCCTTGGACATTGTACCCTATTAGTTAATGACATAAATAGAATTTTTAGGTAACTATGAAGCTAAACTATTAAGCAAAATAGTTCATGTTACCTATAGTTATAGTAGAATAGCTAATAGTTATAATATTTTACCTCTTTATATAGAGTTTTTTCTTAGTCTCTAAGATTAGAACAATAAATTCTTTGATTATATTAAATTCAATGTATTAATATGGAGAAATGAAAAGTCTCTTCTTTTATGGTTATCATTCTATTTATAATAAAATTGAGGTGGAAGTCTGTGGAGTCGATACGTGGCATATAGTAGGCTATCCTCCAATACGAAACTTACACGTGGCATTTGGAGCATTGATTATTTCCTAGGACATTGTACCCTATTAGCTAATGGCATAAATAGAATTTTTAGGTAACTATGAAGCTAAACTATTAAGCAAAATAGTTCATGTTAGCTATAGTTATAGTAGAATAGCTAATAGTTATAATATTTTACCTCTTCGTATAGAGTTTTTTCTTAGTCTCTAAGATTAGAACAATAAATTCTTTGATTATATTAAATTCAATGTATTAATATGGAGAAATGAAAAGTCTCTTCTTTTATGGTTATCATTCTATTAATGTTCATTAGGTATATAAAACTATTATCCGTATTTAATTATGAAATTATACATATTCCACACATATATGATTAGCTTTAAAAAATTTACTCCTGATTACTATTTATATAAATTCATGTATCGTGAAAATTAATATCCATCCATTCCCATTTAATTGTCGTTTAGTAGATTTATAGGTATCCAAATTAATTTTCATTTAAGGATCTTTTATTAGTTGTCAACAATTTATTCCAATTATACCCTCGACATTTATTTTGTTTGTCGCCTCTATCATCCCTATTTTTTCCTTTCTTTGCTTATGCTATAGAAGAGAAAGGGGTAATATAATGACAAGTTCCTTAATTTTCTAAAATTGTATAAAGAGTATATTTAGGAATGGAGGGAGTAATAGATATTATAATTATTTTATGAATTTACTAATGTATAGAGTTAAAAACATGAGCAAGAAATTTTCCTACATAAATTATTTGTGGAAGAGAAGCCGAATTTTTTTTATCATGATTACACGCTAACATGTATGCATAAGAAAGTGAAAGAGAATGTAAAGCAATTTAATGGTTATTTAATAAAAGTGAGGAAGAAGAAAAATAACCTTCTAGATGGATAAATATTACGAAAAATATGAAAATTCGTATCTTAAATACATAAGTAATTATAGTATATGTATTTAAGACAATAATCATAATTATATATAAGTAACTAAAAGAAAATGAAAATTGAAAAAAAATGGATTTAATCAAATAAAAATAAAACAAATCATTTCCCAATATGATTATTTTCCTATTGAAAGACTATTGAAATTCTATAACAATAAACTCTAATAATTAAAATTTTAAAAAAATAGATTTCAAGAAACCATTCCTATTTTCAAAGAAAGGAATTTTCATATTCTAAACAACAAATTATAATGACTATTTAAATCTATATATAATATAAAGTTGGAGTAGAAGTTTGAGGGGGCGACACGTGGCGCGTTGTAAGATCAAGCCCAATCAAAATTTTCATGTGACATTTGTTATTAATTTTCCCCACGAATTTATTGCTCCATTAGCTATTAATTTCAGTTTCAATCATAAATTCCTATAGAGATGAAAAGTTGGATCACAATTGATAACATCAATTTATGCAACAATTATGATTGAAATAAGTATCTTGGAAGTTACAAGAAAACTTGCACTATCTTCATAATTATGGAACAATTAATCTAACATTAATAACTTAATTAAAAATACTTTTCCAATTATTCGTTTTCAAAAGTTCATAGTAGTAATAGATATCATTCGCATTGATGAAATATATAAGAGTTTTAGAAATTTGAATAGTCTCATTGATAAATACATGTACTCATGCTATTGAATACCATTTAGGAAATTCATTAAGTTGAATTATAAAATGAATAATGATTTATCTAATAAGCTGGAAAAAACTATTCAACAACCTACAAGTATCTATATAAAGACAGAAATATCAATAGAAATAAATTGTGAAAATGCCCATAGCTACAAACATGAACTATTGTATGATAGGTAATGGATGTAAACAACAGTAGGAGACGACATATTTAAAAGGGAAAAACGGGGAAAATGAACTCAAAATACTTGGAATTCCAAGCGGCAATGAGAACATAAATTACTAAAGGACTTAGGAACTGATTTGTAGACAAATTTATTTCAAGAAAAAAAAAAGGGAAGTCTCAACAGACGTTTTGCATTGCCAATTAGAGTAGTTGTAATCCATAGCAATCCAAAAAGGCAGAAGGTTTAGGCGAGGGAATCAATCAACAAGCGAAGAACGTTTGTTGTATCTATATCCAATATTTTTTTTTTTATATATTTGTCGTCTATCTTTTAGTTGTTATTTGTTTAATTTTGCTCTTTTTTTTACACTGATTCAAGTCAATTGGCATGCGGGTGATCAACGACAAAAAGTAAAAAATCGATGTCTGGCACTGTGAGTAAATTTTGTAAAATTTATCATAGATTAGTATTTCAATTACTGTTCTATACATAGATAAGTAGAGAAGTACGAGTATGAAAAGATTCTTCAAACTTACACCAAAAGATAGTAATTACGCATTTTCAATTACTTTTAATTTTGAATTGCAGACGGGCTCTTCAAGAGTGGAGGAGTTAAGCATGATAGGTGATTGCAGATAGTTATTGAAGAGCAGCTGCCTCTTTTCTGTTCTTTTTTTGTATAGTATGTTTTTCTGATAAAACTCGCTTATCTCATCTCTCTTCTTTTCCCTTTGTGACGTTAGAGACAACCTGTCTTCTTCACTCATTTCTATTTCTCTCTTTACACATATATTGGGCAGTAATGAAAAATTTGCGTGTAAGTTACATAATTTTTTAATTAGTCAATCTTCTTGATTTAATTCCAGTTTTTAAAATTTTGATCACCATATTTGGTCATTTGTGATGAGATTTCAATTGATACGATTATTCTTGAAAATTCCAGAGAAATAGATTCATTGAATTAGGACAATTGTACCGTAATTCATGGGACTAGACTTCAAAATGTGATTAGAACATAGAAAATTGGCAGGGCATTTCTCAAATATTTTAGAATTTAATATGTGCCTAACAAGTTGATGTATAGAAGCAAACAACAAAAAATTACAAGGTTAACCTTGTCTCTTTTTTTCCTCCTATTCTTTGGCAGACATAGATACCATGCACATGATCTATTATATGTTACTTATACATTGTGGCTTGAATTTAGAGGAAAAAATTGGGGTTTTAAAAGATATTTATATGTTTGTTGTTGCTTAAGTTGATCGAATCAAAAGGTACCTCAGTACAAGGGGAGATTCTAGCATATGACTCTTTTATTACTACTGTTTTAGTAAAGTTTTTCCAAAATAAATAAATGAAAAATTCCACTCTATATTGAAGTTATTAACTGTCTTCCATTTGATTATGACTTCTTTGCCGGGATCTTTAGCATTTGTATTAGGATAAGATTTTTAGAAATCTTTCAATGGAGAATGGAAATTAAAATTAATGGAAAAAGAAAATTATTATAAAAGGAATTATCTTATAATGGTTATGAAATTTTTTATCTCTTTGGAAAAAAAAAGAGGAACTACCATCCGCGCTACGCGTGGGCTTAAAATACTAGTCCTACATATAAAAGGGAAGTTGGCGGCTGCTAAGATTCAGTATAAAGTGAAAATTATGGAAATTGAAGACTCATTTCAAATTATCTGCTCAATATTTCGATGAGAGTTTGTTTATGCTTTCTCTTGACCATTACCATTATTAGTATGATATATATGGAATGATTTCATGTTGATGTTAGTTGATGTTTAGTCGAAGTAGTGGAGGTGGTGTTCTATTTACGATCATCGTAGTCGAACCCATTATTCGAAATGGGCATTACTCCTCTCTAGCTTTTTCCATTGGAGTCCGAGCAGTTTTGATCATCAACCAGAGCTGAAGAGTTTGTTTTCTGTTATCATTTTCATTATTATCTATTTAGTTTATCTATGGGTTAGATGTTATTATCTTGAGTAGTAGTGATTGGAATGATCTTATGATAATTTGTAATTTGATTATGAGGAGTTAGTTGAAATATATATATATATATATATATATACCATCTACTTATATATTGTTTTGCTCAATTCTTGGTTCTTAATTGCTTTTTGGACATTGTTGTGTGGATTTGCTCTGTTAGATTTGGGTAGGATATGACACAACCCCTGGCATACGAAAGAATAAACATTCTCCTAAAGCCCACCAACCGCCTCTCTGCAGATTTAAAAACGGCATTGGCTAACCTTTCTTCTTCTACGATTTTTCAAATTTGCTCGGACAATGTTAAGATTTAATCTGGTGTAGCCTAGCTTTTGTCCTTTTATGTTTTGCATGTCTGGCAAGTTGTTTTGCATGTCTTCTTCTTTGTGATCTCAGCTCCATAATCATCTCCCTGCATCTCAGCATCAGGCGTTTAGAAACTCAGCGTTGCATCTCGAGATTCGTCGTCCTTGGCCTCCAATCTAACTTTGGCGGAGGCTTCGCATATCTAGATTGTTTTACTATTCATTATTTTCTGACAAACTTTTCGGGCCATTTTTGTACGCAATTTTGGCACAGTGCTTGTTTTGTTCTTCCTCAACTACTGTCATCAAACCCTCATCGCCAACCATATTTTCTGACTGAATTATTCGATAGACCGATCAAGTCGATCGTGGGTTTGAACTTGATAATTAGTCATTATAGCCAATTACTGATAATTGGAATAACTTCTTGAATATTGTTAGAAATAATAGGCATGTATCAGGAAAATTCAACAAAATTTAACACACGTTCATATCCCCAATCAGGGTCACTAACATATAACAATTATCTATAACAATGTGTCGACAAGGCCTAGTAATTCCAAAGTAATAAATCAACCAATATAGAGAAAATACTTGAATCGGAAGAAATTACTATATATAAGAAACCCAAAGTGTATTTGATGAACTAACTCAATCACCAGTTGAAGCTGGTTTGTCTTCAAGAAGTTATTTGCCCACTTACCACTGTGAAATGTTACTACGACTTCTTGCAAGATAAGACGTTTCAGATCATCGTCGGCTCGATCACCTCAAAAGCTTCTTACTCGTTGGATAAATTCCAAGATATAAATAATAAAATATGGAATAAATGAATTTTAGCGAGAGTTGAAAATTTTGCGATAATTTTTTGTGGCACTGTAAGATACATATATCTAATTACAAACCCTTTTTTTAGGTTTGGACCAATCATATACTCCTAAATAATCATTATAATCTTCTGGGAGTTTTGTGTTTTTTAATTAAACTAAAAAAAATTGAATTGTTTACTGTTTAGAATATTTTGTGTTTATTAATTTAATGAAAACTAATTCTTTTCTTAATTAGATTCAAATTTAACCACTCCTAAAATCTTATCTTAATTATATATTATATATCACTAACTTCCGATACAAATTTATTATCCCTGTCATTACTCAAACACACCACGCCTGATTTCAATCCACATCTCCCTCCCTCAAAATCATACTCTCTCCATTCTTCAATATAGAACGTTTAGGATATTTTGAAAAAATTAAGGAATTTAAATAAATAGTAATATTTCCACCACAATTCCAAGAATACCCCTTCCTCCATCTCTTTTACTTTTCCAATAAAAGATATGCTGGGGGGTATAATTGGAATAAATTGTTGACACCTAATAAAAGACATCTAAATGAGAATTAATTGGGAATGGAGGGAGTTAACATATTCCAACTTCTCACTAAAATCTTCTATTATTTGTTTTCACCGGCTCTTCAATTCTAGACTTAGAGAAGACATTCCCAATTTCGAACAATTTTTTCTCACTTTTTTTCTTTCTATTCTTCTAATTTTTAATTATCATCCATGGATTATTTTGATTTGTAGGCTCACATTATACAATACGAAACTGAATAAAAAAATAATAATTCTAATTACATCGCTCATGCCGTGTGATATGAAGCTTGAAGATGTAGAATCGTTTATGGTCAATTTTCCATGTTATTGTAATTGTAATTTTATTTCTTTTGTGTTACTTAACCATCTTATTTATTTATTTATTTGGACTAATATATTTGAGTTTTGTATTAGAATTGTCGTCTCCACAATAATCTTCAGAAGTCATATATTCGATACACTTAAACTTTCAAGGTACTAGATGTAAATGCTTCCATTTTTTTTTAAAAATAATCTAGTACTCACATTTTATTTTTATTTTTATTTTTGTTCATTTTTCATGGTTGATTGTAGCACAATGGGACGAGCTTCGTATTGGTCTAAGAGAAATTGGTTAGTTCTAAAGTTTTTCTGTCTATCTCTTTTCTTCAATACTTTTGTTTAATTTTTTTGTATAATTTGTTTTGTATGTTACATTTTGTTCTTAAATATATTTTTCTAGATTGATGGTAGCACAATGGCATCGAGTTCTTGAGTATATACAATTCTAAAGCTTGTATGTTATCTTTTCTCTTTTATGTTTTTTAACATATATAATTTGTTTTATCTTACATTTTGTTCTCAGATATCAAGATTATTTTCATGCTTAATGCTTATCTACAGGGACGAAGTTAGGAATTTGTTGTTGGGGGAGGCAGTGGCGGAGTCAAAAAAATTTCTTTGGGGGTACAATTAACATTGATAAAATAAATTCATAAAAGCATATAAACATTGGCGGAGCCAAAAAAAATTTTTGATGAGAAGGACTCTCGAGAAGAAAAAATAAATATTTACAATGGAAATTAAAATATATATCATGTTTGATTGTTGAATCCAAAAAAGAACAAGCTTGAATAAAAAGGCCCCAAAGACCTTTTTTGTATGATTAGACCAAAATAAAAGGCCATTTAGAAATATTATGGGTATTAGAGATGAAGTTGGAGGAAACATGAAGGGCTTATTATTAATGTGAACGAATTTTTTTTTATTTTTGATAAAATCTTATATTATATAATCTATTAGTAATTATGAATTTTTTGATGAAATTTTATAAATATTATAATCTCTTACACAATTAAGTTTGTTACAATTTTAACCAAAATTGTTAAGATATAAGTGGTGTAATTCCTATAATTCACTGAACTAAAAAATCTAATTTTAAATCGTAAAGTGATTCAAAATGTTCACGGGATGAGGTGTTATAAAAACAAAACTAAAATTATAAAAAAAAATTTGTTTTTTTTTGGAAAAAAGTTGGGAGGGCACCCCTAGCTCCGCCCTGATGGGGGGAGGGGCGAAACCCGATAAAAAATTTTTGGGGAGCAATAAAAAAAGGCCAAAAAAATTTCTTGAGGGAGTAAACCCGATAAAAAATTTCAAAATACACATAAAAATTTTCAAAATACACATAAAATTTTGATAGCCCGCCCTCGCCCCCGCCCTTCTTATCTAAATACATTAACAATTGTTATTAGTTTTGCAGAAAAAAATTGTAGTAGCCACGAACAATATGGAATGGATGAAGAGGAAAGCTGAAGCAAAAATTAGAATATGAACTCTCTTTTTTAATCTTTTAAATCTATCACTTCTTATCCGATTTGACGGGTCCTTGAGGTATAAAATAAGAAAATAAAGGAATGACGCAGAATGTAAAAATTAATGATTTATTTAAGAATTGTAGTTGAGTGGTTTGAGAGGTGAACCATGATTTTATACGTAGAATTCAAAGGAAAGAAGTGCAAGAGGCCCTTAAAAGGATGAAACCAAAGAAGGCAATAGGACCTGATAGTATACCGATTGAGGTTTGGAAGTGTTTAGGAGAAATAGGTGTTGAGTGGTTGACTAACCTTTTTAATAAAATACTTAGAGTTGAGAAGATGCCAATAGAGTGGAGGAAAAGTACTTTGGTGCCATTATATAAGAATAAAGGAGATGTTCAAGATTGTTCAAATTATCGTGGTATTAAGCTTATGAGTCATACTATGAAGTTGTGGGAAAGGGTAATTGAGCATAGATTGAGAAAAAATTGTGAGCATTTCGAGAGAACCAATTCGGTTTTATACCCGGACGATCAACTATGGAAGCAATACATCTAATAAGGCAGTTGATTGAGCGTTATAGAGAGAGAAAGAAGGACCTGCATATGGTGTTCATAGATTTGGAAAAAGCTTACGATAAGGTTCCCCGAGAGGTAATTTGGTGGGCGATGACTAAGAAAGGTATATCTCGGAAGTATATTGATCTTATTAAGGATATGTATGAGGGAGTCAGCACCAGTGTCAGAGTTTGCGGCGGGATAAGTGAAGAGTTACCTATTACAATTGGGGTGCATCAAGGTTCGGTACTTAGTCCTTTTTCATTTACAATGGTTATGGATGAACCCGACCCAGTGTATACAAGATCCGATGCACGTGGTGCATGCTCGAGTTCGTTGATGATATAGTTTTGATAGATGAGACAAGAGCGGGTGTTAATGCCAAGTTGGATGTATGGAGACAAACCTTAGAATCTAAAGGTTTTAGGATTAGTAGAAGTAAAAAGCAGTATATGGAGTGTAAGTTTAGCACTAGCGTAACGACTGAGCAAACCCGTAGTAACTTTGGGTGACAAAAATATCTCGGAGAGTGAGTATTTTCGATACCTTGGTTCTATTATTCAAAAGGACTGAGAGCTTGACTGGAGATGTAGCACATCGAGTTAAAGTCTGGTTGGTTGAAATGGAAGAGTGCGACGGGTGTTTTGTGTGATCGTAATGTACCGCCGAGATTGAAGGGAAAGTTTTACTGTAACCGCTGTTAGACCCAGGCATTATTATATGGTACAGAATGTTGGGCAACTAAGAGGTGTCATATTCAGAAAATGCATGTAGCGGAGATGCGAATGTTAAGATGGATGTGTGGGCATACGAGAATAGATAGAGTGAGGAATGAGACTATTCAGAAGAAGGTTGGTGTAGCACCTATTGAAGATAAGATGAGAGAGAACCGTTTGCGTTGGTTTGGGCACATTAGACGAAGGCCAAGTGATGCTCCGGTTAGGAGAATTGAAGGATTATGTAATGTAGATGGCGTAAGAGGTAGAGGGAGACCGAGGAAGACTTGGATGGAGGTGATAAAAGGGGATATGAATATGCTAGAACTAGATGAGAGTTGTGTTTGGGATCGAAAGAAATGGAGAGATTGCATCCATGTGGATGACCTTACATGATTCTTACTTTGGTTCATGTAGCCAACCCCAATCTGTTGGGATTAAGGCTTGGTTGTTGATGTTGTTGTATTTAAGAATTGTAGTTCTCGTGAACTTTTTTATGATTTAAAGGGGGTATGTGTTTTTTTTTCCCTTCTAATTTTACAAGAATTGACATTCATTTATATCACACAAAAAACGTTGTAGGAGAATGAAATATATTTTGTAAAATTTTCTCTTGGGTTACAAGTGATTTGGAAGATATAGCGAAGTTTGTTTTGTTTTTGAGTTGTTCAACACACAATAATACAATTTTTAACAATAAGTTATTAGTAGGGGTGTCAATGGGTTCGGGCCGGCCTGAACTCGACTCATATAACTTGAAAATATGTGAGCGTGAGCTTATGTGAGCTGAGTGTGAGCGTAATATTCAAACTCGAATTTTATGTGAGCTTAACCCCGCTCAACCCGGTTAAAGCTCGCACCCGAATAAGAATAATATAATTATGTGTATTATATATAATACTAAATTTCTAATTAAAAAAGAAACTTATAAAAACTGGCTACAAAACACATCATTTATTTTTGTCTATGTTTTATGGATTTGTTTAACATTTGATTTATCTTTGGTTATCTTTTTATTAGTTTATCTTGCTACAATAATTAAGTATTATTATATTATGTATATTTGGATTCTCGTTAGAATTTAGTCTCATGTCTCAGTGTACTATTCTTTATACATGATTTTTATTTTTTTGCTAATATAAATTTAGCTCATGAGGCTCGTGAGTTTAGCTCGAGCTCACATTAAAATGTGAGTCGAGAGTGAGCTCAAGGTTTGTGAGCTTTTTGACCGAGCGTGAGTCGAGCTTTTCAATTTTTATGTGAGCTGAGCGTGAACTACGTCAAACTCGACTCTTCGATTGACACCCCTAGTTATTAGGGAATAAATAGTCGCTTTGGGTCCTTAAGTTATTTTCGCTAGCCACTTTTATTCTTTTTAGCAAAATTTATATTTATTTGTCCCTAATTGATTTTGATGCCCGCCAAAATCATCATTCCGTCCAAAACTTTGATAAATTCCAACAAAGTGGGTGACATGGCATTAAAGTTTACATTCCCTCCTCTCCATTCTAAGGGTAAAATTAGAAAAAAAATCATATTTTCCACTACCACCTCTAGCGCCACCTCCCTGTCCACTACCACCACCACCATTCTTATTCTAATTTTGACCGCCGCCTCCATTTTTTCCGTCTTGAGGTTGCCCAGAACCACCATTGAGAATCCACAACCACAAAATAGACCATTTTCTTCTCTTCCCTCCATCAACAATTTCCCAGCCAATCAAACAATTTCATGTCTTGTTGGTAAAGATATGCATATTCTTATGATCTGCTCCACCACTTATTCAATCTGTCATTGATTTTTTTTCAAATTTTAATGAACATTCTAAGATGAAAATGAACATAAACAAAACAAAAAATTCAAGTGTATACTCGTAATTAATATAGAAACAAATAAGTAGCACAGCTTACGGAATATCGAAAACTTGTTCTTGTTTTACTGTTCCAAAAGCAGAATAAAAAAAATGAATTTTGCCTTTTCAAATTAGATAAGATAAGAGAGAAAAAATGATTAACAACTCAATATCCCCATTTGAATTTCAACCGTTTATTAAACATATTAGAACGTTGACAATTAAATTAAAATCAAATCATTGAATAATAAAACAAATCCAATTTTTTTTTCTGAAAACATCAGTCAATAAATTAAACAAACAAAAATCCATTTTGAGCTAAATACAAAGATTAAACCCAAACCCATAAAGCCAAAAAACAAAAACAAAGAAATGACCCACTAAAATTCAACAAAAAATGCAAGTATCCCATTAAGATCAAACACTAAATAATTTAAATTTGGTCCACGGAAATAAAGAACATTAGGGCAAAAGATCAAACAGATCGTGGGCTCAATTTATTGTCCTCAATTTGGTGGGGAAATGGATATTTGGGTCAATAAAGACGAAGAATTTTGGGTTAGATTAGGGATGTATTAGGATGATGTTTTCCAATTTTACCCTTCAAGAGAGGAGAGAATGTAAATTTTAAGGCCACGTGTCTAACTTTAACGGAATTTATTAAAGTTTTGGACGGAAGGATGATTTTGACAACGCGTAAATATATTAGGGATCAAAAAAGATAAATTTTGTTAAAAATGATAAAAGTGACTAATTGAAAATATTTAGGGACCCAAACGGCTATTTATTCGGTTATTAGGCAATTGGATTATTTTTCTTGCTTTGAATAGATTAGTAGGCAACTAGATTATGTACGTAGGCTTAGTACATGCAAGAGTTTAGATGGGTTTTAAGGTGATTTTTGTCTTTTTCAGATAAATAACTTCTCTAATTCTAAACCAGATGGAATAGTTAGCTGACCCTCTCTAGGGCCGATTCCAGATCATATATGGAGCATCATATGTAAGTAGCTTCTGATAATTTTCCTCCTCTAACCAACATGTTTCCAAAATCTTCACCGTATATTTTATTATGATTACTTAAGAGGTTTTTAATATTTTTTATGAGACAATGTAAACGCAAATTTCAAGTGGTAAGTGATATCATTTTCATCATACTAACCTAATAGTAATAGTTGAATGCAAATTACAAACTGCTATTCTCTCAATTGATTTGTTCAGTTATGAACTTCAGACATATTATTGCTTTTGTAGTTCCTGCCTTTTTACATCTTTACGTATAGAAATTTTATAATATTTTCTATGGTATATAATAAAATGACGCGTGTATAATACGGGTCACTATACTAAGTATATATATATAGGAAAAATCGAAATTTGAATAGGATTTGGAAATCCAAACACACCAGGAAGTGGTGAGCCTTGCATCTTTAGCCATTTCGCCAAGCCAAACCCTTCATCATGTATGCAGTATGCTTACCTAAAACAGCTGAAATCATGAAAACATTTCCAGGAAAAAAAAAATCTGAAGTATATCAAAATTTAGAGACAAATCCAAGAATCCAGGGACGAACCCGAATGTGCATTTTTTAAAAAATATTAAGAGGTATAATAAATTTTATAAGTAAGTTCGAATATTTTATCGGCTTTAGTCCCCAAATGCTGCTTTTATATGTAATTCGATATATTATTACAGTTTCGCCCCAAAAATCAAATTCCTAACTTTATCTCTGCAAGAATCCATTTGTATTCCGAGTTTTCAACTTGAATTTCCCATTTACAACAAATTCTTCACAGAGAAAACAATTCCATTTTGTCATCTGTTAAGTGTTTTAAGTCAATAAACTACTAAATAAATTAAACTATCCTCCAAATATTATTCAATTCAATACGGCATAATATGGGTGGTATTAGTCTCATAACTCGCCAAACACGACTTAGAATTCTTAACCCTCAAAACTTTGACCAAGTCTCCACACATTTGCCTCACGCCGGCACTGCAATCGCTTTGCATCACCAGCAACACCTTGGTCAACCCTGTTGACTTTCATCACCGCCTCCTGCGCCGCCTTGTCCTGCCCCCAAATAACAGAGGCTCCAGAGCACCTTGATACCGTGCTCCGTTGCCGCATACGAACACTTCATCAGCTTCTTCACCACGGACTTAATACATTCCTCGTCTTCGCTTATCGCTCCTCTCCCATCCGTACACGTGGCGATTAATTCCAAGATCTCCAACGCCTTCTCAGTCACCGATCGAACCGTTTCTGAACCGGACAAAATCTTCCTCACGGTTCGTATGATTCCGAATCGGACGAGCTCCTTTTTTCGCCATTTTCGAAGTTGATATTGAAATCAGAGCTGATAAGCCGGCTTCGACGGCGACTTTGTCGGTTTCTTCGTCGATCAATTTGTAAAGTTCGTTCATTAATCCTTTTTTCTCGGCGATTTTGCGGTGAGATTCGGAGTCCATGGCGATTGAATCTAGAATCTTCGCCGATGAAATTCTCGAATTCAAGGCGCCATCTCGGAAAATTAAAACGAATCTCGATAGATAATCGGAATCGCCGTGCAAAATCCTTCTACACAACAGCTTTTTTACTCCATTTTCCAACAAAACACACTCTAAAATTGATACAATATGTTCACAAATCTCTATTTTCTCAGAACTGCGCAAAAACGTCCACGATATTCGAAATTGCACAGTCGGAGCTCGCGATAAATCTCCGATTCTCCTCCGAGAACCTAACGAAATCCAGAATTTTTGAAATCGAATCGACCGGCGCCGATCTGGTGGCAGAAACTGTACCGAGGTTTTTAATTAAATTGAGTGCTTGATTTCGAGAAAGGACAGAACGCGACAACGGAGACGAAGTAGGACTAACATCGGAAGAAAGCGGTTGCTGGTGGAGATAGTGATGAATGAGGCGGCGAAGAGTGAGATTTGGTGTAAAAATCAGTAGAAGGAAGCACCAGCATGGTGGCCGGACACGTATTATGGCCTTGTGACAGCCACGTCTGAATGGAGCTCCGATCGTAAGTGACGCCGGTACAGAGACTCACGGGAGATTTCATCACGTCCATTGAAATAGGACACCGGAATAAGCTCGGCACCGTCAGATTAAGGTACAATTCGTCCCTCTTAGTTTTGGTAGGAGTACTTGTACTACTCTCCATAATCATTTATTCTTTTCCTTTTCCAGTTTTCCTGCCTATGATCAAAGAGGACAAGGTTTTTATAAGAGGAGAAGGTGACGTCGTTTTAGTCAAAGTTAGGGGTTGCTTAAAGTAAACGAGTATTGTTGGTGATACTATTAACGAGTTAGAGAAAAAGAAAGAGAAGAATTTTTGTTTTTGTTTTAATTAATTAATGAATTAACTGTTTGTTTATGTTGCGTTGGAGGTAGGGTTGTGCATTCGGTAAACCGGATACTCGAATACCGAAATAATTTCTGGATATGGTTCGCTTTTGACTCGAAATTTTATTTTTTTTCTCGTAGAGATCTACTTAATAAAAATTAGACAAAAGGTAAAATTATAATGCACAATTAAAATAAAAATAATAAACTAAAAATTAAGAATAAAAACACAACTCTACAACAATAACATAATACATTAAGTCCCCCAATAATTCGGGTATGTGCGTGGATGAATAAGAGACATGTCTAACATTTGATAATAAATGCACAAAATCATACTCACAAAATGTTATCAAACAGATAGATTGAAGACAACTTTGAATAATATTAATAATACTTATAAGTATAATACAAATGTTTTCGAATAATAAAAAAAATTGGTTTATTTGGTATTTCGATAATTCGATTTTTAAAATTTGAAAATCGAATACCACATCGAATTATTTTAATTTTTTCAAAATTGAACCAAATAAAATAAAATATCGAATAAACCAAACCATATAATAAAATTCGGTTTGGTATTTCGATTTAATCGAATAGTAAAAACCCTACTTGGAGGTTCGAAAAGTTTCGCACTGTTTTTTAGCTTTTGGAATTCATTATCATAAAATCTATTTTGACACTCAATTTAATAAATTGAATCTATGACAAATATCGCGTCCACTCCTCTCCTTGAAATTTTTTATTGAGCCTCTGCAAATGTTTTTTTATTCAAAAAAAAATGTTATTGTTTTTTATTTTGTTTTTATTTATATTAATTGTTTGATTCATGTTTTTCGGCATGCTGCAATTTATTTATTTATTACAATTTTAGAAAGAAGTTGAAATATAAAAATAGCGAGATGGGTTATTAATAAAAAATGGTGAAAATAGTCTGTCCCCGTCTGTGTATATCCTCATCTTTGTACCCAACCAATCAAAATTTTCTAAGTAGATATTTCTTCCAATTATATATACATATTACGAATCGTGAATGACTGGATACGTAAAACTGTAACATACACGATAATGACCAATTTTTTGCCAATAAAAAAGGAAATGGTGTCTAAATAGTAGCCCTTAGTTTTTTTTGGATTTTTCCCGATATTGATCGTTCACATCGACTTCATGGCTCGTAATTAACCCACGCCATCACAAAATTATCTCTCTCCTCATTCTCAGAGCTGAGCTGCTAGCTCTAAACTACATTATTCAATAGAGGTGATACACATCAAAATTATCATAGTTTTTTTTTGGGGTTGTTGAGTTCGAGAAACTGGGGTTGTCGTCCAATAGGATTTAGGAGGGGCCCATGCGTTGATCAACTAGTCGAAGATAGAGAGGAAATCCATGCATGAATTGAGGCACAGGTCAAACTAGACCGTGTATATTTTGTGTGATACTCCTTCCGCAGTCCGGCTCAGGTGCGGAATAGGCAAAATTCCGCACCTGCGGAACATTCCCAGCCGTTGGATGAAATTTTAAACGGTCCAGATTTGGAGAGAGAAAAATTGCGGCTGGATTTAAAATATTAAAAAATAAAACTTTTCTCTCTCCAGATCTGTACCGTTAAAAAATCTAATCCGACGGAACAAAATAATCTCCAGATCTGGGAGTGTGTCCCACAT
Source organism: Vinca minor (assembly GCA_026122235.1). NCBI lineage: Eukaryota > Viridiplantae > Streptophyta > Magnoliopsida > Gentianales > Apocynaceae > Vinca > Vinca minor. Next base: position 18,531 of record JAOCZM010000060.1, on the reverse strand, counting down.
GTGCGGAACAAAAGGACGTTTTGCATAGGAGCCGGGAGCCTCCTTCCGTCCCAAAATATCTATTCACATTTTTTTTAATTTGTTATAAATTAACTGTCCATTTATTCATGATAATTTTTTCAATCTTATCCCTTAAATTACGTGGAAGAGAGAAGAATGAAGAAGAAAATAAGGTAGAATTAAATTGGAAGTAACATTAAATAGAGTTATGTTTGAAATTTTACTATATTATACTATACAATTTGATGAAATCTTAATTCTCGTAAAAATATAAAGTTTGACATATAATTCGGTACTCACTGTAGGAGTATTATTCTGGCATCTAGACTTGGGGAGTATTATTCTGGCATCAAGACTTTCTTGGTCATTTTTCACATTCTCTTTTTCTTGGTAATTGAAGTGGTATTGTTCTTAAATTATGAGACACTTTATTAATCATTGCATTCGGATCAAATACTTTGGGTAATTTATACGAACACGACTACCAAAGGTTCTCTACATCATATACAAAAATAATGTAACCATTTTATTTCACAAATGATCATTCATATCCTTGGTTGTTACTGTTTAAATTATGTTGACGGTTTCTTTAATTCCATCGCTTGGAAAAAGGAAAATTAAAAATTAAACAGTAAATATATAGTGAAAAGTTTGGCACTATTATACTTCATCGATCGGCTTCTAGATATAAGTCTATTTAAGTAATTCTACAAAATTATTAGATGATGATGGAATCATGGGCGGATTTAAGGGGTGGTCAAAGTGTTGGAATTATATATTTTGAATTACTGAAAAATAATTTTTCCACTGTTTTGGAAACACTGAAACAGAAAATGAAATCTGCACTGTATTTTATAACTTCTGAAACAGGAAAAATAAAATCAGAATAATTAAATCTGCACTAAATTTTATAAATTCTGAAACAGAAAAATAATATCAAAAACTGAGACAGAGACAGAAAAAAGTACAGAATAAAAATAATCTGAGACCACTACTGATTATTTATAATAGCAGAAAGATGAACAAAAAACAACAGAAAAATGTTACTGATTTTTGTTTGGAATTAATCCGGGACGAGACAGCAGTATTCCGCTTCCCATTAAGTTCAATATGTCCTGCCTTTTACCAGCTTCTGGCACTCCTGAACACTGAACTCCCAAGGTAAAACGTCCAACCAACTGTTACTGGAAGCAGCAGTAACAAAACCTTCGAATCTTATATAGCAGTTGAACTCTGTAGATGATATGCAAGTGCAAAGGAAAAAACACAGCAGAGTAATGCAGAGGGAGAGAAGATTTTTCGGTGCTTATATTTCTGCCGCCCTGTAGTCGCTTTTTATAGGTCGGATTGATGACTTTGTAAATCGCTCACCATAACAAAAGTTTAATGTTATCATATAGCTACCAAATTCATTAGAAATGAATTGCAGAAGCTGTAACAGTCCATCCATTACACTCTCATAAAACTTAGGTCACATACCACTCTCGCGAATTCTTCTAATCAGTATCCAAAAAGAATTCGAAAAATCCAACAAAGAAAACATGGGCTAATCAGTGCCCGCGAAGTTTTGATCCCTAGCATTCGTGTACGCAGGTCGTGCCTGCACACAAGTTCAAGCTATTTTGGCATCAACAAAACTTCGAATTGCACCCCCTACGCGGGCACACGCGAGTTTCTCACATAGGGCATAATACAAGTAACACAATTTAAACCCATGTCAACCACTTTAACTTATAAAGTGAAAAACACTTCCAAAGGTTTCCCATGTGGGATGTGGTTTAAAAAACCCATTTACCACATTTCATCCACCCTACTTTATACCAATTTATCATTCACACCAATAATTGATTTTCTCACATGTCATATATCATCGCGAAGCTTGCGCAACCCACTTCGTGATAAACTCAATAACATTCAAAACTGAGCGGTGTAACATATACATATATTAGCTCAAATATGTCCTCACGACACATTAATTACACATTAATTCTTTGAGAAAAGCAAATTCTCCAACAATCCCCCACATGAATGAAAATCTTTTATAAAATGCACATGAAATGCAATGCAAGAGTTCGACGAGAATTCGTTGCATCAGGATAGGTAGTTGTTAGCTTTGAACCTTCCCTAGTGAAATACAATCGGATACACTTGCTAACCAGTGGACGCGATGCCTCGAATCGCTCAGCCGCTATGTGTGTATCAAGACAACGATACTCACACAACGATTTCTCTAAACCGTTAATCGATTCTTTCGTTGTTGTCCATTTCGCCCTCGACTCGCTTTGGAAATGTTCATCGAATGCTCTAGAGATTTAGCCCTAAAGTCATCTTATAGAAGTGGCCCCCATCACATTTGATATAGGTGATCTCTTATTTAGAAGTATCCTCGTCATACTTCACGTGATACGTATAAGGATCATTGAAAACTTTCGCTTATCCTCCAATGGACAGTGTCTATCACTCTTTCACCTTAGGAATGAGCTGGGAACTCATTTTCCCGAGTGCTTTGTTCGACTCCCCCACAATTCGGTTTAGTCCCTTTGAACCTCGCAATCGGGCTTTACAATCCCGTAGGGTTGCCATCATGAGTGGTAATCAATTTTACTGGGCTTCACTCCCATTCCCCTCGATGAAATCTCAACAAGATCTCTCGTTAGACCTTTTGTTAATGGGTCCGCTATATTTTCTTTGGATATCACAAAATCCAAAACTATAACACCGGTTTTCAAAAGTTTCTTTACTTTAATTTATGTCTACGACGTATATGTCTAGACTTCCCATTATACACATTATTCGTTGTTCTACCAATAGTCGACATGCTATCACAATGTAAGCTAACCGGTGGCATTGTTTTTTGAAAATATTGGAACATCTTCCAAAAATCCACGTAACTATTCTACCTCTTCGCCCGCTAGATCCATAGCTATGAATTCCCGATTCCATAGTTGATCTCGCAATACAAGTTTGTTTGCATGATTTCCATGAAACCGCCGCACCTCTAATTACAAAAATGTATCCGCCATGGATTTTATATTTTTCGAATCGCTATCCAATTTGCATCGTTGTATCCTTCAAGTACACTGGATATCTTGTAAAAATAATCCATAGTTAGAAGTGTATCTTATATATCTAAGTACTCTAACTAACGCTTTCAAAGGTTTCGTGAATCGGGATTACTTGTATACCTCTCCGCCTATTGACCGAGTTTGCAATATCCGGGTCTAGTGCAGCCCATGAGATACATTAGACTCGCCTATGATCCTAGAATATTCAAGTTGTCGCACACCTTCTCCACGATTCTTGTGAAGATTAGCACCTACTTCAATAGGTGTTCTTGCAATTAAATCACTTCTTTTATCAAATTTGTCTAATATTTTTTTTAATATAATGACTTTGAGAAAATGAATATCCATCCGATGTTTTGGAAACTTTCATTCCATGTATTACATCAGCATGACCCATATCGAAGTTTTGCTACAACAATTTCTTGGTAACTTTAATATTTTCTTTGTTACCAATAATAATCATGTCATCTACGTAGAGACAGACTATTACATAATTGTCTTTGCTTTCTTTCACGTAGACACATTTATCACTCTGGTTTATTTGAAAACCAATTGATAGCATTACACTATCGAATTTTTCATGTCATTGTTTAAGTGCTTGTTTGAATCCATACAGTGATTTGACAAGTCTACACACCTTGTTTTCTTGGCCTGGAACAACATAACATTCAGGTTGTTCCATATATATTTCTTCTTCCAGTTCTCCGTTAAGAAAAGCTGTTTTCACATCCATTTGATGGATCTCCAAATCAAACAAGGCTGCAAAAGCAATAATTAGCCTGATTGATATTTTTCTAGATACAGGGGCATAAGTGTCAAAATAATCAACACCCTCAGTTTGTCTGTATCCTTTAATTACAAGTCTTACCTTGTACTTGTCAATTGTACCATTAGGTCTCATTATCCTTTTAAAGACCACTTGTGACCTAATGCTTTACAACCTGGTGGAAGTTCCACAAGTTCCCATGTATGTTTTTGAAGAATTGAATTTATTTCTCTATCAATTGTTTCTTTCCATAAGTCTGAATCTGGAGAAGTAATTGCTTCTCTATAAGTCAAAGGATCATTTTCTAACAAGTAAGTTAGAAAATCTGACCAAATGACTTTTCCCTTCTAGCTCTTTTGCTACGTCCCTGGGTTCTTCAACTTCTTCTTGAAGTTCTTTTCCCCCACAATCTTCTCAACATGATTGTTTTTTAGTGGTCTAAGCTTGAACGCTTAATGTAAGGAAAATCCCTTCAAAGCAGGAAGCATCCCTAGCCTCAATAATTGTATTTACATGCACTTCGTAGTTATCTCGATTTATGCACTAAAAATCTATAAGCACTACTATCATGTGCATATCTTATAAACACACAATCTACCGTTTTAGGTCCTATTCTCGTCCGCTAGTGGTGCGGAATTGGAACCTTTGCTAGACATCCCCAAACTTTTATGAACTTATAAGAAGGTGCGTGACCTTTCCATAATTCATAAGGAGTTTTATCTAGTCTCTTATGTGGTAGTCCTGCTTTAGGATGTGATTTGCAGAAAGCAAAGCTTTCCCCCACAAATTTAGGGGTGAGCCGTAACTTATTAGCATTGCATTCATCATCTCTTTAAGAGTTCTATTTTTTTCGCTCTCGCTATTCCATTTTGATCTCGGAGTATAGGGTGCAGCTTGTTTGATGAATTATCCCACTTTCAAAGACACAACCTGCTCAAATGGAGATACATATTCTCCACCCATATCACTTCTTAGCCTTTTAATTTTCTTGCCAAGTTGATTTTCAACTTCAGCTTTATAATGACTAAACATAGATATTGCTTCATCTTTACTTCTCATTAAGTAAACATAACAAAATCTTGTGCAATCGTCAATGAAAGTGATGAAGTAATTTTTACCGCCTCTTGATTGCACATATTTTAAATCACAAACATCCGTGTGAATGAAATCTAACTGCTTCGAACTTCTTTCCATTGAATGAAAAGAGGATTTAGCTAGCTTTGCCTCAATACAAGTCTCGCACTTGTAATTTTTTATCAATGTTAAATTTTGGAAGTAAGTTTAATGAAACTAACTTTTGTATACTTTTAATATTTACATGACCTAGTCTATCATGCCATAAATTAAAAGACTCAACAAGATAAGCGGATTTAACATCTTTATTAGCCTCTTGGGCAATTTTTCCAAACTGAGCTAGTGGAAGCCTCGCTACATTAACGCCTAATTGGCTCAAGACTGTAGTACAAATCATTACATTCATTTTAAATAAACTACCAAACTAAATACCCTTTTTCCCACAAAGGCACCATTCTTGGTAATAATAAACTTGTTTGCTTAAAAAACAAGTCTAAAACCTTTGTTGTTCAAAGACTATTCCCGAAATGAGGTTCTTCCCGATCTCTCGGCACATGGCACACATCGACCGAGTCACCTCCTTTCCCGATGTCATTTTTTAGGACAACGGTGCTCTTTCCCTCTATTTTGGAGGTCGCAGAGTTCCCCATATAACGTACTCCATCTTCTACACTTGGTATGTCTTGAACATCCATTTATTAGTACAGTATGTGACTAGTGGCCCCCCGTATCAACAAACCACTCCTTTTGGTTGCCTCCAACCAAGTTTACCTCTCAAACGACAGACTACTGAGATGCATGTCTTCTATTCCAGAGCCCAGCTTTTCCATCTTCCGCCACATTAACTCGGGGCAGCCTTTCTGATTCCTGGTTCTTGTTCCCAAAGCACTGTGATTTCTCTTGCTCTTGTTAGTTATCGCAACTCGACTACATCAATCCTTAGCTTTGTGGTTAGGTTTACCACACACATAGCGAGTTCCAAAGAAACTTTGAGTTTGAAATCTTTGACTCATTCTGGACGCTTTCTCTTAGCATTAGTCCTCGAGTTTTCTCGTCTCAACTACATTTGTCTTAGCAACATGAGCTACTAGGCTTCTTACTCATCTTTCTAGAGTCCCTGTCTCAATCCTCGCTTTCAACATCGATCTTCCAAAGTCATTTCCTTCTTCGTGTTTCGTAATGCTTGAAATCATACCAAGAAGGAGTGAGCTTCTCAATCAATAACGCCACTTGTAAAGAGTCGTTAATTCCCATGCCCTCAGCCGACAAGATCATGATATATCTTTTGAAGCTCTTCACTGCTCAAGAACAGACTTTTCCATCCACCATTCTCGAAATCATGGAAACGAGCTGCTATAAACTTTTTTGGACCTCAGCATTATCCACAAGATATTTTTTTTCAGTAGATATTCCCATAAATCTTTTGCTGTACATTTTTCATAGTACAACTGATAAAGGGAATAATCTAAATTCATTAATATACTGTGCCGACAGAGGTAGTCAGCACTTAGCCACGCTCGTACTGTGGTTTCAGATTGAGGATCATTACTATCCTCCACCGGTTTATCCTCAGTGATAAACCGAATAAGATGTTGAGTGGTAAGGAAAAAACATTATTTTTTTCCTTCCACAACTTAAAATTGTCGCCACCCTTAAATTTTTTCTGGGTTTGTCAAACCGACCAAAATGAATTGGCTCGGCTTTGGCATGGCAGCCCACAAACGGTGGAAAGACGGTCTCAATACCGCCCTGTCTCGATTCCCGAAAGCGAGGAACCACGCGAGTTGGAACCCCAACCGAACATTACCTAACCAAGTGCCAATATCGTAGTAAAGCAGCTTGATTTTTCGTGATTTGCCATTTCTCTATAATAAAAACAAAAAACAAAGTTAGTAATCTATTACGTAAATAGCACCGTAAAAATAAACACGTAAATAATTAATATTGAACTTAAGACTTTTGGAATTATATATTCGGATTATCGAAAAATAATTTTTCCAATCGCTTTTGGAAACACCGAAACAAAAAATGAAATCAGCATAAAGATTTTATAACTTCAAGCAGGAAAAATAAAATCGAATAATTAAATCGCATCGAATTTTATAAATTCTCAAACGAAAAAATAAAATCAAAAACTCGAGACAGAGACAAAAAACAGTACAGAATAAAAATAATTTGAGACCACTACTGATTATTTATAATAGCAGAAAGATGAACAAAAAAACACAGAAAAATGTTACTGATTTTTGTATGGAATTAATCGGGGACGAGACAAGCAGATTCCGCTTCCCATTAAGTTCAATATATCCTGCCTTTTACCAGCTTCTGGCACTCCTGAACACTGAACTCCCAAGGTAAAACGTCCAACCAACCAACTGTTACTGGAAGCAGCAGTAACAGAACCTTCGAATCTTATATAGCAGTTGAACTCTGAAGATGATATGCAAGTGCAAAGGAAAAAACACAGCAGAGTAATGCAGAGGGAGAGGAGATTTTTTCGGTGCTTATATTTCCGTCGCCTGTAGTCGCTTTTTATAGGCCGGGATTGACGACTTTGTAATCGCTCAACCCATAACAAAAGTTTAATGTTATCATATAGATCGACCAAATTCATTAGAAATGAATTGCAGTAGTCATGAATGATCCCATCCATTACACTCTCATAAAACTCAAAGTTGTTACGACCACTCTCGTAATTCTTCTAACTCAGTATCCAAAAGAATTTGAAAAATCCAAAGAAGAAAACATGGGTCGATCGAGCCCACGAAGTTTTGGTCCTCGCATTCGTGACGCAGGTCGCGCCTGCACACAAGTTCAAGCTATTTTGGGCATCAACAGAACTTCGAATTGCACCCCCTACGCGGGCACACGCGAGTTTCTCACATAAGGCATAATACAAGTAACACAATTTAAACCCATGTCAACCACTTTAACTTAAAAAATGAAAAACACTTCCAAAGGTTTCCCATGTGGGATGTGGTTTAAAAAATCCATTTACTACATTTCATCCACTCTACTTTATACCAATTTATCATTCACACCAATAATTGGTTTTCTCACATGTCATATATCATCGCGAAGCTTGCGCAACCCACTTCGTGATAAACTCAATAACATTCAAAACTGAGCGGTGTAACATATACATATATTAGCTCAAATATGTCCTAAATTATTTAGGGACCACCCTAAATTTCAATCATAAATTGTCTAATATGCAACGAAATTTGTAGATTCCCCCCTAAATTGTTGAGAGACCACCCTAAATTTCAATCGATCGAATTATATTTATGAAGCATGATAAGTTTAAAAAATAATAATCTGAGCAGTTAGTGAAATGCCAAACAATTTAAGAAGGGAAAAATGGCCAAAAAGCTTATATTTCGAACAGATGGAGTAGTAAATAAGCTGCCTCGAGATCTGTTCACTCAAAAGCCCAAAAATCCTGATAACCCGCTTAGGTACATGAAAATATAGGCTTTAATTACCCTCATTCTGCTTTATTTTGTCGTAATTCAAATAAATGAACCTACATCATATGAACAAATAAATAAACTACCATATTTTGCCTAATAAAAACAAGAACATCAAGAAACCCGCTCAACGTAGTACCTTCGTTATATGTAGCGAAAATAAATTAAAATATTAATATTATTCTCTTAAATAAAATAAGTGGTATACAAGTCTTATTTAAGAGAGTAATTTTAATATTTTAATTACAAAAATATCTTAATTTTTACTTTTTTAATTTCCGTTACATGTAATGAAAGTCATATATTTAGGAATGGAGGGAGTATATGAATATGACTACACTTTTTCATAACTAAAATATGCTTGATGTATAATTGTGTTTAAAGGAAAATTTGTTTATAAACATTGGTCCTTTTTGGATCAGAAACTTTAAAATATTGTAGTTGCTAGTTCAGAGTTCAATTTGGAGATGATTATCTTCATGCTGATAAATTTCCACCTATGCTACCAATGACCAAATTTTTTTTTGCAAGTTCGCTCCCCCAACACCAACTTTCTAGCTTTCGTCCCTACATGCTATATTTTTAAACTTATAATCCACAAAACTGGATCTCTAACAAAACAGTTCAGGTTAAAAACAACCCAAGATCTTAAAAATACAAAAAGAGGTGAATTTAAAATAAATAATAGCACAATTGAAGTTGATTAATTAGATGTTCCTATGAAGAATATTTAGAGAAAAGTTCCAATTCTTTCAAGGGAGTCGGCATGCTTGTTCATAACTAAGTGAACAATTCCCAAACGAATCTTAGCCTTGAATTATTAATATATTTATGAGTAGGTCACAAGCTTTCTAAATTAGTTACGTGATTGTTGTGTTCATTATCTTTGATTTGTAGTACCAGCTCTTAACGCTATTGTAAACTAAAAGAAAACAACTATTTAGCGACAGAAATTTGCGATCGAAAATTTTGGTATTCATAATAGTAATGAAATACCGACTGAATAGAGATTGTAAATTTTTTTATCGTTATTCGGTCCATAAAGCGTTGTTACCATTAATACCTTTGACCACCTCACTAAAAATAAGAATTTAGTTGTTAAACGGTCGCTATTCTTATTTTAATAATTGATTAGTGACTAAAACATCGGTCGCTATTTTACTATTTTCTTGCATTGTAGTGGTAGAATAATAGGTAAATTTCGTTATCTTTACTCAATTTAACAAAAGCAATCTTCATCTATTGGTGAAACTCTTTGCTGCTTAGACCAATAAATTCTTTTACCTTTGCATTAACTTAGTTTTCGTGCTTTCTTGTTGTTCACGACTACCAAAGGTTTTCACTTTCAATTTGTCTTTCCACCGTAATAGATACCAAGGTTTTGAAACTCGCCGAAACGGACATCGACTCGAAAAGTTATCAGTATACGGGTCACTAGTCGAATCGGTGAGCGAACCGTGATCGACACGTTAGTTGACCCGATGACGCCATAAATATTATAAATAAATATATAATATATAATTATTATTTAAAATGAAGTAAATGTGAAATTCTCCAATCGATCATCGATGCACAAATTTAAAGATTAAAACACCAGCTTTAATATAAATTTGAAAATTAACAAATTACTATGTAAACTCCGTCACAACTCATATGTACTTATAATAAAACTCTAAATAACAATAAAGTCTCCAAACAAGATTAAATAATAAACATAAATCATAGCAATCCAACATGACAATAACAATCTCAACTAGAATAACCAATTTCTTTTTTTCTTAAAAAAAAATTACAACATAGTAGATCCGACTGCTATACTAAACCCATTCCGGTTTCCGAGTTAGACGGTCCAATCGCCGAGTTTTACCGAGTTGAACAAATGAAGCATGCTTTTTATCCCTACCGGTTTTGGGGACCAAACCGGACCGCAAAACATACCGGTCGGCGGTCCGAGTCGAATTTCAAAACCTTGATAGATACATACTATTTTTCAATTACATAAAGTATATTATTTTTTACTTGCTTAGTTTTCGCAACATGAAAGTCTTATATTAAAAGAACGAGAGACTAATAGATTGGATAAAAATTATAAGACACTTCATTACAACGTAGTGTTCTTACTTTTATGATTCGTTCCATATGTATACTCACGGAATTAATTGCCACTTTGGTCATCAACGTATTAACTGATCGCTACTTTCATCCTTTTTTCAAAAATTTTAACTTTTTTCCATCACCAAACTTTTTACGAACCGCCAAAATCATCCTTCCGTCCATAAAAAACCACAAAATCGTTAAATATGATGATGTATGCTAACAGACACATTTTTTTCTCTCTCTCCACAAGGGCATTTTGGGAAGTTTACAATGTATTTTCATCCTCTCCCTCAAATCTTCTTCTCCCCAAAACTTCATCTTCTACCTCAACCCTTCTTCTCAATTCCAACCATGGACATCTTCCTCTTCATCACCATTAAAATTTTTCAATCTAAATCGAAGAAGAAGCCAAAGGTTTGTTTGCTTTTGAATAGCGAAGTGTGATCCCAATTTTAGTTATTCTTCCTCTCGCCTTCCATGGCGAATTTTTGGGGGATAATTATGGATTTTGATTTAAAAATAACTAATTAATGCCAACAATTATGATAAAGTTGGAAAAGAAAAAAAGGAAACCTTCAATTATATAATCGACACCCATCTTAGCTCCACCATGGATATCCATCTCGAAAACTAAAAATATAAATAAATCACCAACCATTTTAGAGCTTCAATTTTCGTGCAAATCGGGGATCTGCTTTCGATGGATGACGACCGAGAAAATAATTTTGTTGCTCGAGCTATGGTCGCATCCCAAAACCCACTTTCTCTAATTGAAGATCCGATTGCGGTTCACTCAATCGAAACCTTGACCTTCTTGCTTAAGCAAAGGTGGTGCTTTAGATAATGCATAATTGGGTTCTTGTAATTTATGGGTTTGTTTTACTTGTTGGTGTAGATTTTTGGAACCGATTGAAATTCTTGTAAATTAAGCAATGGTAAAGAAAAGACAAGGTGGGATTTAATTCATGGGAATGGCAGATATTACTAGAAGAAAGAACACTTGTTTCCCCAGTCCCCACAATAATATCTCTTCCCCATTCCCATCATCATCTTCATCTTCCTCTTCTTATTCTTCTTCTCTTCCTTCCTTTGTTTGGTAGTACAATTCAAAAATAAAGAAAAAAATCTTCATTTTTCTGTTTCTTTTTAGTTGTAGCTCTAAAAAATGGCTGTGGCAATGGCTTCGTGGGACTACTTTGGCCTCTTCTTCAGATCTAGGTTGAGAATTTTAATGGTGATGAAGATGAAGATGTTCATGGTTGGAATTGAGAAGAAGGGTTGAGGAAGATGTTTGAGGAGAAGAAGGTTTAAGGAAGAGGATGAAGATACATTGTAAACTTCCCAAAATGCCCTTGTGGAGAGAGAGAAAGAAATGTGTCTGTTAGCATACATCATCATATTTAACGATTTTTGTGGTTTTTATGGACGGAAGGATGATTTTGGCGGTTCGGAAAAAGTTTGGTGATGGAAAAAGTTAAATTTTTTGAAAAGGGATGAAAGTGGCAGTCCGTTAATACGTTGATGACCAAAGTGGCAATTAATTCGTATACTCACGTCATGACGAAATTAAAGTTGTCTTCAGTGACGAAAATAAAAAGCATTAGTTTTACTACTTCAAAAAGAAAAGTGGCTCTCGTAGCTCAGTTGGTTAGAGCACCCGTTTAGTAAGCGGGAGGTCTTGAGTTCGACTCTCAACGAGAGCAGTATTCTTTTTCCAGTTTTGGTTGGACGAAATACATGTTTGGGCTTTATTAACTTCAAACATCTTCAAGGCCCAAGGAACAATACCCATAACTGGGCTGAGCTATACTATAGTCGCTTATAGCATATATAAGACTACAAGTCAACATAAGGTAGAGTGATACTCTTATAAGAATAAATTTCACATTATAATATTTCATATTTTATTTATAACGACCTAAATTTTTGGTCGTCAACACAATTACCTTTATGTTAAATCTAAAATATTTCCAGCTCGTCCAACATACTTGAAGTTTATTGATACGAGACTTTTTCCATTTGTACACTATCATTCTCCTGATTATCACCTCACGCTTCTTTCTTGATTCCTACAGTGATTTCTTCTTCAGTTACAATATACATTTTTTTTTACATTTTCTAGATATTTTCCTAGATACTGTATAGCAATGGATGAATTTTCTTAATATAATATATACACAATTTACTTGTATGATGTACGTACATTGTTTTTTTTTAAACTCGTGAATCTTATATATTTTTTAAATTAATGTTTTTAAAATATGGAGGGATACATTTCCAAGTATCGTATAATGTATATTAGTTATTTTTTTTTTTAAATTATAAATTTTATATGTAAGTCTCTATTTAAGAATAACCTCCCTATAAAGCAATATTTTTCGTTGGTCCCCAAGAGTATTACTCGTATAAGATTTTATTGTACTTGTCTTTTTATTATTGATTATCTTCACTTATTATGTCACTCTTTTTATTACAGTTCTATATTTAATCTTTTTAGGTGGAAACAAATACCTCAGAAATAAAATTTTAATAATAAGAAGGCTGCAAAGACTTCAACTACTTATTAATAATTATTAGATTTTTTGTTAGTTGGACTTTCATTGGCTTAACATTAGTTTTAGTCTATACTATTGTTGAGAATTCTTTTTTCATTTTGGACATTAGTTGCAATAGATTGTTGGAGTTTCTACATACTACAACTTGTACAAAAAAAATTACTTGCTATTTATTTTGTAACAGTTAGATTTTAAACTCGTATTATGTGTTATCGTAATTTGTTTTTTTAAATATCTGCATATAAATAAGTTGAGCTGAGTTATTCGTGAGTTATAAGTGACCTGAGCTTGAGCAAAGAATGAGCTGAGTAAAATTAAGGTGAACTCAGCGCAGTTCAGCTAACCTCATTTTCACCCCTACGCAGAACCCCAAGGAACAGTAATTTTTTTAGCTTTTGTGGTAAAATACCCAAGGAGTAAGTAGTGGTAAAACAAGTTAGCTTTTGTTATAGAGAATGCAACAGCTACTCCTCAAGACTTATAAAGAGATGAAAACGCATTCTGCTTCTAAGTGCCTCATTCGCAGTTTTTTGTTATCATCGTGACAAAGAAGCCAATTTTATCACTTTCCAGTTTCCATGAGTGATAATTTAGATAACTGTAAAAGTTTTTCTATAAAAATTATCACCCACTTAAAATATCACTGGTTAATTATGATATGGATCATGGTTCACTGGACCATATGGTCCAAATTCATCCACATCAAGAGATAGGTAAATTTTCTGCTAATGTGAATAAATTTGAATTACATAAATGCAATTGACCTATACTTGTTTTTTCATTAAAGAACTAGCATGGAGATAGCTGATATCATCAATTTGGTTAATAATGTACTGAAGCACTTTTAATGCTAAAAGGTGTGTATTCATTGCAGAAAGAATGACCAAGGAAATTACAACAAAGAATAATTACACATGTTGTATGGCAATTTTATTTCTATCTAGAACTAGAACTTGAACTTTTCTTGCCTTTTGAACTTCCCAAATCCGAGTATGTAAAATGGTATTTTTCAAGGATTTCAGGAACAGTTAACTTCAACTCAAATGATAATCTTTGAAAAACCTTTGATAACGTGTTCACGTCTGAGAGAGCTCTATGAGCAGGGCCATCCTGAGCGATTCCATAGTACTCGACGAGTGATGACAGTGATACACTTGAATTCCCCTTTAAACCTGAACATATCATCAAAGCAAAGTGAGCTAATGAATGGAAACACACGATTACAGGGAGGGTAGGAAAGGAAGAGCGACCTTTGGACTTAAACGTATCCCTTGCTATGAGACAGGTGTCAAGATATATCAAGTCCGGTGGAATCTTGTACGAGCACCGACTAAACTCATGACCGAGGAACGGAACATCAAATCTACGACCATTATGTGCAACCAAAACTACAAAACCACCAGGTTTCTGGCGACTTCTGATAAACTGCAATAAGATGGGAATCAGGTCCTCCATCCTACAAAAGAAAGTATATAAATATAATTTCAATAAGTTTCATAACAGAAATTCCAGTGTCGGGGTCAGTCGTGCTTTTAATTCCCTATAACGGAAACCAAACCATTCTATACTTACTGGGAGACAAAATTCCAGAAACTATTGTTAGTCTTGTTTGGTTAGGTTAACAGTGGTAGATTCTTACAAAACATGCATTTTGTCATTTTTCATGATCCACTTATGCTTACAAACGTCCATAACAAAATTCTGGTTTCCGGGAAGTTTTAGCTAAAAAAAAAGTCAAAATTATGCCTTACAAACCATTTTCCCCTTTTTACGAGAAAAGAAGGATTATATAACTTCATAATCCTTGTGAGCAATTTATTTCTACAATGCATTTATCATATGCTATACTAATTACAGATACAAGGTACTTCAAATTTTCCAGCAATAAAATTATCACCAACCAAAGTAGCGTGGCCTTGGCTGAAGCATTATTCCATGTTTTGCCAATGTTGCGTAAGCCACTAGTCGGCTTACCTAGATTAACTCGGGATTTTTTAAAATCTCTTATCCTATATATTATACTAGTTAAACAAAATTCCATAAAAAATTAACAATAAAATGTTAGTCAAATCAAAGCACACAAAGTCCATCCATAATAATTAAATTCAATACCAATAATAAGTAACAAGTTCAAATACTAAAATAACCCGAACGACATAGCTTTGGGCAGAAAACTGAGTAAAAAAAAAGCCAGCAAAGTCACCAACTTCTGACTGATTTTGACCGACTAAGTCGGTCAAGCGATTGTTTATTTTGGAGTTTTCTAATCGGTTAGGTACCGACTAGCGATGTTTTGCCGACTAGTCGACCGAATATGCCGATTTTTACAACACTATGTTTTTTGCAAATACTCGAGTGGTTTTTGATGTTGTTCAAAGTCCTATGGATGTGCTCTCTAGCATTATTATGGCTCTTCAGTGTTCATTACAAGATCTGTAGCATTCAGTTCCTAGAACTAAAGAGAATCGGGAATTATCCAGATAGGGATATTCTGGAATTATTATAATGCAATAATGTATTTACTGCTAATTGTTGGCATACAGGAAAGTCTACCATCTCTATAAACTAGATTTCAGTCACCATTTAACAGTATGATGAATTAATAACAAAACATTTGCTACTGCTTCTCCAAAAATAACCTTAGAAAAACTTCCACCAAACACGTGCTGAGAAGCAGATCGTGCCACAATAAACTAAAAAACCCTAGATTCACTGCCGTTTCTAGACCTAAAAAGTATCTATTTCCATATGGCTAAGGTACTCACCAGATTTGCCTCGTGAGTTTTTCAATATCATATGATGCATGGAGGAATTTCTACAGAAAATAAGAATAACAATGCACAATAGCTTGTCTACCAAAGTTCGAAGGTATCGCCTAGAGTAAAGACAACAAAACACAGACGAAAAGGTTAAAAGTGTACACAACAAGGACCATAGGCATCCAACAGATTCATTTTCACATATACAAGGTTTCTTCCAACAATAAAATTTAGAAAGATTGAAAAGAAAGCCAGCCACAGTAAAGATAACAGGCTACATTAAAACCACTCCTAAAGAAGAAGACAGAACAGAGAAGCTAAACGTTAGCTCTTTCAGAAGAGAAGAAAATGAAGTTATCTACATTTCTGCACTAAGGTTATGATTCGACTGAAGGAAAAGAAAATTTATAAGACTGGGGACGGGAGAGACTGAGGGACAATCCAGGATGTAACTCCATAAGTTTCATAATATAAGGACTTTAAGGTATTTTAGAATAGATTAAGGGAAAATAAGGGGTACTTTTTCTGTTCTACCCCCTTGAGTAATTTATTTTGTCCTCATTAAGTAACAACCAAACCTCTCTCCCTTGTTTATGAGTGAAGGTAACTTTAGTAAAATAATCCTTAAAAATTGGAGTATGCCATATATGTTAGGAGGAGATGAAAAGCCTAAAAGGACTTCTATCATGAAACAGAGGGAGTATCAAATAATCTCTAGATGAAAGCCAAATTACCCTAAGCAATACAAGAAAAAAACGGATGGACAATTTATATGATGGGATACCTTGGGACATCATGTCTGTTGACCATATGGTTTGAAATGCCATGAACATTAGTATTTGTCACATAGCATTCAGGATTCACAAGAGTCTGGAAAACACTGTTTTTACCACCTCGAAGATCCCGCATTGCTATTTCAATAATCCGATCGGGCCGCTCTGGAAAAATCCGGTAGTCTCAATATCAAAAGCAATAAATGTGGCGAGTTCCGATAAGTCTTTCTTCTCAGCGATCATTTGTTGAATATCAAGCAGTTCTGCTCTTTCTGGCTCATAAATCTCCGGTTTATGTAAATTAATTGTACTAGCAGTTTCATCCAATAAAAAATTATGAATCTGTGTTTTGCTGCTTTCATATTCCTTTTTACTCAACTCAGGTTTGCTAGTTATAGTTCGTCTCCTATACTGTCTTCGCTGAACCCCGTAGTTACCAGAACAAAGAACCTTTGAGCTAGATGTAGCCCCGCCACTCCTATTTCTAGGGACACAAATACACCAAGAATTAGCCAAAGTATGGATTCTGCATCTTGGAAATTGCAACAATGAGAAACACATTGCAACTTTTCTCATTTCAACTCGAGAACTACCACAGCAGAATTTTCTGAAAACAATGGAAGGGACAATGATATATGACCTGCAGATGAAGTTGCACAATGGATTAATAGCGCTCACAAAACAAAACTCGGGTAAATCATAAGATATCACTCCCTCCGCTTCATAATACAAGGTGTTTAGCTTTTTCCATCATTTCCCAAAAATATATGTCATTTTCTGGCTTTTAAGAATATATTTTTAAAATTACCCTTGCTATAGATAGAAAGGAAGATAGGTGGGTGGTTCATACTTAACAGGTATAAATTAAATTCTTCAAGGTTATAATCTACGTTACCTAGACTCTTTACTTTTGCATGCCGCACCCGTGCCGACACGATACAACATGGGTATGATGAGCGTGGGATCCTTATCGGATATGGTCAAAAAAATTCCGATGGTGATCTTTTCCATCCTGTCTATAGTGAGGAGGATATCATAGGCCTATTTCCAAAATTATAAGCTGATTTCTCCTTATAAAAGGTATAAGCACCTGACATCTAAATATATACTCGTATCCGACACAAGTACTCAAGTCCAGGTAACATAGGTTATAATAAGAAAATTACTTCTGGTATCCCCCTTCCTCTATGTTAAAGTACCTTTAGCAATAAGCCTTTAAACTCTCATAAAGATATCCCAACATAAAACCAAGTCTACCAAATGTATGCAAAATCATATCATATCTAAAAGCATCTCTTAATAGTGGATTCATTTCTTTATCTTCCCTAGTTAACTAATAAGCAGACATAAATTCCTTGAACAAAATATTACTCGAAGAAAAAAGAACAGAGATGAGACCTTTGCAGGAGTATTATCTAATCAATATCACAGCATTTCACAAGCAACACTAAACAATGGATCACCTTGATCCTTAACCATGAGGTCATGAGTTCCATTCCTAACCATGGGAATGGAGCACATCTTATGGCCAGTAATTTACCACTTCATAGAGCTCCTATGACGAAGAGATTAGTCACTGTTGCCGTTCATGGACACCCGTCTCGACCAAACAAAACACTAAACAATGGAAATTCAATAAGACATTGATAAACTTATAAACTTTTTACCAAAATTTCTACAAAAAACTTATCATTATCCAAATTTCCTCTTGTGTAGACCAATCAAACTCACAACACAAATCGACTAGAGCCCATTAAATAATGCAAAAATCCCTTAGCCAAATGACATTCTAAAAACAACCCAATATCAAATTTCAGCAAAAAATTATAAACAAAAAAACCCATTTAAAGAAATATGAGATGAACGGGAAAAAATGTCCAAACCTGGTCAGGAATCCAATTTCAAAACCACATTCAATCTTGTAAAATTCTTTAACACTTTCTGTGTGTAAAAAGAAACTGTACAAATTTCT